>CM076569.1:963247950-963525053 GCA_034641835.2 Pinus albicaulis
AAATTTTCACCTCCAAGATGCACTTTTGTGTCACATGGGACACCTTTGTGTTCCTTCAAGCGAGCGTGCCAAGATGATATGGGAAGCACACTACAGTCGAGTCGCTGGGCATTTCGGGGTCGAGAAAACAGTAGCAATCCTGCAGAAGTATTTCTATTGGCCGAACCTTTGAAAGGATGTCGAGAAGCACATCAGATCTTGCACTGCTTGTGCCATTGCCAAACCGACCATCAAGAAGCAAGGCCTATATACTCCTCTACCTACCCCTAGTCGACCTTGGGAATCCATCTCCATGGATTACATGTCGGGCCTGCCTTCTACTAAGCAGGGAAATGACTGTGTTTTTGTGGTCGTCAACAGATTCTTGAAGATGGCCATTATGGCGGCCTGCAAGAAGAATATCACAGCAGAAGCCACTGCTAAACTCTTCTTTGAACGAGTGTGGGTGCACTTTGGGATCCCACAGTCTATCATCTCAGATCGGGATAGCAGGTTCCTCAGCACATTTTGGTCCAGCCTCTGGTCGATGTTGGATGCCAAGCTCACCAAGTCCATAGCTTTCCATCCCCAAACAGATGGCCAGACAGAGGTCGTCAACAGAATGATTGTACACATTCTGCGCATGTACAATTCAAAGCATCCTCGCACATGGGACGAGAGCCTCCCTTATGTACAACATAGTTATAATCGAGCTCTCCATAGTTCAATCGGCCATAGCCCCTTTCAGGTGGGCTTGGGATTCCGGCCACTATGCCCCATTGACGTAGCCATGCCATTTGCAGCTGCTCAGGCCAATTCAGCTCATGTCCAGTCTGAAGTTGACAAAGCCAGTAGCTTCATCGAGCGCATTCAACACATCCGCCAACAGGTTCATGATATATTGGACAGAGCCAATGCCAAGTACAAGCAACGCCATGATCAACACAGGGTGCCACACAACTTCCAGGTGGGTGACAAAGTATGGCTACATTTGCAGAAGGAGCGCCTCACTGGACCCCACCGCAAGCTTCGCCCGCTCCGATATGGGCCGTACACCATCACCAAGGATGTAGGGAACAATGCATTCGAGCTCAGTATTCCACCATTCCTTGGTCTGCACCCAGTCTTCAATGTGGATCGCCTTCGTCCTTACTTCCCACCTCTACTAGACACCTCGGACATTGCAGAACAACTCACACCAACTGAGTTAAATCCAGACTGCATGGAACAGGCCACCACAGATTGCATCATGGACATGCAAATCAAGAACACTCGCCAACAGAAGATCCAACTATATCGGGTTGTCAAAGCTGGCCAACTCCTGCACCAAGGAAAGTGGTTCACCAGGGACCAAGTTCAGCAGAAATTTCCTCATCTCATGGAGGAACTTAACGCAATGGGGACCATTGCTTCCTAAGGGGGGAGGAATGATCCAGGTGGATATTTGTGGTCACCCGCCTATTCCACTTGGGGCTCCACCATTGTCTATTTCAGTTTTTCAGTTTCGGCACAGTTTACTATTTTTAGCAGTTTTTCGGGTCCTAAACTTCCGGAGCCGTTTTGAGGCCCTAAACGACGTTTTTTGGGAAAACGGATGGCAACATGGGTCCATGGACCGATGTTGCCCGTTCCAAATTTGTAGTCCTCGGATAGATCTTTCTAACGAGGTATGGTACGCGTCAAACGGAGATCGTATGCCAAAGTTACGCCCCTGGGAAGTTGAAACACCAATTTACCCAAACGGGGCCCATAGTTTTGGCGCTTCAATCTCCTAGGGTTAGGGTTTTGGCTGTTTAGGATTTCCCATTGTTTCTAAATGATAAATAGGCCCTCGAGCCTCATTGTAACACAGTTCAGAGGCCTGTAGCCGCCACATCTCTTCTCAGAGATAGCTACCAGCGCCCTAGCTAGTTTTATTTCCATTTTGTCTGTAAGCAAATTTCAGTTCTTTGATATGAATGAAATGAAGTGTTATTTCCGCTGCATCTCTGTATGTATGGTTATATGTTTATTCTGTTGCGTTCCTGCATAAATCCGGATCATAGTATCTCCTATCTCATCAAGGTCCCCCTTAGTGAGGACCATTTCCTATGGGCCGTCAATGCTATCAAGAGAAAGATCCATGTGTAGTGGAATTGCTTGCCCTTCTCTTGAGCTTTGTGATAGTGAGATAATGATACAATCACAATTCAACACTTTTGTTGAACTAACTTGAAAACTATGTGATCTTACTTTAACAAGCATAAAACAACATAAATAACCATAACCTGAACTTCGTGATGCAATTATAAGTAAAACAACACAGGTAATATTTGAGCATTAATGAAAGACTCTATAAGACAGATCTTTGTTTGTGTTTATGTGTTTGATTTACTTGCAATTTATGTTATCTATTTTGTTTTACTTATAATTGTATCACGAAGTCTTGGATATGGTTATCTTTGTTTTTTTATGCTTGTTAAAGTAAGATCGCGCAGTCTACAATTTAGTTCCACAGAAGCATTGAACTGCGACTTTATAATTAGTAGATATTCTCTACGAAGCTTTGTCAAGTATTGAAAGTAAGAGAGCCCTAAAGCTACACTCCATTTTCCTTTTGGATGTAGAAACCTAGTTCTTGCATCCCCCTATATTGCCTTTGGTGAGACTTCGGTCTGTGTACCAGATTGTTGCTGAAAGGCCCAATAATAGTGGGTTTTGTTGCTTCGTGCAACCATATATAAACCTAGGTACCTGCAACGAAACCATTTTTTGGCTTGATTGGGCCTAGACCTAGGTTTAGATATGGTTGTGTGAACCAACAAAAACCAATATTACTCGCCCTTTCGGCAACAATCTGCTACGCAGATCGAAGTCTCAGTCGAGGCAATATAGGGGGATGTTAGAACTAGGTATCTGCATCCTGAGGGACAACAAAGTGTGGCTTTAGGGCTTCTCTTCCTTTCAATACTTGACAGAGCTTTGCAGAATATATCTACTAATGATACAGTTGCAGTTCAACACATTTTTTGAACTAACTTGTAGATTGCGTGATCTTACTTTAACAATCATAAAACAACATAAATAACCATAACTAGGACTTTGTGATGAAATTATAAGTAAAAAAACATAGAAAACATAAATTTCAAGTAAATAAAACACATAAAATCAAACACAGATCTGTCTTTCAGAGTCTTTCATTAATACTCAGATCTTCTCAATACAATCAATTACACCCTGCGCACTCAACTGCAAGGGTCTGCACACTCAGTTGCAGAATTCCTAAGGTCTCCATGAACTCAGCTGCAAGAGCCTTCTCTCTAACTCAAACCATAATACACACACTCAAAAGAATCTTACATCCAAGTGCATTCTATCATCAAGTATATTTATTGTGTCCATCAAGACTATCATAGACTCCTTATATATTCTGTGCATTTAGAATACCATAGTCCGAAACCTATGGGCGGAGCTGAATGTATACAAAATATTCTCATTATTTTACAAAATAAGGGGCTTTGACCCACCTCAAACCCCCAAGACTCCAACTTAGCTTCATGTTGCGCACTCCACTCCTTGATCTGTGGAGTCTTTCTCAAACTACTTTGTCGAGGGGTACTCTGTCCAACAATAGAGATACTTTCACAATGAATTTGATGGTGTAAAAAGATGAAATGTAGACAAATGAATTAGCTTTCTAAATATATAAATTTTTTTTTATGAAAATTGTGTCTAATTTTGTGAATTTTGATTTTTCCTATAGGTATGTTATTTGACATGAAAAATATAATGCATATGTTTCCATTAGTGCAAATTTTGAGTAAATAAATGATGAAATATTACTACAAAAACTTGTAGAGTTGTGGAGAACATAGCCTTCTTGTGCATAACTATTTTCTTAGGATTTATGATCTTAATTTCACACACACACACACACACATATAAGCCATTATATCCTTGAAATTAAAAGGCCTTCAGTGTGTGCAACCTAAAATATTTTGATATATGTCAAAAGAAAAATGTATTACAAATAATAATAATCGTTAATTTTTTATATATATAATCTACATGGATGATTCTATATATGTATGTGTTTTCATGGACAAAACATTTTTCTTTCTTAATAAAAGAGGGGGAGTGTATGAGGGAGGGAAAGATAAAGAGATAGGGGAAGAGTTGGATGGGAAGAGAGGGGGTGGAAGAGAGAGAGATAAATAAGGGGAGAGATGGAGAGGTAGGAGGGGGGAATAAGGAGAGAGAGAGAGAGAGAGAGAGAAAGAGAGAGAGAGAGAGAGAGAGAGAGAGAGAGAGAGAGAGAGAGAGAGAGAATTATATAGTTTTGGGGAGAGAGAGGGGCAGTGAGGAGAGAGAGACACACACAGGAGGGGAAGAAGGAGGGATATAGATATAAATCTTAGTGATATTGTAATGACTCTCACACACATGATTTTTTTAAAATCATAAGTAGTAATTTATTTGTTCAATAAAAGATTTCTTCATTTCTTAGTATTGATGAATAATGGACATTCCAGGGTATTCATATATTATTGTTCTACTTGTATTGAAATTTAACAAACATGCATTATTATCTCATTTATATGTTTATATGAGTGGTTTCTAATTTCAACCTAACATTTATCTTCTATCCCTTGACAAAAGGTTTTTTTTGGGTTTAATATGCACTATTTACATGATATTGGAATTTACTTGTTGTGTAATTTGTAACCCATTACAATTAGCGTGAGAAACCAATAAATACACATCTATGCTTCTAATAAATTATCTTATTCTTATTAAAATATGGATCTTAGTCCATTTCGAATTCAGTATTTTCATATGTTATCAACTATCGGGACTATAGTTGTGCACTTGTAGCATATTTCACAAACAACATTAGGTACCATGAATTAATAACATTATCCCATATAAATAGCTCGATGTAATGGTTAATAAGACTTTTCCATCGTTTCATGCAATGGATTGATAACACTTAGCCATATAAATTTCTTAACTCTTTTTATTGTTTTAGATGTGGTATTGTATTTAAGCTTATGGTTCAGCATTTTGTGATAAGGTCTTTGTAATTATTCAGGATTCCTCTAAATTGTTCCACACTTATGTGTGGCACTTGCTGGAATATCCAAGTATGGTATCTATGACCTAATAGACCAACGTTGTAGATTAAACCACACACAGTCAATAGTGACAATTGAATTAGGGTTTCTCAAGGAATTAATAACCTCTTTGTGTTTACCCGACCTCATTCATTTCTATATTTTTTCCTTTGTCGTTTACTCCACTCTACAAATAATGTGCCAGGGTAGCTTTTATTTTTTATTGTCGAATAGTTCACTTCTGTTATTTTAATAAAAGCTTGAACTTAGTTTCATGATGTTGGTTTCTCGTTTGTCGAGGGAAAATCTCTCTTTTCAGCTTTCTAGTGACTTCGAGAAAGGTAAACAACTTTGAATGATTTTTAGTGTTTTCCTACTACTTAAATTGTATTTATTCACAAAACATAGGTTATGCTAATAGGAAATTCCTAACATTTTTCTGGTTTGCTCACAGGGTATTTGGAACATCTCTCCTTGTCCTTCGAAGATGTGGCTTAACATGATTTCTTAAACCCTAGCAACTAGTTATTGCCTTGGGTAATACTCTGCTCCAACTCAAATTTTGGAAACAACCACAAGGGTTACCATACCCTTTTTTTCTCCTACATGAATGTTATTTAGTTAAACTCTTATTCTACATTTTATAATTCTCAGTCATTATAACACCGAAGCAATGGCATTGTAGAGACACACTACTATTTACTAGTCTTCTGACGGTTTATTTTCCTGGTTTTTGTACATGAAAAAGGGACTTATAATTCTTCAGTAGTATTCCCTCTTTCGTATTTGTTCTATTTCATCCTAGTCCTTTTATAATCTTTGTTGATTAATGTAGTTTGATGGAACCTTATTCTCTTTACGGTTATTAGGTTTTTCTACGACCCAATACTCTTAAGTTTGTTGATAATGCATTTTCCTTTAAATCTTGTAACTCTTAATGGATTAATATTAGGGTAAGTGGCATTGGTGGCATTCTATAACACCCTCATCGCACATCTACCCAAGTAACCATCCAGCTGGGGTAAACATGTGACGAAGAGTTACTATAATCATATTAAACCTCCTAGGTGACCTTAAGGAAGTGGAATTGACAAAAGCACATTACACAGACCTTCCACATCAGCAACAAGACTCCTAGAAGCCAGCCCAACCACTCAAGCATCCAAACCCTTAGTTCCACTGAGTTTTTAGGTCTTCAAACCCTCGAACACTCCCACATAATAGGCATGGGTGCATTCGGGAGGCTCTGGATTCTCCCATAACATATGCATGCATGATTCCAGGGACTTTTCCCATAGACCTGTGCCAACACCCCTGGAATTGGAGCCAAATTTTTAGGCCGAGATCTCGGGTCACTGCCCAAAACTCAATGAAAAATTCATAAATTAAATAAAATAGAAAAACAATGATGTATTTGATAAAATAATGACAACGCCTAGGGTCAACCCTTACTGGCCATGACATGTGTTTCGTCAAGCATGTCACAAATATGTAATATACAAGTTTAAATAATAAATATGAGCATATGCGTCTCATAGTTATCTCAAAATCACTAAGAATAATTGTTCCCTTATATCATTAGCTTCATTATAATCTATTAGGTCATAGATACATTGTTCATTAATTTACAAATAAAATAGGATGAGAGCCATACATCATCATTGTCCTAATACATACTTATAACTAGCATAATAACAACAAAATTATCAAGGATACATCGACCATATAATCCACATATAAAATAGTACATTTACACATAAGATTTCAAGGTGAGAACCTCTTATTAATGAACGCCAAAACAAACACACGATGGGACTTCCACGTTCCACGTGACCATAGATTGGATGAGCCAAATATCTCCTCATCCAATCACCCCTGTCCCATATTCAATCATGAATGTGGGACTTAAACTGAAATAATTAACCAGGGCATCTGGAGGCTAAACGACCTCACCCTCATCAATAGAAATCAGGATTTACCATAATCCACATCGGATCACTAGGTCAAAACAATAAACATTTCATAACAATATTTACCATGATCTCCACTTGGTCACTATGCCAAAATAAGCATGGATGCCACCGGATTTTTCCACCTACACCATGAGGAGCTTTCTTATCTCCTAGTCCCTCAATATTTACTACAATCCAAAGTTTGATCCAGGGATTATTTGGCCCTATACCAAGAAACACTCTCCAAGCTTTACAATATATCCCAACCTAGGATTCCTAGGCATGATGGAGAGCACCCACCTCTCAGGATTTACTGTAATCCACATCAGATCACTAGACCCTAAGCCAAGGCAACACACTATCAAAATTTACTGCAATCCATAGCATGGTTGATGGGTTAACAGGTCATGTGTTTTATCATTTCAGAGATCCACCTCACTCAACATTGAATCGATCCAACAATCCAGCTCAACCAAAACATGAGAACCCCATCACATCGTGGCTATCCATAAATGGAAAGGCTATGCTGGAAGCACTTTCATAGCTAGAAAAACCCATTCCATGACAGAAAAGAACCACATGAAATAACATGCATGTCAAATCAAGAAATGAAATCACACATGTAAATCTATACCTACAAAGAATCATGTTGTAGCTGCTTGATCCTGCTCTTCCTCACTTCATCTCTACTTCCTCTTTTCCTTCTCTACCTTTATTGATCCAATGCTAAAGTTCTCC
Source organism: Pinus albicaulis (assembly GCA_034641835.2). Classification (NCBI taxonomy): domain Eukaryota; kingdom Viridiplantae; phylum Streptophyta; class Pinopsida; order Pinales; family Pinaceae; genus Pinus; species Pinus albicaulis. The sequence continues at coordinate 963,255,713 of CM076569.1, forward strand.
AAGAAAAATTTTTGTCGAAGAGAGAGAGAGAGAGAGAGAGAGCTCCATAATTGAACTGACAAAAGGTATCAAGTGATCCTCATAAGGATTTTTATCAATTAGGCCTCTATTTTCTTAATTTTCCATTATTTTCCTTCATTTTCCTCCTCACATGTAACCTATGACCTTTCACCTCCCTTTTCTCCTAATTTCCATTATTTTCATAGATAAATGTGCCAAAAATGCCCCTTTTCCTTTCAAAATTCCTTTTCCATTTCCTTTGCCGATTCTCTTAGCCATAATAAACCAAATGAACACCCAATAGGATGTCTTGCACAAAATTCAACTTGGAATAAGTGTCCCGTCAACCGTGGTAATTAAATTTTCCTTTATTAACTTTTATTACATGGAATTTTCACCAGGGTTGTTATAAAAACCTCCCCCTTGGGTGACACCGTCCTCAGTGTTCAATCAAACATATACCTCGGCAAAACCACTAAAAAGAAAACATACTTCCAATGGAGCTTTATAACGTAGCTTGATGCGGTATTTACAATAATCACCCTACCGAAAATAAAACCATGATGATAACATAACTATGTGGAAACTGTAAAGACATGAAACCCATAACACTTATTATATATTTATAACATAGTTCATGGCGGTATTTACATCCATATTCATATGTACATATAGAAAATAATCAGACCAAAAGATATGCCAAAATATACCAAACATCATACGAAAACTACTTTGCCTCAACCGGAAAACAATGAAGGATAGATAGCCCACATCTGATCTTCCATCTTCCATGTAGCTTCATCAGACCTAAAGTGTTTCCATTGCACTTTAACTTTCTCAATTGATCGGTTCCCAGACATGAGCACCTTTTTCTGCAATATATGTTGAGGCTCTGTATGGAATTATCCATCTGATTCCATGTGCAATAAAGACCAGTCAATTACATGATCAACATATTGAACATCTTGAGAAACGATATATGAAAAAAATCATGGAATTTCACTGTGGAAGGAAGTGAAAGTTGATAGGCTAGCGGTTTGATCCTCTCAATAATCCCAAAGGGTCCACAAAATCATGGTGCCCTCTTAACACATGATCCAATCCATAAGGAGATCTTCTTGGGATTGATACAGAAGTACACCTATTCCCCAACCTGAAACTCCTTAAACAACATGTTTCGATTTTCATATATCTTTTGCCTATCCTATGTTTCTTTTAGATTATTCTTGATTACTTGCATTTATTTCTCCATTCCGCCAACATGCCCAGCCCAATCAATCCCCTGTTAACTCGATCACTACAACTAAAGGGTGTATTGAAACTCCACCCATAAATTTCCTCAAACAGACTCATTTTCAAGTATTTCTGACACTTGTTGTTATATGCGAACTCTACCAGTGGAAAATAGTCTTCCGAATTTCTGTTTTGATGCATCACATACATCCTCAACATGTCCTCCAAGATCCTATTGACCCCCTCTGTCTATCCATATTTCTACAAACGATAAGATGTGCTGAAGGACAACTCGGTGCCCAAACCTGGAAAAAAATCCTTCCAAACCTTGGAAGCCAACTTTGCATCTCTTTCTGACACATACTTATATGGAACACCATGCGATATGACTGAATCTCTTATGAACACTTGTGACACATTGCTAGCTGAATATGTAGTCTTCACTGGAATGAAGTGTGCAACCTTTGTCAACATGTCCATAACAACCATGATCAAATCTTTCTTTATAGTTGTCTTAGGAAAAAATATGATGAAATCCATGGAAATTACCTCCCATTTCCACACTAGAATCACAATTGACTGTAGTAGTCCACCTGGATGCTTACACTTTGCCTTAACCATTTTCCAATCCAAACACCTAGCAACAAAATATGCTACATCTCTCTTCAAATTTGGCCAATAATATAACCTCTTCACTGCAGTCAATATACTTTGATAGCTTGGGTGACCTGAATATGGTTTCATATGAAACTAATTCAATATCACCTTCTTCAACTCACTGTTGTATGTCACATATATCCTGTCTATAAACCTGACTAATCCATCTGCTATGAGACGCTAATCCCATCATGTACATATGCACTTGTACCTGTACCACTACCTATACATGTACTTGTACTACTACATGTAATTGTACTCCACTACAATCTATGCATAATATCCATATACTTGTCATCCTATTGAGCTGCATACAAGATCCTATCCTATACATTTGTCCCATATGAGCTCATGGTTGCCATGTAATTCACCTGTATCCACCTACTAAGATCATATGCAACCATGTTCTCCTTTCCTTTGATGTATCTGATATCGAAGTCAAACTCACTAATTTTCACCAACCATATAGCTTGCTTGACGTTTAGATTCAGTTACTCAAACAAATATCTCAATCCACTATGACCACTCATCAATACAAACCTCCTGCCAAGAAGATAGTGCCTTCACATATTTAATGCATGTATTATCGATGTTAGCTCAATATCATGTGTTGTGTAGTTCTTCTCATGCTCATTTATTTTTCATAACTCATAGGATACCATGTGTCCATCCTGCATAAGGACACCACCAATTTCTCTCTTGTGTGCATCTGTACATACTACAAACTCCTAGTCTAAATATACAATCTTTAACACTAGAGCGTATGTCAATGACTGCTTAAGCTCCTCAAAACTGACCTCACACTCCTATGTCCATTCAAAATCCATACCTTTCCTTTGCAATGACGTAATAGGATAAAAAATCTATGAGATGTTCCTGATGAACCTCCTGCAATATCCTGTCAACCCCATGAAGGATATCACCTCATCTACATTTCTATGAGCTACCCACTCCATGATGGCCCTTATATCTTCTGGATATACTATGATTCAATTCTTGGAGACAACATGTTCCAAGTAATGTACCTCAGTCTGAAAGAAACTGCACTTGCTAAGATTAGCATACAACTAATTCTCTCTCAACAATCTTAACACTGCTGCCAAATGCTCGACATTCTCTTCCTCATTTTTAGAATATACCAGTATGTCACCAATGAAAAAAATAAAAATCTTGTCCAAATAAGGACGCAACACACTCTTCATCAAACACATAAATGTAGCTTGAGCATTAGTCCAACTGAATGCAACTACAACAAACTCGTAATGCCCATACCTGGTCTTGAATGTGGTCTTGTATATATCCTCTTCTTTGACGCATACTTGAAAGTATCATAATCTCAAGTCAATCTTAGAGAACAATGTTACTCCCTTCAATTGATAAAAAAAGTCATCAATCCTTGGCAACGGATACATGTTCTTGATGGTCACTTTGTTCAACTACTTGTAGTCAATGCACAATTTGATGGTACCATCCTTCTTCTTCAAAAAAAATATCGGTGCCCCTCATGGTGATACACTCGACCTAATGTAACCTTTGTTAGGAATATCTTTTTAGATGCAACTTTAAATCTACCAACTCAGGTGTACTCATCTTGTAAGGTGATTTTGATGTTGGAGTTGCCCCTGGTGCCAAAATAGTAGAAAGGTCTACCTCCCCATGAGGTGGAAACTCTGAAATTTTTGTACAAAATACATCCTGAAACTGCAGTAGAACTGGGTACCTACTCAATACATATGCATCCTAAACTTACTTACCTTTGCCACTAGAAATATGCATTACAAATAAAACACATCATTTCTTGCGATTGTGCTTGGCATGCATAATTTTCACCATCCGAACTGATGTTGTTTTCTTCTTACCCTATAATATTCTCTGTTCCTCATTGTCATCCAAGCACTCAATGTCTTTTTCATAACAATCCACCTTGGCCTTATGAAGGTATAGCCAATCCATAAAAAATAGCATAATATATGATCCCAATGGAAATATTTTCAAGTGCACTATTTTAGGAATATCATTTAACTAAAATTCAGAAGAACTTATCCAATGGTGAACTATTTTCTTTGTACCCATAGCCAACTGCACTAACAAAGATTCTTCACGCACTTCTTTATTCAAACCACACTTATCCACCAAGTCAGAACTAACATAGCTCTAATTAGATCTAGGTTCAATAAAAATAGAAATATATTGATCACAAAGGTTACCATCCATCTCAATGATAGATGCCTGGTGATTTTCTTGCTTGTTTTCCACAACTCCATAAATACGAGGAATGATTTGCAAAACATCCCTGACAGTGTTTGTCTCCAATGCACTATATATCTAAGGCCTACCACCTTGATTTTGTGGAAAATATCTCTTGAGGTTTTCCTTACTGCATGTCCAACACTCCAACCATCCAATACCATCACCTCTATTTTTTTGTTGTGATCCATGTGTAATATCCCAAAACAAGGATTCAGCAATACATGAGCTATATAATGGTCTTGAAATGATGAATAAGCTTAAAATAGGTGTTATAAACACATATACATCAATTGGAGTTGCAATAGAAACTTATATTCCGATTTACAATCCAAAAGACGGGGAAAAACAACTATTTCAACCCTAAAAACGTCATTTTCTGATATTTGTGTAAAAATAAGCGGAAATGATGGTGGGATCCTTTAGCTTAGGTCATTTGGGACTCACATACCAAATTTCAGCAAAAAAAAATGACTCTTGCTAAGTTAAACAGATCTCCCAGTCCTGATATGTCTTAAAAACACTGAATTCCCATGACTTAACTTATTCAGAAATGTTTGAAGCTTACACAACGTGATTTTATGATGGTTTCAGATGTAATATGGTATTAATAATATATCTGGAGTTTATTACATCGTTATATAGGAAGTAGAAGAGAATACGGGAAGAAATCCTCAACTATGAGGGGATGCAACCATAGAAGATCACTGAACAAGCTTGACATCATTTTATTATGGAGAAAACAACAGCTGGTGATTAAAAATTAGATCTAGGAAAATATAATGCATGAAAACTCAGATCTATAACAGATTCATACACTATAATGTCTCTAGTTTACATACCCCTTGGGGTTTTCAGCAAAACATGAAAGCAGAAGATTAGATCTGAGATCTACTGCTGCAGATCTACAGAATGATTCAGAAATTATGAATTAGATACATCAATGAATAAATCATATCTAAAAAATACATGGATTGGTTGGCCAATCCATAGATCACCACAATGCAAGGAAGGCTTCTTTACACCAGAGATCTCTCCTCCAAATAGTTGCCAAAAGACCCTGTAAATTATCACTTGCAAATAACGCAGTCTAGGGACATAAATTGCGCTGTAGACTTTCTATAGAGTTTGTCCTGATTCCAAGATGTAGATCTGAAGCTCCAATCAGCTAACACTCTTACCAGGAGGATAAAAGACTCTTTCACTGGAAAGAGGCAGTATTATGGCCTAGATCTGAATAGATCTAGCCTCCACTTACTGCTGCTTACAAATACAACCAAACCCTCCACAGGATCTGCATTTTAGTTGGAAGAAGAGATTGGCCAAATTCCTGATAGTGGACAAGAAATTGAAGGTTCCTCCAAGAGCTACTCAATGGAAGAGGTGGGATTCCCACCCGGGAACAGCCAGTGCTAAACAACATTATTCTCTGCTAAATAGCCAAGAGAATAAGAAATGTCTAAATAGACAAATTCTTCAGAAATAATATGGTCATCAACAACCTTCTCTTGCTGTCCTTCCCTTCCTTTTATAAGATTGAGTCCTTGCACAACCCTAAACCATCTCAATGATTTAGCTCTATTCACATGAACTGTCTCGAACTTGATCTGCGCTATGAATCTAGGAGGTTTAATGAATCTAGATAGCGATGTGATTTGTTCATGTTGACCCAGTCAAATAGTTCAATCCCCTTCACATATAAGGTTTTTTTTATGTAGATATCCCATATTTGTCTTTGTTCACATGTGGCATTAATTTATTCATTGCTTTAGGAGTTTTTATGATCCTCCCTTACATATTTATTCAATAAACAGGAAAGTAAAGAAAAATTGAATATTCCTATTAGCTTGGGCTGATTAAGAATATTACAGTCCTCCCCTCCCAAATGTTGCTTTTCCTCAAGCAACTGCAAGGATAGAACTGAAGAGCCTCCCCTCTTCTTCTTGTAGCATATTTCAAGTGATATGCTCCTCCAAAGAACAAGATGTCTTCTCAACAGTATGCCCTCAAGTTGTTCCTCCCATGTGTATAAGCTTGTCTTTGGTAAAATTCCCAAATGGCTTTCATCATGAAAAGTTAGGACATACAGGGAAACAAAAATATGTGATCTAAAGGCCTTCTTGAGGCATGGAATCAAAACTATATTGGGAATCATCATCCCCATGTGGAGTCTCCATCCCCAAGCTATCATCCACAAAAAGTGAGTCACCCTCCAACTTAGTAACTCATGAATGATATCCTCCTCCTTAAGCTCCTACAAATAAGGTGGGCTACATGGCTAAATTTGAGGGATCGAAATGACTATCCCACTCTCCTTCTCTCTCAACTTATGATATGTGTGAAGTTGTTGCTAACCTTGGGCTGAAATATAATGGTCCCCATGAATGACCCAAGTCACTCCACCCTCCAAAACATCCATGAGGTGCCTCCTCAAAGAACTCAAAATCTCCAAATGGTTCCTCCCACATGAAGATAAGAGGTGTAGTATGTCAATCATGGTTTTCCCATTGTTTCTCTCGAAACATGAAACATATGAAGTATGGAGAATCATACTCCCAATGGGCACTCTCAAATCTTGTGCCACTCCTCCAATAGAGCTTCCCATAATCATAAGAACATCATCAAAATATGGAAGCATAAAAAAATGAAAACAAGTTGCCATGTGACAACCAGGAGGTGGAATATAGTTCCAGATATGGAACCAACGCAATGCATCCCTTTCCTGCCTCATATCATAGTGCAAAAAGTATCCTTTCAGCCACTTGTTTGCTGCCACATTCATCCTACAAGATGAGATCATGAAAGTACAACTTGGTGCCAATGGTGCACACCAAAAATCATGTGGCCTTCCCCCACAAACCACAAATAAAATGGCCAACATCAATGCTGCAAATGGCCTCAAGTACATCATAATACAAGATACAAGAAGGAAAGATCCTCCTTGGTACAATATGCTGCTCAAAAAGACAAAGGAGTACAAGTCATAAAGCAAAAATATACATCCTCCATCATGTACTTTAGTAATTGAGCTGAAATGGCTCACTTGCAAGTTCTCCCTCACTTCAAATGAGTAGGGAAGTGGTTGTGCCAACCTCTTCATCATCTTTCAGGCTATGCATCTCTCCATATGCTGATATACATCCAGTTGGATGCCATCCCAAGTGAACTCCTCCAGTAAGGAATGGTATGCATTAGAATGCATAGGAAGAAAGCTCACCAATGCTGCATGTGGATCCTAGGAAAATCATAGCAATGTAATAGATGTTTCCATACACTACTCCATCATACTCCTCTCTTTCATGCCTCCATAGTGCATCATCTGTGAAGTGATCCTAGGAACACTCCATAAAACAGTCCAAGCTCCCAAGTGACAACATTATTTCCTTTTGAACTAGTGCATCTGTCATCTCATAGCTCCTCCCTTTGACATCCCATATGCCAAAGTCATCATCAAACATAATGCTGCTATATGTGAGAGATTCGTCCCAAAGTCGAAGTACCTCCTCATCCTCCAAGGTAAAAGAGTAGCCCCCTTGCACCATGATAGTGCCATCTCCTACTCTTGCAACATCATGCAAAGTATGGAATAAGATCAGTCCATACTCTCTCAATAACAACCAAAGAAATAAAAGCTCTAGTTGCCTCTTCACACCATCATCATATAGATCATAGAGCAACATCATAGCAGTAGATACAAAAGTGATCACATCACTCCAATATACCCAAACTCCTTGCTACCATATGATGTAAGTGTCCTGCCACATACCCTTAAAAAGAGAATGATGACCAAAATCCTTCAAGAGTAACCAACGCAGTCTTGCATCCTGTTGTCCAATATCATAGATCTGAAAGTGGTTTCCCAACCTCTTTCTCATCAGCTTCACCCATCCAACCCATGGTGAGTGTCTATCATCATGCCCAAAAGTGGCACTCCAATGGAGAATACCATCTTCCCAAATCAGATTTCTATCTTTGCACTTCATGGGATGTTGAAATGCAATCTTCTGAAGATCTTCAAATGAAGACCATTCATAAATGACCAATTTGACCCCGTAAGGATCCAAATAGGTGGTAGGAAAAAAACCTCCCATCATGATGTATAGGGCTTATCAAGAAGTATCCAACACAAACATGAGAGATGTTATTAATCCTAAGATGTCCTCCATCATCTATCTGCTCCTCCTTTTTCATGCATATGGGAAGTTCATTGGAATGTTCCAACAATGGTTGCGCCCCCAACTCATCACTGCTACAGATTGACAGTGTTGTTGATCTCCATGATGGTGCAACTGCTGCCTCAAAATCAGATCCAAAGCTCAACACAGAGATTTTCAATGTATTGCTCAAGACAATACTCACCCAATCCTCTAAGAAACTACAATCCAACCTCAAGGGTTGTGTGCAGCTCATCAATGATACATTGGGATGACTATTTTCCTCTTCCTTGAATGAATCAAGGTTGCTCAGTGCAGTGAAAGTTTGTTGCTTCAAATTAGCAATATGTTTTGACCCTTGGTCATGTAATGGTACATTCCCATCATCCTCTTCATGTTGCATTGAAATATCAGGAAATGAAAACATGTGCATACCTTGGTACAACTTGGGAACATCTTGTATTGATACAAGGATTTCTCCTTCTGGTGTGATGGCTTCCCCAAGTTCTGAAGATGATAGATGTTCTTCTATGGCTTCATTAGCACTGGTACAAGTCTCTTCTCCTTCACGAATCTCCAGAATGGTGCATGGGACTCTAGAGATCAAGAGATGAAGATCATCTTGCAAAGGTGCAAGTGGTCTTCCTCCTGAAACAAGTGCTTCTACAGTAGATGGTGGTGAAGGCTTCTTCCCTTTTGATTTCTTCTTGTCAAACTTCTTGATCAACCTTTGAGTAAATTCTGCATATGCAGTCACTTTAGCATGACTCAAATCGCTGAACCACCACATTTGTGCTTCACCTTGAAGGTGTAGCGCAGGAATCTCAACAGCCTCTTTCTCTACTACTGGATGTAGCAGGAAAAATGCATCCAACTTCCTCCCGCAAGCCTTTGTTGTGCATGAGGAGGACCCATCAAAAGTAGACAACATAAATCTATTTCCCTTCATTCTTTTATTGCCACATGGTCTCCTTTCTTCTTTGAGCTCAATAAACTCTAGAAGAGTTAGATTCTTCTTGATAGATCTAGGTTGAGACTTATATTTTGCAAGATATTCACTTAGAATCTCATGATCAAAGTTTCCTTCATCTCTATGCCTCTTATCTTGAAATAAAAAGGACATATCATGCTTCCTCGGAGCTCTATGCAATACCAGATCTTATTTTGTCGATAGGAAGTACATGGACCCTCCTCATCTTGAAACCCTAATGTGGTTTCACTCTTCAACTTATGCATAGTGCGGAATAGAGTTTTTAAGAACTATTTCCCTTTCTTTCTTCCAGATGAAGGGATTTCACCCTTTTTTTCTTGGTCTTCTATGTAATCAGATGAGATGAAACTCATTCCTTCCATCATTTTTCTCTCTTTCTGCATCTTTTATCATCTTGGCTTGAAGGCCACAGGCTGAGCCAAAGATCATGCTTTGATACCACTGTAATATCCCAAAATAGGGATTCAGCAAGACATGAGTTGTATAATGGTCTTGCAATGATGAATAAGCTTAAAATAGGTGTGAGAAAGACATATACATATATTGGAGTTACAACAGAAACTTATATTTCGATTTACAATCCAAAAGACAAGGAAAAACAACTATTTCAGCCCTAAAAACGTCATTTTATGAGATTTTCATAAAAATAAGGGGAAATGATGGTGGGATCCTTTAGATTAGGTAATGTGGGACTCACATACCAAATTTCAGCAAAAAAGAAAAGACTCTAGCAAAGTTAAATAGCTCTCCCAGTACCGATATGGCTTAAAAACACTGAATTCCCATGACTTAACTTATGCAGAATTTTTTGAAGCTTACACAACGTGATTTTCTGAGGGTTTCAGATGTAATATGGTATGAATAACAAATCCAAAGTTTATTACATCATTATACAGGAATTATAAGAGAATACAGGAAGAAATCCTCAACTATGAGGGGCTGCAACCATAGAAGATGACTGAACAAGCTTGACAACGTTTTATTATGGAGAAAACAACAGGTGGTGATTACAACTTAGATCTTGGAAAAGATAATGCATGAATATTAAGATCTATAACAGATCCATACACTATAATGTCTCTATTTTACATACCCCTTGGGGTTTTCAGCAAAACATGAAAACACTAGAGTAAATCTGAGATCTACTGCAGCAGATCTGCAGAATGATTTAGAAATTCTAAAGCAAATAGATCAATGAATCAATGAGATCTGAAACATACATGGATTGGTTGGCCAATACATAGATCACCACAGTGCAAGGAAGGCTCCTTTACACCAGAGATCTCTCCTCCAAATAGTTTCCAAAAGACCCTGCAAGTCATCACTTGCAAATAACACAGTCCAGGGACATAAAATGCACTGTAGACTTTCTGTAGAGTTTGGCCTAATGCCAAGATTTAGATCTGAAGCTCCAATCAGCTAATAGACTCTTACCAGGATGATAAAATACTCTTTCACTAGAAAGAGGCACTAGTATGGCCTAGATCTGAATAGATCCATCATCCACTTGTTGCTGCTTACAAAGAAAACCAAACCCTCCACAGGATCTATGTTGTAGTTGGAAGAAGGGCTTGACCAAATTCCTGATAATGGACAAGAAATCCAAGGCTCCTCCAAGAGCTACTCAATGGAAGAGGTGGGATTCCCACCCAGGAACACCCAATGCTAAACAACACTATTCTCTACTAAACAGAAAAGAGAATAAGAAATGTCTAAACAGAAAAATTATTCAGAAATCATATGGTCATCAAAAACCTTCTCTTGTTGTCCTTCCCTTCCTTTTATAAGATTGAGTCCTTGCACAACCCTAAACCATCTCAATGATTTAGCTCTATTCACATGGACAGTCTCCAACTGGATCTGCACTATGCATATAGGAGGTTCAATGAATCTAGACAGTGCTGTGATTTGGTCATGTTGACCCAATCAAATAGTTCAATCCCCTTCACACATGAGGATGTTTTTATGTAGATAGCCCATATTTGTCTTTGTTCACATGTGGCATTGATTTATTCATTGCTTTAGGAGTTTTTATGATCCTCCCTTACATACTTAGTCAATAAGCAGGTAAGTAAAGAAAAATTAAATATTCCTGTTAGCTTGGGCTAATTAGGAATATTACACCATGTCTCTATCTAGCTGTATTGGACCTATTTTATGGTGCCACATTTTCTTTCTCTTTTTCATTCTGAGGCCTTTTTCTTTTAGGCTTCCATTTACCTTTACTTTTGTCTTTCCATTTCAATCCTCACTAAGATTCATTCTTATGCTTTGAATATTCATAGAAATGATTCAATTTCCCAATGACTTCCTCAAGTGTCTGAGTTTCATCGTACTCAATCTGATCACTAAATGCTAATGGAAAACCACTGAAAAATTGTTGAAATTTAGCCTTCTCATCTTCAAGACACGATACATACCTCAATAGCTCTATGAACTTGGTCATATACTCCTCATATGTCATCGACCCCATATTTAGCTCATAAAATTCTTTGGCCTTACTGTCATAGTACCTTTCTAACATGTACTTCTTCCTGAAAGTCCTCTTGAACACATGCAAACTCAAGTCCTTCGTCTTGATGTCTCTAACCCACTTCACATCTTCCCACTAGATATCTTCTTTACCTTTAAGGCTGAAGATAGAAATTATGGCCTTTTTTTTTGTGTACTCATGCAACTCAAATAATTTTTTCATCCCAAGTATCCAAGCTTCTGCCTTTTCTGGTTTCTTCAAATCTCCATTAAAAGTAGGTGGATTTTTTTTCTTAAAATCATATGGAAAGTACACCTTGTCACTCCTCCTATAAGGATGATAATGAGGATGATCATAATGTCTATATGAAACAGAACTATAGTAGTACCTGTGTCCATCACCTCTCCTATTCGGAATATCCAATAACCTCTCATCTCTCACTGTGTCAGTTTTATCCAACCTGTGTCCACTAGGTGACCTACTACCATGTGCCCCATTAGACCTATCCTCTTACCCATCGCTGATCTGATGTGGCCCCTATCAATGCGATTTGGACAAACTTTGAAAAAGTATTGCATTAACCTCTGCTTGTTTCTCTTGTGACCGTATGATTATGTCATTGTCTACCTTACAACTCCTTATTTCTTCTTTCAAAGTTCTCACTGTGTCTACTAAATCATAAGAGTGCTTGATACCATGTTGCTCATATGATTCATAAGGAGAATTTTTGTAGTCTACCATCTTGCTATTCATTTTGATCTCTTTCCTACAAGGCATAATATGGAAGCAAAACCAAATCAAAATAGACCAATGTACCTTAGCATAATTTTGGGAGGATACTTCATCTGCAAGATCATCCAAATCTACAAAATACATGTACAATTATAACCATAATAACATATAGACATATAGCAAATAAATGTATGAATCACCAATGGTCATTCTATCTAGAGTCCAGTCATCAATGCAAGATCATATCAACTATACATACAATGACCTCATGCATGATAACAACACTCATACCAATGTACATTGTCAACATGTAAGCACTGACATACACAACACTGCATAACCAATCATACGCTCATGACAACACACTTCACAACACAAACATCCTCTTTCACATGTCGACATCACTACAACCATGATCGACACCATGCATGTGCAACAAGCATGTAGACCACAAGGAGGAAAAGACATGTGAAACCGACATGAATACATGACCAATGCACATCAGCCATCTAGTCCAAGGGGTGAACCATGCTCCGATACCATTTTGTAACATCCTCATCCCACATTTACCCAAGTAATCGACCAACTAGGGTAAACATGTGACAATGAGTTACCATGATCAGATTCAACCTCCTAGGTGACCTTAAGGAAGTGGAATCGATAGAAACACATCACAAAAACCTTCCACATCAGCAACAAGACTCCCAGAAGCTAACCCAGCCACTGAGCCATCTAGACCCTGGGTCCCACTGAGGTTTTAGGCCTTCAAACTCCCAGAAGCTCCCACAATATAGGCATGGGTACGTCTGGGAGGCTCTGGATGCTCCCATAGCATATGCATGCATTCATCCAGGGACTTTTTCCCACATACCTGTGCTATCATCCCTAGGATTTGAGCCACTTTTTCAGGCCGAGAGCCCAAGTCACTTCCAACAACTTAGTGACAAGTTCAAAAATGAAAGAAAACAATGAAACAATGATGTATTTGCAAAAACCATGACAAGGCCTAGGATAAACCACTACTAGATATGACACACATTTTGTCAAACATGTCACAAATATGTAATCTAAAGGTTTAAGTAACATATCTGAGAATAGGGGTCTCATACTTATTTGAGAATCGCTAAGAAACATTGTTCCTTTATATCATTTGTGGCATTACCATCTATTAGGTCATATATACATTCTTCATTCATTTACAAGCCAAATAAGAGGAGAGCCATACAACAACATTGTCATAATACATTCTTATAACCAACCTAATAACAACATAAGTATCAATGATACATCAGCCATAGAATCCACATATAAACCAATACATTTACACATAAGATGTCAATGAGAGAACCTCTTATTAATGAATGCAAAAGAAACCCCAAGATAGGACTTACACATTCCACTTGACCATAGATTGGCTGAGCCAAATCCCTCTTAACCAACCAGGGAATCCGAGGATAAACCACCTCACCCTCATCAATATAAATCAGTCTTTATCATAATCCACACCGGTTCACTGGGCCAAAAAAATAAATATGTCATAATAGGATTTACCATGATCTCTGCTTGATCACTAGGCAAAAAAAAACATGGATTCCATTAGATTTATCCACATACACCATGAGGAATTTTCTTGTCTCCTATTCTCTCAGGCTTTATCGCAATCTAAAATCTAATCCAAGGATTCCTAGGCCCTAAACTGAGTCACTCTCTCTAGGATTTATGTTATATCCCAACTCGAGATTCCTAGTCCTGATGGAGAGCACCCACATCTGAGGCTTTACCAAAATCCACACCAAACCACTAGGCCCTGAACTGAGAAATCATACTATATGACTTTACTGCAACCCACAGTCTGGTTCATGGGTTACTATTCCATGTGTTCTATTGTTTCGGAGATCCACCTCACTCAGCTTCAAATCCATCTGGAAATCTATCTCAACCAAAACATGAGAACCCCATCACACCATGGCTATCCAGAAATGGAAAGGCTAGGCTACAAACACTGTCAAACCTAGCAAAACGCATGCCATGACAACAAATAACCACATGCAATACCATGCACGACAAATCTAGCAAGGAAATCACACATGCGAATTGATACCTGAAAAGAATCTTGTTGTAGTTGCTTGATCCTGCTCTTCCTTGCTTGCTCCTTCATTCCTCTTGCCTTCTCTTCCTTTTTTGATCCAATGCCAAAGTGCTCCAAGAAAATCATGTGTCAAAGAGTAAGAGAGAGAGAGAGAATAATGAAAGAGCTCCAAAACTGAACTCATGAAAGGTACCAACTGATCCTTATAATCCTATTTATCAATTAGGCGTATATTTTCTTCAATTTCCATTATTTTCCTTCATTTTACTACTCACATGTAACCTATGACCTTTCACCTCCCTTTTCTCCTAATTTCCATTATTTTCATAAATAAATGTGCCAAAAATTCTATTTTTCCTTTGCAAATTCCTTTTCCATTATCCTAATTACCATTACCGAGTATATCCCGTAGATATTCAACATTTCTGAATATATGCAGTGGCCATATATTAAATCTCTTCACTATATCCATTATATATTGCAACATTTTCCCACATTTCTGAATATGTGCAGTAACCATATATTAAATCTCTTCACTATATCCATTATATATTGCGTACTGCCGTTTACATTCTATTATCCATTATATATTGCGTACTGCCGTTTACATTCTATTATCTTGATTGGAATTAGAACAATATCTTGCGAATGCCTGTATTTTTGAGCTGTTATCTTGTATGTTGGTTATATTTCTTTACACAACTTATCTCTCACTTTCTTTATGTTATGGCTACCACTCTCGGTCCATGGCTCAAGTCGGATGGTTCCGAGCATACAGAGTCATAAATTCTCATGCATTTTTTACCATAATTCGTTTTTATATTAAACGTGGTAACTTACTAGACTACCTTCATTTTCTTCTGTATGATTCTTTATATGATCATTGAATCTATTTACAATTGGCTCTGCAGGTCAAAATCAAACACAACCAGAACTTTACAAATAAATGTTTCCAAGTTAACATAGTTTTGCTCCAAGTAATTTGTCTCATTAACGAGGTAGGAGGTCCCCAACTTTTAGTTTCTGCATGGAAGGAGTTTTTCTATCTGAAGACAAGTCCTACAACTATTGTCTTTGGAGTTGTAATGTAGTCAATTAGCTCGTTTGAAGCTTTATGTGGCATATAGTTCCTTTGGAACTGAATTTAATATTCACCAACCTATAAGCTTTGTTCTCTACATAAGATAGTATCTCATAATAATCCAGAATTTTTTTAGTTCATACTCTACTGAAGAGTAGCGCCTGTTCTATATTTCGACTTCTTTATAATAATGTTATAAAGTCTACAAAACTTTGAATATATTCATCGTGGGTAAATGTTACAGTTATATATTTTCTTTTATGCATATTCATACCTATATATTTTTGTATATTCATTTATATACAATAATGGACTCAAAATTTCCAATGCTCCTACAGATTTTAACTGTCCGGGCAATTCTTTCGGCTCGTTAGACGACTCCTTTTAATTTTAATTTATCTTCTCTTTTACTTTTAAGAGAAAACTACTTTCCAAACTTGTCTCTTTCCTCCGACTATATATATGAACATTTGTTTATTTACTTAGTTTTATGTTTTTCGAATTTACTGGTAATTATTACGGGATTTACTCTATAAGAGAACCAACTCATTCTTATATATATTTATATAATTTCTAATTATTAGTTTCCTTTATATGTTTGATACTGGTTTCATATAAAGATATATTTAACATTATATATATATATATATATATATATCCATGTCCATGTCGGTGTCTTTAATACATAAATTTCCTATTTTGTGATTAAATTTCATTTCCAATTTTTTTTTGAAATGATTGCTTTAAGGATTAAAGCATTCTTTACTCTATTTTATATTTATATAGAAATAAAACAATATATAATTCTATCTTCTATCCCATCATATTTTCTATGTATTATACATAATTAATAAAAGAAACATAATAATTCGAAATTCATGGAAACAACAATTTTAGTTTCTTTTAATTTGCATAAAAACCAGACATGACATATAAATAGCTGTTTTTTTTTTAAAGAAAATAGATTTTATATTTTCAGATACCAATTAGAAGCAATTTTATTTTTTTGGAAAATTAGTGGTCAAGTACTTAGCTCTTCCCAACCTTGACATTGCAAAAAAAAAATGTCTCTCAGAGCATTCCATGCATGCAATTCCTTTTTGTATTTTTTGTTGATTCTCTTTTTTTATTTATTCTCTATGAATGAGAGAAATACAAGGAGATATTTTTTTTTATTCCAATCCATCTACCACTCTTTTGGTGGTTAATAACTATCTCCACTTCACCAACATGTGATAGGTAGTTATCTACTCATTAATGAGCTCTTATTTCCCACTCTTGAGGAAATCTCCATGTCTTCCAGGAAACAATTAATTGACCAATATCTTAATTTCTCAACTAAATATAATCATTCAAATTAGATATCTAGGAATTTGTGATGGGTAATAATACTTCCATGATAAATTGCGGCCTCATTTATTTCAACCATTTGTACTCAACTATTAACTTTCTAGATTTATTTATTCACAAATCTAAAACATAATAAATATAAATTTACAATCAGTGATTATCAACACTAAACTTGATTATAATTAAAAATTTTCAGTTTCCTTTCAGTCTAATTCACTTAAATAGAGATAAAAATATGCACATGTAAGTAAAAAAATATTAAGCAAAGGGATAACACATCATCCCTCGATTAAATTTTACACCATCCTCATGTATGGTAAATATATTTTTGGAACACACTCTAGTATCTCATCTAAGAATAGAAGGATATTCTTCTTTATGAGAATCCTCCAACTCCCAAGTTTCTTCCTCTAGACAAAAATGTTTCCATTGAACCTTCAGCTATGTTACATCTCTATTCTAGAGCATGACTACCCTTTGGTCTAGAATACCAGTGGCTCTTCTAGGAATTCTCCCTCTGCTTCCACCTATACATCATTCCAATCAATTACATGATATGGGTAATGTACACTTTTTTTTAACAAGGATACATGAAACAAATTATGAATTTTAATATTGGATGATAGGGCAAGATGATAGGATACAAGTCCAATTGTAGCTAACACTTCAAAAGGTCCACAATATTTAGGTGATAACTTGACACAATTGCTAACTTTGAGTGTGTTTTTCTTGGGATTTACATTTAAATACACATGATATCCCACATTAAACTCTTTTTGAACTCTTTTCATGTCTGCATAACTCTTCTGATGACCTTGGGTTATTTTCAGGTTCCTGTTTAACCTACTTAACAACTTCTTTTGTGACAACATTGGGTTGAAAATCCATGTAATAAATTTAATAAAGGAAAAATAAGACCAAGGTCATGGGACATATATTCGAAGATGAATTTTGGGAAAAATATCCTAGCGGGTTTTCATTTGGTTTATCATGGCTAAGGATAAATAGGAAAAATCAATGAAAACGGCTTTGGAAAGGCAAGCAACATTAATTCACAATTTTCTTATGAAAATAAAGGAAATTAGGAGAAAAGAAAGGTGAGATGTCATAAGTTTCATGTGAGGAGGAAAATGAAGGAAAAATAATGGAAATTGAAGAAAATAGAGGCCTCATTGATATTAAGGCTTTTAAGGATCAATTCACAACCTTTTGACAGTTTATTTTTGGATATCACTCTCTATTATCTCTATTCTCTTGTACTTGTGACCACTTAGAGCCTTCATGGAGCACTATAGAATTGGAGAAAGGAAGGAAAAAGAAGGACAAGAAAGAAAAATGAAGAAAATATCAAGCAATAAATACTTGTATCAAACAACTATATAGGTAGGATTACTTACAGGTTTCGAGTTTCATGTATGGTTTCCTTGCTAGTTTTGGCATGCATGTGTGTATTTGGTTCTCTTGTTGTCATTGGAATGGGTTTTTACATGTGTGATGATGGTTTTAAGCCTTGCCTTGCCATTTCTGGATGCCATGGTGTGATGGGGTTATTTCATTTGGTTGAGTTTGATTTCGCTATGGTTGCAAAAATAAGTAAGGTGGTCTCAGGAAAAATCACAAGGCCTAGGAATCCATCGACCGGTAAAGGTGGGATTGCGATAAATATTGGTTGTGTATACCCTTGTTGGTCCTAAGAATCCTTGATTGGTAAATGGCGGGATATATGGTAAATCCTGAGGGTGGAAATGAGCAGATTCTTCATGGTTGATCCAGGGGATCAAGAAAATGCTCAAAATTCAAATTTGTCAGATTGACACGAAACCATCACCAAACCGAAGATATCATCTTCTTGAATCCAACATCGAATGCTCCCCATATCACGTTATTATTGATTTGGATAACACCTAAAATTTTGAAAATGAGTTTTCATGGATGCCCAGTCAGCAGTCTGTACATAGAATAGGAAATTATTAGATAAGGAGATTGTGCCTTCCATCAACCAATGTGATGAGTACAAGTGTCATGTGGTGATTCATCAAAATTATTTTAGTTTCTATTAATTCATGTGATTTTTAGGTGGAGCAGTTAGGAGAAGCCATGTGGTTCATCCATGGCTACCACGTGGCGTCCTAGTGGCCATGTAAAATTTTGTTGGAGGCCAAGCTAGCTCCTCAAGGATCAAACATGAGACCTACCACCTTCCATCCAAGCCTTCCACCGGACTGTCTATGATGGTTCTTAACCTCTATGGATTAAAAGTTGTATTTAAATTCTCTCTATGGCAGAGTCGAGGGTCGAGACTGGGGTTAACCCTAGACCCCGATCCACCCAACTACACCACGTGACGATAGACAGGGTTTGGGGTTATTCCTAGCCCAAACCATATCATATATTCGATAGGCCAAATTTTGAAGTAATGTATTGAAATCGACATGCAACATGTTTATACACCACTCAAACCATATGTTATATGTGTTATCCAAAGTTTGGAGCAGAAAATGATTAATACTAATTAGGGTCTGCACTACACACATGCTGCGGTCACCAATATTTTATGTTATAGGTAATGGCGGAGGGGGAGCAGAACCTGCCTTGGCTAGGGTTCCCGCAAAACAAACCACAACATGATAAACCAAACCATACTTTAACTGGAGTTAAACCATCAATTATAAATCGGTTCCAACAACCCCACATCTGACAGTGATTCATATGCCACTTGCTGCATTTTTATCGGGATAAAGGACGACATAGGAAATTTAAGGAAGTGACAATTTGCACCCAGTGCAGCAGGAACCTTATCGACGTGAGGTGACTTTGTCGCTTCATGTGGCTAAAAAAATTAGAAATTGTAGAACAATTTGCAGGTGGTTGTGAATTGGAAGACAGTAAGTAGAAAAAATTTCAGGGAGCATAAATTAGTTAGTATTTGACATTTTTGAGTGTAAAAAGAGCTCAACTAGGGGGTTTTGACTGTTCTGGAGGCATTGGAGTCATTGTTTTATCATTTTGAGCACTGTGACATGACGTAAACACATATTTTTGAGAATAATGAAAGAATACCATCATTGGAAGCAGGACTAGGATATGATGCTCAAGAGAGGTGAACTCCTTCATCATTTTTTGTCTTGTGTGTACTATTCTGGTATTTATTTCTTCTTTATTTTCTTCAAAGATGAGTTTTAAAGTATGTTAATGTGTTAATTAAATTAACATCATTCGTTAAAAAACCTAAACAATTCACTTGAAATTTGCAGAATAAACTATAAAGTTTTCATATATAGATCAATTTGGTATCAGAGCTTTGGTTATTAATTTTATTTGAGGATTTAAATTTTTTGCAAGTGTTTCTTATGCTTACAAGGTTGAAGCTCAAAAGAGGATAAGGAAATCTTGTGGTTGCAAGTCCTCAACTTAGGTCAAGGACAAGGAGAGCATACTTTCCACAATCTCCACCAAACATTTCACCTCAAGTTTCACCAAAAGCTTCACCAGTCATGGCACATGAAGGAGATCCTGAAAATATGTGAGAGGATGTAAAGGCTTTCAGAAAAGTATTCTTTGACATGACAAAAATGGTGAAAGTTCTCTATAAATAGAGAAATACAAGGTTGCAAGGTGAGAGATCCAATCCTACCAAAGGGAGATAAGCCTCCAAGAGGAGATGGAGGATATGGGGACACACCACCAAAAGGGAATGGAGGGAATGGTGATAAACCACCTTTAATTCCACCATTTTTTCATGTCCATCCTCACCTCCATATTTACCATCATCATCTTCTACGTCAACCCCTTCAAAAACACCTCCACATTCTCAAAAGGGACATGGTAAAATTCCACTATTAAAACTTGACATAAATTTCGAATTTCTTATATACAATGGAGAATTAAATGCTGAGAGATTAGATAATTGGGTTTGTTAACTTGAAGTGTATTGTAGGATACAAAGGATCAAGGATGATGAGACCAATATTCAGCTTGCTTCATTCAGGTTGTAAAGTGAAACACTTATTTGGTGGGAAGCCAAAACTCAAGAGGGCATGAAGAAACATGGTAAGGTTTTATCTACTTGGAATGATTTTGTTGTTGCATTGAGAAGAAAATTTTATCCATTAACATAGATACAAAAAGCTATCATGGATTGGAAAAACTTTAGGCAATTAAAGGGTCAAAGTGTCCAAATTAATACCTAAGAGTTTAGAAGGAGAGCATTGATATTGGGTGTATATTTTTCATCTCAAGATACTTTCTTGAAATACATTGGAGGTTTGCATACCTATTTGAGACACACTATTCTCATGTTTAACCCTACAATTTTAGATGAGTTTTGTGTACAAGAAACATATCTAGAAGAAAGAGGGAAGAATGTTCCACAAGAGGGCAACAAAAATCCATTTAAGAATGGAGACAAAGGAAAGGGTAAATTCAAAGGAAAAGGGAAGAAGAATGTTTCCATCAAGAAAGAGGAGGAAAAATTAACATGAAAGAATTGTTTAAAGGATGGTCATGATGAAGATCATTGTTGGAAACGTCATCCTGAAATGAGACCCAAGAATTTTAACAACAAAGGAAAGCAAAATATAGCTGCAACTACACAACATGATTTAGGATATGATTCAGGAGGTGAAACAAAGGTCACAACTATGGGATTGTAAGTTAAGTAATCCATTGCTAGCACTAGTTATTCAAGTAGCCACAATGAAACAAAAAGTGAAAAATAAAGAATAGAGATATTCCATATTGGAGTCATCTCAAAACATAACAAAATTGATACTCTATTTGATAGTGGCTCACAAGAAAATATAATTTCTGAAAACATTGTCAAAAATTTGAATTTGGAAACCATTCCACATCCTAAACCATATCCTTTAGGCTGGGTGTGTGACAATGGAAAGTTGCAAGTGACTAG
This sequence comes from Pinus albicaulis, assembly GCA_034641835.2. Lineage (NCBI taxonomy): Eukaryota > Viridiplantae > Streptophyta > Pinopsida > Pinales > Pinaceae > Pinus > Pinus albicaulis. The sequence goes on from CM076569.1 coordinate 963,277,626, forward strand.
AAAATGAAAACTAAAATTTTCCATTACTCCAAACTTTATTGATGAGGTAGATATTGTTGTAGTGCTATTAGATGCATGTGGTATTTTTTTGGGAAGCCCATATATTTATGATAAGAGAGCTATCTTTCATTTCCATGAAAAAAAATATCACTTGTTTAAAGATGGTATTGGGTACATTGTTAGAGCACATCTCAAGAAACTAAACCTTTCACTTGTGAATGCTACAAAAATGAAGAGACTTGTTAACTATAGGAAGAACATTTTACTTTTGATGACCAAACCCAATAATGATGTTGATAATGAAGCCTTTCAAAGTTGTGATTCAAAGTTGAAATATGATTTTGTGAGTTTGTTAACCAATATGATGAGATGTTTCAGGAGCCTAAAGGATTACCTCCCAAAATAGGAATCCAAAATGAAATCCAATTGCAGCAAGATTTTCCTCTTCCTAACATTGTCATGTACAGGATGTCAGTGATGGAAAATGTAGAAATTTAAAGAAACAATCCAAGGGTTGCTTGACAAGGAGATCATCTGACCAAGCACATCGCAATGCAGTTCACCTATTTTTTTAGTGCCAAATAAATATGGAACATGATGCATGTGTGTGGAATTTCATGCATCGAACAAGATTACGGTAAAGAACTGTTACCCTCTTACTAGAATTGATTATTTACTTGATCAATTGAAATATGTCATGTATTTCACTAACTTGGATGTGAGGTTTGGCTATCATCAAATTAGGATCGCTGAAGGAGACATATGGAAGACAACATTTAAAAAAAATCAAGGTTTATTTTAATGGTTGGTTATGCCCTTTGGGCTTTGTAATGCTCTTGCTACCTTCATGTGTGTAATGAATGATGTATTGAGGCCTTTTCTAGATGAATTTTTGATAGTCTACTTAGATGGCATATTAATTTCAGCGAGTCTTGTGAAGAACATGCATGTAAAGCAAGTATTAGATGTGCTGAAGAAAGAAAAGTTGTTTTTAAAGATGTTGAAATCTAAATTTAGAAAAAATTATTTAGTCTAATTGGGTCATATTATTGGATTCGGTGAGTTGAAAATATATTCCTCCAAGGTTGATGTCATTTTGAATTGGCCAAAGCCCAAAATAGTGACAGAGGTCAGAAGTTTTTTGGGAGAAACCCAATACTAGAGAGAGTTTATTTCTATTTTTTCTTATATCGTAGCTCCATTGCATGCATTGACAAGTGTGAAGAAGGTTTATAAGTGGGGAAGAAAACAAAATAAAGAATTTAATGCATTGAAGGAAAACATCAGTTCATCTCGTGTACTTGTAGTTCCTGACTTGAGAAATTCATTTGAGATATAGAATGATGCAATCGACTATACCATGGGCGCAATCCTAATGCAACATGGTAACCCCATCTATTTTCCTTAAGAAAATTTTAATGGTGCAATGATTAACTATCCTAGATATGACAAGGAATTGTATGCATTGGTGCAAAGTGTGAAAAAGTGGAAACATTAATTAATGGGTAAGGAAACAAGCATTGACACAGATCATCAACCATTGCAATACTTTCAATCACAAACAAAGCTATAATAAGCGAGCCACTTTTGATGGATGGGATTTCTTCAACAATTCCACTTGGTGATAAGGTATAAGAAAGGCATATATAACAAGGATGTTTATATGCTTTCTAGACCAATTGTTAGTGTATCCATTATTCTTAAGCATAATTTTGTCATGCATGAGATCTATGTTGAGCAATATGCTTTAGATAATGATTTCAAAGATGTATATGCTGCTTTGTGTTAGGGTAACCAGGTAGAGGAATTGGATTAGCATGTGCATGATAAATTTTTGTACCATCTTGGAAATATTTGTATTCCACACGAAGAGAGAGTCAACATCATAAGAGAAGCACATACTTCTCTTATTTTTGGTCATTTCAGTGTAGGTAAGATAGTGGCACAATTACAGAGGTATTGTTACCAGCGTCGAATGCTTGAAAGTGTGTCACGATTACTAAGAGGATGTTCATTATGTGTTGTTAGTAATCCTAGCAATAGAAAGTCGGGATTGTATAGACCACTTCCAGTAGCTTCTCATCCATGGGAGAGAGTTTCTATGGATTTTGTAGGAGGGATACCTATTTCTATGAGAGGTCATGATTATTTTTATGTAGTTGTGGATATGTTAAGAAAAATGTGTATTTTGATGCCTTGTAAAAAGCAAGTTACAACTGAATGACCGCTTCACAATTATTTCAGAATGCATGGGTACATTTTGGGTTTCATGCATCCATTGTTAGTGATCGAGATTCTCGCTTTGTCGGAAAATTTTGGTCAAAATTGTGGGGATTCAGGGACACCAAATTGAAAAATAGTACAATATTCCATCCGCAAACAAATGGAAAAATAGAGGTGGTTAATAGGATGATGATACATCTTCTTCGTGTGTATTGCAACACACATCTGTGGAGCGATAAAAAGGTGTCTTTGTAACTCCTAATTACCTCACATTAATTGTCAACCCAGGGACGACTTTTTGTTTCAAGAGTGTACTCAGTCTGAGGCAGCTATTTACTCAAGAGTAATGTTTGTGAAGATGTAGTATAGAAATACAAATGCAGAAATAATAAATTCTTGAAAAGAAATCTGCTTGAAAAGAAATCTAATTACGAATGACAGAAATGTAAAGACTACACTACGGCCTTGAATAACTTCGATTAGGGATGCGACAGGCGACATCTCCCCTAGAAATCAGTAGCAGATGGCTAGTATGGACACGGAATGATTGGCTAACCATCTACGATTTGAGATCTCAAAGCAATGAAAACAACTCAAAGGAAATGAAATCTAAAACGCAAACTGGAAAGGAACAACAATCTCAAAGCAATGAACAGGAATTGAATAGCAGCGTAAAATAAACAGTGAATTCAATTCATAACCAAGCAAACTAGATTTCTGCTCTTTAATCCTGTCGACAGCCACGCAACAATCAACTATCGTAATTCATAAACAAAATGAATAACAACTGGAATTAGATACAGAAAAACAACATTTTATAACAATTGAATCATGAATCATGCTTCTTGTAAAGAATGGAATAACAATGACTCTGTATTTGATCCAATTAGCAATAACTCAATAAATAAATGAACTTCACACAACAGAAATAAACCAATAGAAATACAAACAGCAGATCGCTCCACCAGGGCCGGGCCCTCAACCACCGGTGAAGCGTTGCTGTGCTTTACTCCAGCGCTTGAGAAATGGAACAACAGTGAACTCTTTTATTAATCAGGCATTAATAATGTTTACAAACAGCTCACACTCTCTTAACAAGAGCCGATGCACAATTATGCAAATTACAATAAGAAAAGTCTCTCCATCCCCTCATACACAGTACATGCTTATCCTTTTATAATCAGAAGGTGGAGAAATTAAATAGCAAATAGGATATCTAATAATAATATTGAATTTATTCCAACCAATTGATCAACAATAAAATAGATTTACATCCCTCTTTCAACAACAGCAAGTCGAATTTGGCTTTGTAGCTGAGATTTGGAGGACGGCCGCAACCACAGATCTGAGAAAATCATGCTCAAAGAACCCTGCGTTTCTCTCAGTACAAGCCGAATTTGGGCAAACCGTTCTTTGTTAAAGTTAATTGGGTCCGTTCTGAACAAAACCCATGTTCCGGATTTTCCAGATTCGTCTTCATTTGCTCAGAATCTCAACCGCAAAACCGTCACTCCTTATTCCAGCGCATTTCTGAGTTGGCACTTTTAATGATCAAATCTTCAATCTGGAAATTATCTTGGAGGCTAAAAATGGTGAATAATGTTATAACCAACTTATTAAAACCATCATTGATAAAATAATTCATAACCATCAATTTATTAGAAATAAAGGAAGATAAATAATATTCATCCATAAGAGCATAAATCATTTATAAAATGGATTTAAATAATAAATTATAATAAATGACGTGATGAAGAATGGTAGAAATGGGTGGAATAGGCGTTCATAAGTGATAATAATAATGGCATATTAACGGCCCAACATACCCCCACACTCAATATGTTGCATGTCCTCATGCAACGAAAACCTGAATATATTGCATGTCCTCATGCAACCCAAAGACAAAAACCCATGTGTTAACCAAGCAATAAAAAAATTTATTCATTTTAGCTCATGAAATGGATAGAACAAATGAACTCTTCCTTAATTAATGAATATTCACTTTTAGTAATCTTGATGAAGGCATAACAATTTTTGCATTGACATTCAACTATATGTATGAAATTGCAGCAAAATATGATATAAGTAACAGCAAACTTCATTAACCATTTTCTCAAAAACTACAAACCAGATTTTGTTGAAATTTGGCAAGTAGATTTATAATATATAAATGCCTTTATGATCCAAAAATCAGATCGTTTTGATGCACGGATCATGATATATAAACAAAATGGCTGTAGGTGAGAGTGCATGATTTCCGAAATTTTATGAACCAATTTATCTTGAAATTATCTGGGTTTGTATTAATGATACGTCTGTGTTTCCAGAAATCACAAGAATTGAGTTCATATTATGGAAATCAATTTCTGCATTGTGTAAAAATGAAATTGTATGCCTTAAATGAGAAAGAAAATTGAAAACATCCATCATGCGTAGCAATTCCTCCCCCTCTCTGAAAAATTAGCATGCCCTCATGCGATGCTAGAAAAAAAAAATTGAGGTGGTTGCTACCAGCTGTTGAATTCTATGCTTGGTGTAAAACAACATGGAATAAGGGAGGTGGTGAGAGTGAATAAGAATAGCAATGGATGATAAAGAAGATGAATAACATGGTCATAAGAAAGAAATGAATGAAAGGAACACTCCCCCATACTCGAAAATGATATGCTGCTGAAAAAGAGAAAGTGGTAAAGATGTGGAATGAAGGATGATAAATAATGCTCAAAATGGATTTTCATGAAATTCTCCTAAATTCGTAATAAATCAGAAAATTATGCTATTTTACCTCAAGTTTTACCTCAAAAAATGTGGAATGACATATATGGACTGGCAGTTGTTGAAGCTGATGTAGGCAGAGTTGGTGCTGAAAGTGATGCAAAAGGTGGAATCTAGGTAAGCACATCATGTCTGAAGAATTGTTCACGTGCGCGAGCCTCTTCTGTTAAGTGCAATAGTGTGGTCATGCTATGAATAGAATTTTGCCCATACTTGTTGTTTTCCTGCAAACAAAGCACTATTTGGCATACAATGTTCTTGAATCCATAGTGTAAGCAATAGATAAGATGCATGCAAAAATTTCAATCGGAAAAACTTATGTATACATGCAATACTAATATTTTGGCAAATCAACAAGTGATGGCAGAGTGCAGTAATCATATCGCATGCAATCCCATAATGCATACATTCCCCCTCCAATTGGAAAAGGAATTCCATGACCATAAAGCATATGAGAGGTGTTGTGCTGACGGCAAGGCACGAGAATGAACAATATATCAGTAAATGAAGCAGAGTACACATATCAATGATAGGACAACGAGAGTTATGATTATAATGAGAGCAGAGTGTGTAAAGATAGTTATGAATAAGAGATAGGACGCTTTGGATTGATGATAAGTTACGAAAAAGAGAAAAAGAACAACAATATGCCAAAAAGATACTTTACTGATAGTATGCTAGCTGAAAATGATGCGATTGATCATAAAACAATTTCTCATGCATAAAGGTTCAAAACAGGGAAAAAGTTAAGGAAATAACTTCTCTGATAAAAAGAAAAAAATAAGAAAAAGGTATTATAGTAATAATTGACGATAAAATATAACTTCAATACCATAAGCAGAGCCGCTGCTGCCAGCAGGCGTCCATAGCCTCGGCAGGGTTGCTTTTTAACCCATATGAGCCAGGATCCTCAATTTATAAATGGAGAGTTACATTGTTGTTCTACAGAAGAGATCAATGTGCTGGCGTGGTAACCAGATAACCACACTGCCATTCACTGGGATGTAGCAAAAGTGATCAGGCCGGCGCGTGATGAGACCTCCTGTTCCAAGGATAATTGGGCTATCCAATGGATCATAACCCTGGTGTGGTGGCCATAATGGGAATGTCACTTTGTTACAGCCTTATGAACATGGTAGGGTGGCTCGTAATGAGACCCCCTATCCTCCATCTGCGAACAAAATTTTGTTATTATTACACATTTTTATGATAAAAAGAGGGAGGCTCAGTACTCCTTAAGAGCAGGGATGGTGGAAGAAGTTGAACATGTCAATAGAAAAAAATATACCCATAATCTCATTTATTACAGACAGAGAAGATTATAACCGGAAAGGGTGGAACCAGCATGGTATTAAGATGATCAATCAATATCATGTTCAACAGAAAACAATGCAGTAAAGTAGTATATAAATAATTGTGTCCCTTTTGAAAATAATCTATCATCAAGGAGCTGTCCTGTTAAAGATCATAACATGAATGATATTAACTTGCTTTAATAGAATCCATAATTCTTGTCCTCATAAGTAGTGTACTTCATGCCATGAAAGGGAATCAGTAAAATGTGGTTGAGATGAACTAAAAATAATTCCACAAGAGGAAGGAAGGGTTGCTCTCGAAAATACTCCCAAAGTGCTGCTCTTTTGAAGGAACAGCAAAAACACTCAAAAAGAGTGTTGTTCCTTGTAGGGAACAACAAAGGAAATGCACACAAAAAAAACAAAAAATGCAAATGTCGTTCCTTTCGAAAAAGGAACAGCAAAAACGCAAGTGCCGTTCCTTTGGAAAATGAACAGCAAAATGGACAGTCATACAATGCAAACATGCAAAAAACAAATTAGCTGTTCACGGTATTGATGCTGAGGATGAGTTACACTTTGAATGAAGCAATACCTGAAACACAAAATATAAGAGAAATTAGAAAAAAAAAACAACAAAAACAGTATGTAAATAAATAAATTAAGTTACAACAGCTATGATGTTATGTCAAAAAAATGATCTCTTTGAAAAATGTTTTGGCAGTAGTGATAAGACATGAATCTTCAAATTGAAATCAATTTTTCATTTCTGCTATTATGAATCCGTTGGGTAATGAGTTAGATGAAATTCCTTTGTTTCATAAAATTTCTTTCAAAAATCACTCGTCCATAAATTGACCTTCTTTATTTTCCCAAGACCTGCAAAAAACGAGTGTCTACCTGCAAGAAAACATTAAATCATGGAGAAAGAGAGGTGCGCGGGCTCCCCTAATCCAAGAATTATGCAAAAACTAACAAGTAGTTACTCTGTAAAACAAATCCACGGAGAAAATAACAAAGTAAAATTTATTTGTTACTTGCGGGAGAGCAGTGGCCAATCATGCTAACCTGCAGTGTTTTAGTCACAACTTCTTTGTTTTTCGTCCAAATTGAGTGATTCCAAAGCCAAATGAGAGCTAATTCAAAGGTTAATCTTCAATAGCAACAGGTTTTAAAAATTCAATGATATGATATGTCAATTTTACTTAGAACAACCTGCATAACAGAGTCATTTTCGCTTACCCCACTTAGAACAGCAGTGAATGTTTTAAGCATAGATTCTTCGTTTGATGTCGGATTCGAATGATTCAAATTGGAAATGAAAGTAGATTCATTTATTTATCTCCAATAGAAACAGGTTTTGAAGAAAAGAATAATTGATAGGTGAAATATTGTAAGGAACATCCGGAAAAACAGAGTTTTAAGGGTGCTGATTTACGATAGACAGTCAGTATTTTGATCATAACTTCCCCATACGATATCGAAAATGAGTGATTCTAATTTCATTGGAAACTAGATTCATAGGGGAATCTACCATAGAAACAGGTTTTAAAAATATGGTCATTTAGGCCTCCAAAAACTGACTGTCCCAACTCTGTTCCTGAGCTGCCCGCTAGACATCCGGTCAATGTTTTGGTTCTAACTTTTTCGTTTCAAATCCAAATTGACTGATTCAAATTGGGTTAGAAATTAGACATCAAGGGCTATCTAGGATAGAAACAGGTTTTAAAAATATGGTCATTTAGACCTCCAAAAACTGACTATCCCAACTCTGTTCCTGAGCTGCCCGCTAGACATCCGGTCAATGTTTTGGTTCTAACTTTTTCGTTTCAAATCCAAATTGACTGATTCAAATTGGGTTAGAAAGTAGACATCAAGGTCTATCTAGGGTAGAAACAGGTTTTAAAAATATTCATTTTTGGTCCATCAAAACATGACTGTCCCGACTTTTTTTCCAGAAAGTTCATCAAGCCCGCAAGCCAAAAAAATGATATTCAAACATTTTTTCAAATTGGTGATAAAAAATGAATATGAGTGTTTGTAGAGCTATTATTTCCATTATAAGTCATATACATACACAAATGAATTAAAAAATTATCATCAATATTGATTTGCATAGCATGTTGCAACAAAAAAACAACTAGTTTTACATAAAAAACAAAATGCATTTATTTATTTCCTTATTTATTTTATTTTCTACACTAACCTATTTTGATTTGAAAAATGAATATGACTACGTATAGGAGTACTTCCAATGGATCCATTTTCGAAATATGGCTTCATGTATACACATACCCAAATTTGAAAAATGCATATTAGTGAAAATTAGGGTACGAGAAGCCAACTTCCCTTGAAAAAATGGTATAAAAAATTGTTGAAGCATAGAGTGATGATGCAAACACGTGATGGAGTGAAACCAATCTTCAATATATCCTTTATTTTCGTGATTTCTCATAGCCATCATATCATGAAGTTCTTGAGCTTTTAAAATAGCTTGTTGATGCATGGTAAAAGAAACCTCATTTTCTTCCATAGCTTCTACAATTTTTGAATTTGAAACAGTCTGAATCTCATTGTAAGTTTTCTCTAATAACACATGTGAGATAGAATGGGTGGGAAGGGTGGGTAAATTTGGCAGTTCAACATTGTAAGTATGTTGCACTAGTTTATTATGGTGAGGGTGTGGAATTAGTTGAGCAGGAAAATGTGTAAGGAATGGAGCATTTTGATGATGTGGTTGATTGGGTTGTGTGAATGGTTTTGATGGGCAAGGAAGATATTGTGGAAGAGCTAGTGGAGAATATGGAGAATGTGCTTGTGCTACAAGATGAGGGAGAGTAGTCATGTAATCATAAGGTGAACCATGCCAAACTTGTAGATAAGATTGGTGGTTATATTGAAATTGACATGGCTGCCCTAGAACATGAGTATTCCATAATGGATTATGCAAGTAAGAGAATGGAGAAGAAGTGTTTTGAACCATACCTGTTGACCTTGTTGTAGCTTCCTTATCTCTTTGATATGCTACTTCCTTCCTAGATAAGGAAGAGTGAGTATCTATGGGATGCTCCTCTTGGTCATGAGTGCAAAACACTTCCTCAAATTCTTCATTTTTATGAACCTGCAAAACATCCAATTTTGAGCTTAGAGAGCTAATAAAATCAACTTTAAAATTTTCAAATAAATCATTGATTTCAGCTCTTATGTCTCCTATTCTTGTAGCAGATTTGGAAAACAAAGAACAAACATCTCTAGAATTCTTACCAACCTTGGAGATTCCTCTTGAATACCTTATGCACAACTCACAAACATCATCATATGATAACTGAAAAACATCACCTTTTCCTATCAGATTTAAGAGTTCTAAAAATTCATCTTTGATTCCTTTAAGAATGAGTGTTTTTAAGATCTCTTTATCCAAATGCTTATATTTTGATTTTTGAAGGTTGTATTGAAATCGATCTACATAGTCCTCCAAACTTTCATCTTCCCCTTGTATCATACCGAAAATATCTTCATTGGATTTGCAATAGTCTTGGTACTTTTTCAAGAATATGTTCTTCATGTCCTCCCATGATTGGATGCAATTCCCACCTAGGCTCATGAACCATCGGAGAGCTGCTCCTTTTAGAGTAAGAGGAAACACTTTCAATCTTTGATTATTAGTACAATAATCATATCCTCTACAAAGTATTTCGAACTCAAATAAGAATGTATCCGGATCTTCATTTGCTAAACCATGAAAATTTGGTAGAGAAGATGGGGGAATTATGTGCATTTGTGTCACTCATCCTAGATCTTTGATAGGAAATTCAAAAGTAGAAACATGAGCCATTTCTTACCATAATATAAGATGTTCTTCATGTGTTTCTTCGAAGCTCCTTCTTCCAATGTTCCTGTCAATTAGTTAGTGAAATGGGTGGTGCTTATATCACCACTTGCATGAAATCATGTGATTTATTTTTCAAAATTTCTATTTTTTCCCTAGTCACTCACACAAAAATTCAAACATCTATTTCTACCCAACAAGGCAACAACAAATCTGTTAGGAAAGTGGACAGTGGAGCAGGGCTTGTACATGCTCCGCACGCAGGTTCTTACCTTCCGTTTTTAGGATCCAACTCTTCCCTAGCAGGCACTCATCAGATTCACACTACTCTTTAGAAATGGCTACACTCTCCCCGGCAACGGCGCCAAAATGTGGAGCGATAAAAAGGTGTCTTTGCAACTCCTAATTACCTCACATTAATTGTCAACCCAGGGACGACTTTTTGTTTCAAGAGTGTACTCAGTCTGAGGCGGCTATTTACTCAAGAGTAATGTTTGTGAAGATGTAGTATAAAAATACAAATGCAGAAATAATAAATGCTTGAAAAGAAATCTGCTTGAAAAGAAATCTAATTACAAATGACAGAAATGTAAAGACTACACTACAGCAACCTTGCTAGACATCGATTAGGGATGCAGTAGTAATAACTCTTTCCCCTAGAAATCAATGTGAGATGACCAAATCTGGGGACCTGGAATGATTAGCTCTGCCCTCTACAGTTTAGAGATCTCAAAGCAAGCGAAAACAACTCAAAGGAAATGAAATCTAAAACGCAAACTGGAAAGGAACAACAATCTCAAAGCAATGAACAGGAATTGAATAGCAGCGTAAAATAAACAGTGAATTCAATTCATAACCAAGCAAACTAGATTTCTACTCTTTAATCCTGTCGACAGCCACGCAACAATCAACTATCGTAATTTATAAACAAAATGAATAACAACTGGAATTAGATACAGAAAAACAACATTTTATAACAATTGAATCATGAATCATGCTTCTTGTAAAGAATGGAATAACAATGACTCTGTATTTGATCCAATTAGCAATAAATCAATAAATAAATGAACTTCACACAACAGAAACAAACTAATAGAAATACAAACAGCAGATCGCTCCACCAGGGCCGGGCCCTCAACCACCGGTGAAGCGTTGCTGTGCTTTACTCCAGCGCTTGAGAAATGGAACAACAGTGAACTCCTTTATTAATCAGGCATTAATAATGTTTACAAACAACTCACACTCTCTTAACAAGAGCCGATGCACAATTCTGTAAATTACAATAAGAAAAGTCTCTCCATCCTCTAATACACAATACATGCTTCTCCTTTTATAATCAGAAGGTGGAGAAATTAAATAGAAAATAGGATCTCTAATAATAATATTGAATTTCTTCCAACCAATTGATCAACAATAAAATAGAGTTACATCCCTCTTTCAACAACAGCAAGTCGAATTTGGCTTTGTAGCTGAGATTTGGAGGACGGCCGCAACCACAGATCTGAGAAAATCGTGCTCAAAGAACCCTGCGTTTCTCTCAGTACAAGCCGAATTTGGGCAAACCGTTCTTTAAAAAAGTTAATTGGGTCCGTTCTGAACAAAACCCATGTTCCGGATTTTCCAGATTCGTCTTCATTTGCTCAGAATTTCAACCGCAAAACTGTCACTCCTTATTCCAGCGCATTTCTGAGTTGGCACTTTTAATGATCAAATCTTCAATCTGGAAATTATCTTGGAGGCTAAAAAAGGTGAATAATGTTATAACCAACTTATTAAAACTATCATTGATAAAATAATTCATAATCATCAATTTATTAGAAATAAAAAGGTAATAATATTCATCCATAAGAGCATAAATCATTTATAAAATGGATTTAAATAATAAATTATAATAAATGACGTGATGAAGAATGGTAGAAATGGGTGGAATAGGCGTTCATAAGTGATAATAATAATGGCATATTAACGGCCCAACAACATCCTACGTTGTGGGATGAAAATTTGCACTATATTCAACATGCTTGCAACCATGCCAAGCATTCATCAACTCAAACATTTCCATTTGAGGCATGCTTGGGATACTTTCCCAAATATCCTTTAGATTTTATCTTTGGGAAGGATTTTTCTATTGATGACCATAGTGAAATATACAAAGATAAAAGATTCATTTAACAAGTTCAATTGGTACATCAAAAAATTCAAGAAAAGTTAGAGAAGCTTCAAGTCAAGTACAATACTAGACATGATAAAAATAGTGTGGATCACAGTTTCCAATTCGGTGATGAATTTTGGCCTCACATTAGCAAAGAGACACTCCAAGGAGAAATTAAAAAGATGAAACCAATTTGATATGGCAATTCAAAATTATGGAAAATATTGGTAATAATGCCTTTGGGTTGGGTTTTCCTTCATATATGCAAATTTATGTAGTTGTTAATGTTGAAAATTTAAGGTTGTATGAGCCTCCTTTGATTGAAAATTAAGGAAAGAATGTTAAGATTCCTTCAGTTGAAGATTTCTCTCCTGAATATCTTGAAGAATTGTAGCAAGACACCATCCTTGACAGGAAAAAAATAACTTCAAAATGAGGGAACATGGAGTACCTTCATGTTGGGCTCAAGGGAACAAATCCAAGAAAATTCAAATGGATTGAGATTGGAAGGGTGAGGCAACTGTACCCTCATCTATTTTTTAACTGAAAGTGATATTTTTCGGTCCAAAATCTTCCGCCGGGGAGGAATGATCCAGGGGATCAAAAAAATGCTCAAAATTCAAAGTGCTCAGATTGGCTCAAAACTAGTGCCAAATTAAAGATCTCGTCGTCCTGAATCCAACACAACTAGTTTCACTCAAAACGACATTGAATTCTCATGATAACATGTTCTAATAGATTTTTCAAAAAACTAAAATTTTGAAAATGAGTTTACAAGGATGTCGAGTCAGTAGTTCGTACACTGACTGGGAAATGATTTTGCATGATGATGGTCCCTTCCATCAGCCAACGAGATGAGGACATGTGGCATGTGGTGATTGTTCAAATTTATGTGAGTTTCGATTGGTTCATGTGATTTTTAGGTGGATTAGTTAGAAACAACCACGTGGGTCAATCCCTTGCTACCAAGTGGTCTCCTAATGGCCCTGTAAAATTTTATTTGAGGCTAATTTTCCTCTGCTAGGATTGAACATGAGACCTACCACCTACTAGCCAAGCCCTCCATTTCCCTGCATGTGATGGTTCTTAACCTCTATGGATTAAAAGTCCTATTTAAAGTTTCATTTCTATGGAGTCGGGGATGAGGACTAGGGTTAACCCTAGACCCCCATCCACCCAACCACATCATGTGGTGGCAGATGGGGTTCAGGGTTAACCCCGGCCCCAACGATATCCTATATTCGACACACAAAAGTTTAAAGTCATGTACTGAAACCAAAAGACAAAATGTTTATACACCACACAAACCATATGTTATACATGTTATCAAAATTTTGGAGCGGATAAGTCTTGATACTCTGGTGGTTAGGGCCTACACCAGGCACATGTCATAGTCACAAAAAAATTATGTTATGGTTAATGGAGGAGGGGGAGTGGAACCTACCCTAGGCAGGGTTACTACAAACCAAACCACAACGTGATAGACCAAACCACATTTCAACCAGAGTTAAAAAATCGGTGGGAACTCGGTTCCAACAACCCCACATCCAATGATGAAATTTAAGGAAGCAAAAATCAGTTCAAGGCCAGCATAGGAAATTTAAGGAAGCGATAATTTTCACCCGGTGTGACGGGAATATCGCCAACGTGGGGTGAATTTTTTGCTCCACGTTTCCGCAACATTCAAAAATTGTAGAAAATTTTGCAGGTGGGTGCGAACTGGAGGATAGTTAGCAGAAAAAGATCAAGGGAGCATAAATCAGTCAGTTTTTGACCTTTTTGAGTGCAGGAAGAACCTAGCAAGGGGTTTTTGACTACTATAGAGCCATTGGAGACATTTTTTTAGCATTCTAAGCAACACAACTTGATATAAACACATATTTTTCAGCATAATGAAAGAGGCCCAACATTGAAAGTTGGACCAGGAGATGTAGCCTAGGAGGGTTAAACTCCTTAATCATTTGTTGTCTTGTGTGTACCGTTATGGTATTGATGTATTATTTATTTTTTTCAATAATTAATTTAATGATGTTAATATCTTAAAGAAATTGAAATAATTGGCTAAAAACCCTAAAAAAATCACTTGCAATTTGCACAATAAACTCTCAATGTTTCATATACAGATCAATAGTTTAAGTGGAGAAATCCGAAGGCATCCATGCTTGTATATTCCTAGTGATCCCAACACCGATATCTGGTGGGATTGTAGTGTTGGAAATATGATGCAGAGTGTTGTCCTTGATGGCAACCCACTGAATGAAGATGAAGACATGCGACTGTTGACATATGTTGTCCTTGATGGCAATCCACCTGATGAAGTTATTCTTGACTCGATAGACTTGGTAAATGATGATGAGTAGTGTTCGTGAAAGGCATCCCTCTTGATGAAGATAATGGCAGTTTACTAGATGAAGTTGTGCTTGATAGAATATGTTCTTGATGAAGGAAATCTGATGTATTTACAGTATGTACAGAAGGAAATGAAGAAAGGATTTCAGCATGTGCTAAATCTTGATGAAAAGAGCATGTCTCTTGGTATACGCGGATTGTCCTAGGGAAAGTCGCGTATGCACGCGGAAATGAACGTTCCAAGTCGCGTATGGGCAAAGCGCTCAAAAAGTACAAAACCAGGGGTAACCACCATGGTATTGACCCATTGTATTGGGTAATGATTCGTCTATTTGACCCCGTCCAGGAATACCATCGGAAGTAATGTGGTTTTGGCTCATGGTATTGAAAAAGGGTAAACCTATATAAGGAGAAGAAATTCATTGTGCAAATCATGAGTGTGGGTGCAAGATGTCTGAGCTTGAATGAATACTTCTCTCTGAAGTAGATCTAAATGGAAAGGGTTACAGTTGAATGATAGATCTGAATGTATGATGCACCAATGATGAAGAAGGGGATCTAGATCTGAAATGTACTTGTATCTACTAGATCTGATTATGGAAGGCTTAGATCTGAATTGAGGCGAACATCTGTCTGAAGTGAAAGGGTAAATCTGAACTGAACATCTGATCTGAAGAAGTATGCTGCTCTATAATGATTGAAGATCTATACGCTACTTCGACGCGGAGGAAGTGCGTATATACGCGGCTTCGACGAAGAGAAAGCGCGTATGCATAATGAAATATACACTGAGGTGTACGCTGGTTTTTGTGAACGAAAGCGCGTATATATGCGACATCAGTAAAGGGAAAGCGCGTATGAAAACTAGGGTTTGCTGAAGCAAGGGGTATGAAATATCGTGATATATTTGTGATTATAACTATACGGTACGTGATGATAAGTGTCACCCAGTGATGTATGTTTGTGCTTAAAAGTATGGAAAGAGTCCGGTCTGGAAATATGATAAAACGTGGCCCCTCTGGTGGTGTTACTGTGAAGTTGTTGGATCTAGGTACTTAATTGATGAAATAGGGTCCAAGGTAGTGTTTAAAGTTGTAGCCTTCGGTCGGGGGGTTGTAACTCCATCGGTCGGTGGTAAAAGAAGATCGAGGTCGTAGCTCCCGCCCGGAGAAGGCTGGTAAGCAATTGAGGGTCGTAGCTCCCTTCCGGGGAGAAGGTGATAGCGAGCGCGGTGGAGTGCTAACGTCTTTGGTAGAGTACGCACATAAGCACATATGTTTGTGAATATTTTCTCTATAATAAAATATTGAAGGCTGAGCAACGGCAGCGGTGGTTTTCTCCCAACTTGGGTTTCCACCTAAAAATCCTGGTGTTCTTGTGTGATGCTTTGTGTGATGGTTTATTCTGTTCTTACTGCACATGTTTACTATTTATTAAACATCTGATGAATGAATGATGGAATGATATAAGTGAAGAACTAATGACATAATTAGATATCTGTGTATACACGAATTTCATAAAGGGTATCCACGTATATATGCGAGTCTGTATCAGGAAAGTAGCGTATGGGTTTTAAGATCTTTGGGTTTTTAGAGCGAGAAAAAGTAAAAAGTTTGAATATACGATGGTGCGGTTCACCCCCCCTCTTAGTATTTTTCCCAACAATTGGTATCGGACGGGGGTCCTTCAGAAGCTTCGGTCGCTTGAAGGAATTACGATCCCATGATGGGAAGTCGAGGGAGTAATGTCTATAAAGCCACCCCTATTCAATGGAAGCAATCTGATCTTCTGGAAGGTACGTACAAAAGCATATCTGCAAAGTCTTGGTGCAGATGTATGGGCAATCGTGGAAGAAGGTTATCAATACCCGGCAAGTATTCCTACTGATGCAGCTGAAAGAAAGAAGTATGAAACCAATGCCAAAGCAGTGAATGTCTTATTGGGAAGCATGTCTGAATCAGAATTTGCTAAAGTGATGCAGCTACATTCAGCAAAAGAAATATGGGACAAAATCATTCTAAGCTATGAAGGAGACACAAAGGTAAAAAGTGCAAAACTCCAAACTCTTAGAATTGAATATGAAAATTTGAAGATACATAGTGATGAAAGTGTTGCCAGTTTCTTTCTTCATCTAGATGATATTGTAAATCGGATGAGAAATTTGGGTGAAACCTTAACCGATACTACTCTGGTGGAAAAATTCTTAAGATCCTTGACTTCAAAATTTGACTCTAAAGTTTCAGCTATTGAAGAAAGGCAAGATCTGCAAACTCTTACTATTGTTCAATTACATGGTATTCTGACTGCTTTTGAAATGAGGCAAGGAGGCCCTTCTCAAATCAAAGAAGTTGTGTTTAAGGCATCTGAAAAAGGAAAAGAAAAGGAAGTTGTAAAAGAATCCAGCTATATATCTGAAGAAGAAGAAGAAGCAAATTTTGTGAGAAGACTTCAACTAGGTACCGGAAAGTTCAAAGGTAAGCTTCCTTTCAAATGTTTCAATTGTGGAAGAGTTGGTCATTATGCTGCAAAGTGTCCTTATAAAGAATCCTCGGATAAAGGAAAAGAAGTAGCAAGAAGGAATAAGAATCGATCTAGCACAAGAAAAAGCTATTATACTAATGAAGACAGTGATGGATCATCTAATAGTGAGGAAGAATGTGAAGAAGACTTTAGACTTCTCATGGCTTTTGAACAAAGAGAAGAAAAGGATACTTTTGTGGATGCTCTAGAGGACAATGATTTTCTTGAAGAAAACAATCAACTCAAAGTAAGCCTAGAAGAAAAGAACATAATCATAGAGACTCTTGAAAGTCAGCTTGAAGCCAAGGAAAAACGCATTGAGGAATTGGAGTGTGAAGTAGTAAGTCTAAGGAAAGATAATGAGAAAGTGAAGACTCTCAATCTTAGATTTGCTAAAGGTTCAGAAACCTTAGATGAGATTATCAAAACACAACGGTCTCCTCTTATAAAAACAGGTCTTGGATATACTGGGGAATCTTCCCAGACTTCAGCACCAAATTATCTGAAAGCAGTCACAACTGGTTCTCTTCACTCAGCCACTCAGCAAGGGAACAAAGGTTCTTTACAGGTAAAGCATGATCATCTCAAATCAAGGATCACTAACAGGGAGATCCCTCAAAGAAGAAACAACCAACAGGTAAATTCAAATAGAAGATTTCATGATCGCCGAAATTTCTACTTCAATGGACAATGTTTCTCATGTCACAATTTTGGTCATAAAGCTGTTCAATGTGTTGCATATAAAACCATCATGACAAGAGAAGCAAGAAAGAAAATGATGAATATTGAACCAAAAAGGAATACCTATAACAACTTTTGTCCTCTTCAAAATGAAGTTGAATGTACTTATTGCAATAACTTTGGTCATGAAGAATCTGAATGCAGGAGCAAGGTCCAGCCAAATGAAGATGTTCCCTCAAGCTCTAAAGTATGGAAAAAGAAAGAAATACAGGTTGAAAATTGTGGGATAGCATTATTTGCAGAAGGTGAAGAAAATCAATGGTACATTGATAGTGGGTGCTCAAGACACATGACAGGTGACAAAAGCAAACTTCTTACATATAATGCTCTAGAAAAGGAAAAGAAAGTTACATTTGGTAATGATACCCCTGCTGTAATTAAAGGAAAAGGGTCAGTATTTCTAAAAGAAAAGGTGAAGGCTAGTGATGTCATGTATGTGGATGGATTAAGGCATAATCTATTACGTGTAAGTCAAATGTGTGATCAAGGAACAGAAGTGGTCTTTAGTTAAAAGGAATGTGTGGTTCGTGATCTTGATACAGGTAAAATCATTATAAAAGGAAAAAGAAATCCTAGCAACCTGTATGTACTAAACGGTATAGATCAATGTTACTTGAGCAAGTCTTCAGAAAATTGGCTATGGCATAGAAGGCTGGGGAATTTGAGCTTCTCTCAAATCAACAAAGCAAGCAGACTTCAAGCTGTTCGTGGTCTTCCCAATATTAAACTACCAGAGAGCATCATATGCAAATCTTGTCAATTCGGTAAGCAGACCAGAGTACGTTTTAATGCCAAAGAAGGATCATCAAGTAAGCCTCTTGAACTCATTCATACTGACATATGTGGACCTATGAGGAAGAAGTCACCACGTGGGGAAGAATAATATATCTTATTTATTGATGATTACTCTAGAATGTGTTGGATCGGGCTCATTAAACACAAAGATGAAGCATTTGAAAAATTTCAGATCTTCAAAGCATTAGTTGAAAATGAATTAGATCTAAAAATCAAGTGTCTTAGATCTGATCGAGGAGGAGAATATACTTCAAATGAATTCTTTGAATTTTGTGAACAACATGGCATAAAAAGACAATTCTCTGTAGCAGGCACTCCACAACAAAATGGCGTAGCAGAAAGAATGAATAGAACAATTGTTCAAATGGCTAGAGCTATGCTAGCTGATTCTGGCATTTCTAACATGTTCTGGAGTGAAGCAACATTTACAGCTGTTAACATTCTCAACAAGGCTCATGTTCGGGTAAATAGTGACAAAACTCCATATGAACTCTGGTATGGTAATTCTCCCACTGTGAAGCATTTTAAAGTTTTTGGAAGTAAATGCTTTATCAAAAATAATGATGAAAAGCTTAGCAAGTTTGAACCTAGATCAGATGAAGGGATATTTCTTGGTTACTCATCTTCAAGCAAAGCATACAAATGTTACAATAAAAGGCTTTGAAAGATTGTTGAATGTATTGATGTTGTTATTGATGAGTCTCCTGCAGCTCCTAAAGAAGAAAAACAAACAACAAAAGAAGATGATGGTGACCTATGTCCTTCTACATCAAATGATATAGACAATGGATCCAATGACGAACCTGAAGATGATCTATCTGAAAAAGCTCCATCCAGATATGTGCAAAAGAATCATCCTGAATCTCAAATTTTGGGTGACAGGGAATCAGGTGTACGAACAAGGAGAACTCCATGAGATCTTCTCATCAATAGCCTCAATAGCACTTCCTATAGAGGAGAACCACACAATGTCAATCAAGCTAGCAAAGATGAATGTTGGATTCAGGCCATGAATGAAGAACTTGATCAAATTTAAAAGAACCACACTTGGGAATTGGTGCCAAGAACACATGATAAAAATGTCATTGGAACCAAATGGATATTCAAGAACAAGCTAAATGAGAATGGGGACGTTATAAGAAACAAAGCTAGACTGGTTTGCAAAGGGTATACTCAACAAGAAGGTGTAGACTTTGAAGAAACTTTTGCTCCTGTAGCTAGACTTGAAGCCATAAGAATGTTTCTTGCTTTTTCAAGTTTTCAACAAATCAAAGTTTATCAAATGGATATTAAATCTGCATTTCTCAATGGTGATCTAGAAGAAGAAGTTTATATAGAACAACCAGAAGGATTCATTTTGGGAAATGATGAAAATCTTGTTTGTAGACTTAAAAAGGCTCTATATGGTCTCAAACAAGCTCCAAGGGCATGGTATTATCGTCTTGACAAATATCTTCATCAGCAAGGTTTTTCAAAGGGGTCTGCTGATAGCAACTTATACACAAAAGTTGAAAATGATAAACTATTGATTGTGGTTGTATATGTTGATGATATCATTTTTTGGAGTAACGAAGAATCTATGAGTCAAAAATTTGCTTCTGTCATGCAGCAAGAATTTGAAATGTCCTTACTTGGGGAACTAACATTCTTTCTTGGCTTGCAAGTGCATCAAACTGCAGATGGTATATTCCTATCACAAGCAAAATATCTTAAGCAAATTCTGAAGAAGTATGGCATGGAAGAATGCAAACTTGTAAGTACACCAATGATAACCGGATGCAGTCTCAGTTCTAATGATGATTCTCCCACTGTGAATCAACCAGAATACAGATCGATGATTGGAAGTCTACTTTATCTCACTGGGACCAGACCAAACATTATGCATGCTGTTGGGATTGTTGAACGATTCCAAGCTAATCCAAAAGAGTCTCACCTTCAGGCTGTCAAAAGGATATTCAAATATCTACAAGGAACTCAAGACTTTGGTCTATGGTATCCAAAGGATGCTGATCTTACTCTTCATGCTTACACTGATGCAGATTGGGCTGGAAGTGTTGATGATCGGAAAAACACTAGTGGTGGTGCATTCTATATGGGACCCCGGTTAGTATCTTGGTTCAGCAAGAAGAAAAATTCTATTGCCTTATCTACAGCAGAAGCAGAATATGTGGCTGCCGCATCTTGTTGCACTCAACTCCTTTGGATGATGCAAACCTTACAAGATTTTCAAATCAAATGTACATCTCTTGTCCCCATTAAGTGTGACAATACAAGTGCCATCAGTATTTCAAAGAATCCTGTTATGCATTCGAAGACCAAGCACATTCCCATCAAGTATCACTTCTTACGTGAGCAAGTGCTTGAGCAAAAGGTGAAGTTGGAGTATGTTCCCTCCAAAGAACAAGTTGCTGATATCTTTACCAAACCTCTGCCCAGGGAAGCGTTCGAGTATCTAAGACAGAAGTTGGGAGTGTTCTCTGCCAGTCAAAAGAACAATTCTGCATAAATTTAGAATATGGCATGATATACGCGGGTTCTCTGAAACACAGTCGTGTATACACGCGAGTTCCTGCACAGAAAACTGCGTATGTCTGATTGCTAACATTTTTCTGATTGGAGTCAGCTCTCTTCAGCTCAGCTGCAGTGCTATTTGGTATCTCTGATACTGTTTGGTATCTCTGGTGGTGTTCCAGTTCTCATAATTCTGTTTCTATTTTTGATGAAGATGTTTTGATGAGTTGTTGATGAAAAGGATGCTTGATGCACAGATTCAGGGGGAGCATTAGCGTTGCTGAGTATAATGCATTGTTGGCATTATGATGGTTCTGAAATATGTTCTCTTTCTTGAGGACTTCTTGGTATTGGTTATGAAAAGTCATATTTGTATTTTTGATGAAAAGGTCATGTGGAGACCCATTATGTAAAATTGTAATATTCAGTCATGTAAGGACTTGTCAAATTTGTAAACCCACTTGGTTGGGTAGCTGAGTCAATTTTTGTGCACCCACTTGGTTGGGTAGCTGAGTAAAATTTGTAAACCCACTTGGTTGGGTAGTTGAGTCTCATATGTAAATCCACTTGGATGGATCTTTGATGTAAGTATGATTCTTTGGTGATAGGAAGTTCATAGAGTCATGTACTTCATTGAAAATATGTTTGAAGATTCAGCATGAACTCAGGGGGAGCTTGGTCACTTCTATGTATATCAGATTTGCAGAATGCTTCTTACACATGTGGAGAAAAGGGGGAGAGTATGCTTGTTTTTATTGTGCCTTGATGTCAAAGGGGGAGAAGTGACATGGTGTTTGCATGGTGTCATTGTATTCTTAATGTACCTATCTGTTGTGGTAATCAAACACCATTGTGGTTGCCATCAAGTCCAAAGGGGGAGATTGTTGGAAATATGATGCAGAGTGTTGTCCTTGATGGCAACCCACTGAATGAAGATGAAGACATGCGACTGTTGACATATGTTGTCCTTGATGGCAATCCACCTGATGAAGTTATTCTTGACTCGATAGACTTGGTAAATGATGATGAGTAGTGTTCGTGAAAGGCATCCCTCTTGATGAAGATAATGGCAGTTTACTAGATGAAGTTGTGCTTGATAGAATATGTTCTTGATGAAGGAAATCTGATGTATTTACAGTATGTACAGAAGGAAATGAAGAAAGGATTTCAGCATGTGCTAAATCTTGATGAAAAGAGCATGTCTCTTGGTATACGCGGATTGTCCTAGGGAAAGTCGCGTATGCACGCGGAAATGAACGTTCCAAGTCGCGTATGGCCAAAGCGCTCAAAAAGTACAAAACCAGGGGTAACCACCATGGTATTGACCCATTGTATTGGGTAATGATTCGCCTATTTGACCTCGTCCAGGAATACCATCGGAAGTAATGTGGTTTTGGCTCATGGTATTGAAAAAGGGTAAATCTATATAAGGAGAAGAAATTCATTGTGCAAATCATGAGTGTGGGTGCAAGATGTCTGAGCTTGAATGAATACTTCTCTCTAAAGTAGATCTGAATGGAAAGGGTTACACTTGAAGATAAATCTGAATGTATGATGCACCAATGATGAAGAAGGGGATCTAGATCTGAAATGTACTTGTATCTACTAGATCTGATTATGGAAGGCTTAGATCTGAATTGAGGTGAACATCTGTCTAAAGTGAAAGGGTAAATCTGAACTGAACATCTGATCTGAAGAAGTATGCTGCTCTATAATGATTGAAGATCTATACGCTACTTCGACACGGAGGAAGCGCGTATATACGCGGCTTTGACGAAGAGAAAGCGCGTATGTGTAATGAAATATAAACTGAGGTATACGCTGGTTTTTGTGAACGAAAGCGCGTATATACGCGACATCAGTAAAGGGAAAGCGCGTATGCAAACTAGGGTTTGCTGAAGCAAGGGGTATGAAATATCTGAACTGTTCTGCTGTGATTCTGCTATCTGATCTGTGTTGATAAGTATCTGTTGGTGATGTATGTTTGTGCTTAAAAGTATGGAAAGGGTCCAGTCTGGAAATATGATAAAACGTGGCCTACAAGTGGTGTTCTATTGAAGTTGTTGGATCCAGTGTGAAAATTGATGAAACGTGGTCCAAGGTGGTGCTGAAGGTTGTAGCCTTCAGTCAGGGGGTTGTAGCTCCTTCAATTAGAGAGTTTAGTAAATGAGATGGTATAACTCCCTTCAGGAGAGGCATTAACAGCAGTCAGTCGTAGCTCCCTTCCGGGGAGAGGGTGATGAAGCGTGAGCGCGAGTGGGTACACGTGCGGTAATCTCTTTTGACACATATGTTGTAAGATGTTTTCTCTATAATAAAATATTGAAGGCTGAGCAACTGCAGCGGTGGTTTTCTCCCGACTTGGGTTTCCACCTAAAAATCCTGGTGTTCATGTGTGATGCTTTGTGTGATGGTTTACTTTGCTCTTACTGTTCATGCTTACTATTTATTAAACATCTTATGAATGAATGATGGAATGATTTAAGTAAAGATCTAATAACATAATAGATATCTGTGTATACGCGAGTTTCATAAAGGGTATCCGCGTATATACGCGAGTATGGTTAAGGAAAGTAGTGTATGGGTTTTTAGAAGCAAGAAAAAGTAAAATATTTGAATATGCAGTAAATACTGATTCACCCCCCCCTCTCAGTATTTTTCCCAACAATTGGTATCAGAGCAGGTACTTCTATAGAAGCTTGATCGCTTGAAGGAGATCCGTCGCAATGGGAAGTCAAGAAGGAGTGATGTCTATAAAGCCACCTCTATTCAATGGAAGCAATCTGATATTCTGGAAGGTACGAACAAAAGCATATTTGCAAAGTCTTGGTGCAGATGTATGGGAAATCGTGGAAGAAGGCTATCAATACCCGACAAGTATTCCCACTGATGCAGCTGAAAGGAAGAAGTATGAAACCAATGCCAAAGCAGTAAATGTCTTGTTAGGAAGCATGTCTGAATCAGAATTTGCTAAAGTAATGCAGCTACATTCAGCAAAATAAATATGGGACAAAATCATTCTGAGCTATGAAGGAGATACAAAGGTAAAAAATGCAAAACTCCAAACTCTTAGAATTGAATATGAAAATTTGAAGATGCATAGTGATGAAAGTGTTGCCAGCTTCTTCCTTCGTCTAGATGATGTTGTAAATCGAATGAGAAATTTGGGTGAAACCATAACTGATACTACTCTGGTGGAAAAAGTCTTAAGATCCTTGACTTCAAAATTTGATTCTAAAGTTTCAGCTATTGAAGAAAGGCAAGATCTGCAAACTCTTACTATTGTTCAATTACATGGTATTCTGACTGCTTTTGAAATGAGACAAGGAGGTCCTTCTCAAATCAAAGAAGCTGTTTTTAAGGCGTATGCAAAAGGAAAATAAAAAGAAGTTGTCAAAGAATCCAGCTATATATCTGAAGAAGAAGAAGAAGAAAATTTTGTGAGAAGACTTCAACTAGGTACCGGAAAGTTCAAAGGTAAGCTTCCTTTCAAATGTTTTAATTGTGGAAGAGTTGGTCATTATGCTGCAAAGTGTCCTTATAAAGAAACTTCAGCTAAAGGAAAAGAAGTAGCAAGAAGGAATAAGAATCGATCTAGCACAAGAAAAATTTATTATACTAATGAAGACAGTGATGGATCATCTAATAGTGAGGAAGAATGTGAAGAAGACTTTAGACTTCTCATGGCCTTTGAACAAAAAGAAGAAAAGGATACTTTCGTGGATGCTCTAGAGGACGATGATTTTCTTGAAGAAAACAATCAACTCAAGGTAAGCCTAGAAGAAAAGAGCATAATCATAGAGACTCTTGAAAGTCAGCTTGAAGCCAAAGAAAAACGCATTGAGGAATTGGAGTGTGAAATAGTAAGTCTAAGGAAAGATAATGAGAAAGTGAAGACTCTCAATCTTAGATTTGCTAAAGGTTCAGAAACCTTAGATGATATTATCAAGACACAACGGTCTCCTCTTATAAAAACAGGTCTTGGATATACTGGGGAATCTTCCCAGACTTCAGCACCAAATTATCTGAAAGCAGTCTCAACTGGTTCTCTTCACTCAGCCACTCAGCAGGGGAACAAAGGTTCTTTACAGGTAAAGCATGATCATCTCAAATCAAGGATCACTAACAGGGAGATTCCTCAAAGAAGCAACAACCAACAGGTAAATTCAAGTAGAAGATTTCATGATCGCCGGAATTTCTACTTCAATGGACAATGTTTCTCATGTCACAATTTTGGTCATAAAGCTATCCAATGTGTTGCATATAAAACCATCATGAAAATAGAAGCAAGAAAGAAAAGAATGAATATTGAACCAAAGAAGAATACCTATAACAACTTTTCTCCTCTTCAAAATGAAGTTGAATGTACTTATTGCAATAACTTTGGTCATGAATAATCTGAATGCAGGAGCAAGGTCCGGCCAAATGAACATGTTCCCTCAAACTCTAAAGTGTGGAAAAAGAAAGAAATACAGGTTGAAAATTGTGGGATAGCATTATTTGCAGAAGGTGAAGAAAATCAATGGTACATTGATAGTGGGTGCTCAAGACACATGACAGGTGACAAAAGCAAACTTCTTACATATAATGCTCTAGAAAAGGAAAAGAAAGTTACATTTGGTAATGATACCCCTGCTGTAATTAAAGGAAAAGGGTCAGTATTTCTAAAAGAAAAGGTGAAGGCTAGTGATGTAATGTATGTGGATGGATTAAGGCATAATCTATTAAGTGTAAGTCAAATGTGTGATCAAGGAACAGAAGTGGTCTTTAGTTCAAAGGAATGTGTGGTTCGTGATCTTGATACAGGTAAAATCATTATAAAAGGAAAAAGAAATCCTAGCAACCTGTATGTACTAAACGGTATAGATCAATTTTACTTGAGCAAGTCTTCAGAAAATTGGCTATGGCATAGAAGGCTGGGGAATCTAAGCTTCTCTCAAATCAACAAAGCAAGCAGACTTCAAGCTGTTCGTGGTCTTCCCAATATTAATCTACCAGAAAGCATCATATGCAAATCTTGTCAATTCGGTAAGCAGACCAGAGTACGTTTTAATGCCAAAGAAGGATCATCAAGTAAGCCTCTTGAACTCATTCATACTGACATATGTGGACCTATGAGGAAGAAGTCACCACGTGGGGAAGAATAATATATCTTATTTATTGATGATTACTCTAGAATGTGTTGGATCGGGCTCATTAAACACAAAGATGAAGCATTTGAAAAATTTCATATCTTCAAAGCTTTAGTTGAAAATGAATTAGATCAAAAAATCAAGTGTCTTAGATCTGATCGAGGAGGAGAATATACTTCAAATGAATTCTCTTAATTTTGTGAACAACATGGCATAAAAAGACAATTCTCTGTAGCAGGTACTCCACAACAAAATGGTGTAGCAGAAAGAATGAATAGAACAATTCAACAAATGTCTAGAGCTATGCTCGATGATTCTGGAACTCCTGACATGTTCTGGGGAG
Source organism: Pinus albicaulis (assembly GCA_034641835.2). Classification (NCBI taxonomy): domain Eukaryota; kingdom Viridiplantae; phylum Streptophyta; class Pinopsida; order Pinales; family Pinaceae; genus Pinus; species Pinus albicaulis. The sequence goes on from CM076569.1 coordinate 963,304,291, forward strand.
AAGCATCACATACAGCAGCTAACATTCTCAACAAGGCTCATGTTCGGGTAAATAGTGACAAAACTCCATATGAACTCTGGTATGGTAAATCTCCATCTGTGAAGCATTTTAGAGTTTTTGGAAGTAAATGCTTTATCAAAAATAATGATGAAAAGCTTGGCAAGTTTGAACCTAGATCAGATGAAGGGATATTTCTTGGTTACTCATCTTCAAGCAAAGCATACAAATGTTACAATAAAAGGCTTCGAAATATTGTTGAATGTATTGATGTTGTTATTGATGAGTCTCCTGCAGCTCCTAAAGAATAAAAACAAACAACAAAAGAAGATGATGGTGACCTATGTCCTTCTACATCAAATGATATAGACAATGGATCCAATGAAGAACCTGAAGATGATCTATCTGAAAAATATCCATCAAGATATGTGCAAAAGAATCATCCTGAATCTCAAATTTTGGGTGACAAGGAATCAGGTGTACGCACAAGGAGAACTCTTGTGGGATCTTCTAATCATCTGGCACTTCTATCCACAATTGAACCACACAATGTCAATCAAGCTAGCAAAGATGAATGTTGGAAGCAAGACATGAATGAAGAACTTGATCAAATTGAAAAGAATGAGACTTGGGAATTGGTACCAAGACCACATGATAAAAATGTCATTGGAACTAAATGGATCTTCAAGAACAAGCTAAATGAGAATGGGGATGTTGTAAGAAACAAAGCTAGATTGGTCTGCAAAGGGTATACTCAACAAGAAGGTATAGACTTTGAAGAAACTTTTGCTCCTGTGGCTAGACTTGAAGCCATAAGAATGTTTCTTGCCTTTTCAAGTTATCAACAAATCAAAGTCTATCAAATGGATGTTAAATCTGCTTTTCTTAATGGTGATCTAGAAGAAGAAGTATATATAGAACAAACGGAAGGATTCATTTTGGGAAATGATGCAAATCTTGTTTGTAGACTTAAAAAGGCTCTATATGGTCTCAAACAAGCTCCAAGGGCTTGGTATTATCGTCTTGACAAATATCTTCATCAGCAAGGATTTTCAAAGGGGTCTGTTGATAGCAACTTATACACAAAAGTGGAAAATGATAAACTATTGATTGTGGTTGTATATGTTGATGATATCATTTTTGGGAGTAAGGAAGAATCTTTGAGTCAAAAATTTGCTTCTGTCATGCAGCAAGAATTTGAAATGTCCTTGCTTGGAGAACTAACATTCTTTCTTGGCTTACAAGTGCATCAAACTGCAGATGGTATATTCCTATCACAAGCAAAATATCTTAAGCAAATTCTGAAGAAGTATGGCATGGAATAATGCAAACCTGTAAGTACACCAATGATAACCGGATGCAATCTCAGTTCTCATGATGATTCTCCCACGGTGAATCAACCAGAATACAAATCAATGATAGGAAGTCTACTTTATCTCACTGGGACTAGACCAGACATTATGCATGCAGTTGGGATTGTTGGACGATTCCAAGCTAATCCAAAAGAGTCTCACGATTGTTGGACGATTCCAACCTAATCCAAAAGAGTCTCACCTTCAGGCTGTCAAAAGAATATTCAAATATCTACAAGGAACTCAAGACTTTGGACTATGGTATCCAAAGAATGTTGATCTCACTCTTCATGCTTACACTGATGCAGATTAAGGCAGTATTGATGGAAAAGCACTAAAATGGTGGGTACATTTCTTCATGGACCCAGTTTAAACCTTGTTCAGCAAAACCAATTCTATGCCTTATCTACAGCAGAATATGTGGCTGCCGCATCTTGTTGCACTCAACTCCTTTGGATGATGCAAACCTTACCAGATTTTCAAATCAAATGTACACCTCATTATTGATGCAGTAAATACAAATTACCTTATTCGTCTTTGAAATTTGTATTTAAATAAACACATTCCCATCAAGTATCACTTCTTACGTGAACAAGTGCTTGAGCAAAAGGTGAGGTTGGAGTATGTTCCCTCCAAAGAACAAGTTGCGTCATACCAAACCTGCAGCGGGAGGCGTTAATTATCTAGTGAAGTTGAGTGTTCTACAGTCAAGAGTAATTCATAAATTTAAATTAACATGGTATCTGTGAGTTCTATATATTTCTGATCCGCATTATGCAATTACGTGAGTTTCTGAAACAGCAGTATGTCGGTCTGCATCTTTTTCTGATTGATCAGCTCTTTGGCCTAGAACTGCCAGTCTTGTTTTGGTATCTCGATGCTTGTTTGGTATCTACGGTGGTGTTCCAGTTCTTGAATGCGATGTTCTATTTTTGATGAGATAGTTTTGGTAGATTGTTGATGAAGGATGCTTGATGCACAGATTCAGGGGGAGCATTAGCGTTGCTGAGTATAATGCATTGTTGGCATTATGATGGTTCTGAAATATGTTCTCTTTCTTGAGGACTTCTTGGTATTGGTTATGAAAAGTCATATTTGTATTTTTTATGAAAAGGTCATGTGGAGACCCATGATGTAAAATTGTAATATTCAGTCATGTAAGGACTTTTCAAATTTGTAAACCCACTTGGTTGGGTAGCTGAGTCAATTTTTGTACACCCACTTGGTTGGGTAGCTGAGTAAAATTTGTAAACCTACTTGGTTGGGTAGTTGAGTCTCATATGTAAATCCACTTGGATGGATCTTTGATGTAAGTATGAGTCTTTGGTGATAGGAAGTTCATAGAGTCATGTACTTCATTGAAAATATGTTTGAAGATTCAGCATGAACTCAGGGGGAGCTTGGTCACTTCTATGTATATCAGATTTGCAGAATGCTTCTTACACATGTGGAGAAAAGGGGGAGAGTATGCTTGTTTTTGATCAGCCCTTTGCCCTTGATGTCAAAGGGGGAGAGTGAAATGGTGTTTGCATGGTGTCATTGTAATCTTAATGTACCTATCTGTTGTGGTGATCAAACACCATCGTGGTTGCCATCAAGTCCAAAGGGGGAGATTGTTGGAAATGTGTCAAGTGTTGATATGATAAATGAAACCTAAATGAGATAAATTCTCATTGTGAAACATATAACAATACTGATGGCAATCCACTGATGAAATTATTCTTATTTCAATAGGCATCATCAAATGATGATGAGTAGTGTTAAGTGGCATCCCTCCTGATGAAGATAATGGCGGTTAATAGTTGGGGTGTGCTTGACACGCTACGTGTCCCTGAGGAAATCAGATGTATCTCTGATATATACAGGCAATGAAAGGGACTGAACATATTCAAATCCTTGATGAAAGACATCTCTTGTCAGAACTTTCCTGGAAGTCAGCGTATGCACACATGGAAATGAAGCGTTCCAAATTAAACATGGGCAGCCAAAGGCCTGGCTGGAATTTTCTGTAGTATTGACCCATTCTGTGGGTATGAATTCGTCTATTTGACCCAGTCAGATATAGGAAGTAATGTGGTTTTGGCTCATGGTATTGAAAAAGGATAAACCTATATAAGGAGAAGAAATTCATTGTACAAATCATGAGTGTGGGTGCAAGATGTCTGAGCTTGAATGAATACTTCTCTCTGAAGTAGATCTGAATGGAAAGGGTTACACTTGAAGATAAATCTGAATGTATGATGCACCAATGATGAAGAAGGGGATCTAGATCTGAAATGTACTTGTATCTACTAGATCTGATTATGGAAGGCTTAGATCTGAATTGAGGTGAACATCTGTCTGAAGTGAAAGGGTAAATCTGAACTGAACATCTGATCTGAAGAAGTATGCTGCTATATAATGATTGAAGATCTATACGCTACTTCGACGCGGAGGAAGCGCGTATATACGCGGCTTCGACGAAGAGAAAGCGCGTATGCGCAATGATATATTCAATTCTTGAGATTATCGCTATCATCATTCAGCTTGGCGGTATATCACGATGACATCGATGCAAAGCGCGTATGAAAACTAGGGTTTGCTGAAACAAAGGTATAAACTCCGACATTCTGGCGCTGATTACGCTATTTGATGCATTGTTGATAAGTATACGTTGATGATGTATGTTTGATTAAGTATGAAGGTCGATGCAGGCTATGACCAGCGTGACTCTACGTGGTCTATTGGGATTGCATGATCGGTCGAAGAAAATTGATGAGAAAACGTGGTCCAGGTGGTCTTGGATTGTAGCCTTAGTGGGGACAGCTCCCTTCAGGTGAAGACGTTAGCAGATCGGTGTGCTCCTTCGGAGAAGACGGTAGCAGGTGGTGTGACTCCCCTTCGGAGAAGTACTGGCCTTGAGGAGGGTACTGCTTGTGTGGTAAATTTTTGACTTACATAGCATTTGTAAGATGTTTCTCTAATATCTCTAATAAAATATTAGGCTGAATTATTACCGTGGGGGGTTTCTCCCGACTTGGGTTTCCACCTAAAAATCTTGGTGTTCATGTGTGATGCTTTGTGTGATGGTTTACTCTGCTCTTACTGTTCATGCTTACTGTTTATTAAACATCTGATGAATGAATGATGGAATGATTTAAGTAAAGATCTAATAACATAATAGATATCTATGTATACGCGAGTTTCATAAACGGTATCCTCGTATATACGCGAGTATGGTTAAGGAAAGTAGCGTATGGGTTTTTAGAAGCAAGAAAAAGTAAAAGATTTGAATATGCAGTAAATACTGATTCACCCCCCCCTCTCAGTATTTTTCCCAACATGTAGTAAAGTGTGGTAGCACATGTTTCTTGTTTGAGCCTAGGAATCCATTGGAGGGATATATGGTAAAGCGTAGTTGTATAGATGAGGGTTTGGGCTTAGGAATCCTTGAATGATATGTGGCGGGATTGTGGTAAATCCTGCGGAAGCCCTGGCTTTTTTGTTGTGAGTCCCACATTCAATCTTGGAATATGGCACGGGGGGTGATTGTATGAAAGAAATATTTAGTTCAACCTAATCCATGGAATGGTTGTATATGGAAGTCCCTAACTTGGTTGGATTTTCATATGTTACTAAGAGATTTTTTTCTCTTGTGTTTTATGTGTAAATTTTCTTGTTATTACATGGATTTAATGGTTATTCTACCATTGATATTTCTCCAGTTATATGTTGGTTATAATCATGGTTTATAACAAACTTGATTTATGGCTCTCATCATGTTTTGATTAGTAGATGTGTTGGGTCTCAGAATTGTCCTTAAAAAGACATCCACTTTCACTACCATGTACATCACATCATCTCCACTTCACTACCATGTCACTACATTCATATCAATTTTTCCATCATTTGGGTTACCCTTGTGTTTTCCAAACATTATTAATTTATAGTGTTTTTAAGTGAATTTGTGATCAAAAGTTAGGAAATAATATGCATATGCTTATACCTTAAAAGTGGAAAGAGTTTTGTGACATGTGTAGGTTCATTGGAACTTCCAAGGCCCTCTTATGTGGTTCCAAAAGATCAAATTCGAAATTATCTTCATGATATGAAGGAGATTTGAAGGAGGGATATGTGGCCTATGGTTAGCAAATTGGTTGAGAATATTATGGATCAAAGGAGATGAAGAAGGATCCTCATTAACGAAGAGGTTGCTTAGGAATTTGTATAAATGAGAGATCTCTCTCCTTTATTTGTACAATTTAACTCTTGCTAACAATTGAACTCTTGTTCATGTAACTTTTCATCTTATTATTTTTTACTTTGTAATTTTGGATAACTTGAATAAAGCTTTGGGGTTCCAAGCATGGAGGGAGATGTGAAGTAGGCGATATCACGAAACATACTAGAATTTAAGATAGAGTAAGTTTTGTTTTGCAATTTTGTTTTGATATTAGTTTTTATTTCCATCAAGTATGCCATTTCATTTTAATTGTTATGATGTTTTCATTTCATTGGAAGTTTGATAGTTTATATTTTCCATTCACGAAAGTTTAGTTCATGCAAGTGTGTTCGACCGGTCGATCGTTGATTTACTTTTCATGTAAAAGTGTTATTTTTTTGAATTCATGAAGAATGCTAGATTAGATTTGATTTATCCATGTGTGTTATATTAGTTATTTACATTTATAGTTGACTGTAGAATCTTATGCTCGCTAAATCATCTCATGAATGTGACTCTGTCATCTTCCAAATGGATAGATTTGGGCATTCTGTTATACAAAAACCATAGGTTTCTGATTTATGCATGTGTTTTAGATTAGTTTTCAATTTTGGAAGAATAGATTAGACTTTCAATTATGAAAGTAGAATAGATTAGGATATATTTGATTAGATTATTTTTGAATTTTGCAAGTAGATTAAAATTCAATTATGCAAGTAGATTAAATTTTAATTCTTGAATGTAGAAGAGGTTTTCAAGTTAATATAGGAATGGTGTGATTAGGGTAGTTTTTACTTTTCATAAACTAATCCCTAGCATATATTGTGCACGCATGTCTCACAAGTCCTATGGATCCCAGATTGATAATTTATGTTAATAATCTAATACTAATTATTTTACTCAACAAGATGAAATTTTAATGAATGAATGACCTAATATATAATAGTGCAACCATTGTGAGAGGGCATCTGACCTTCATGATGAATTTCAGATTAATATGATGCCCCTATGTTCATATGTGTTTTTAAGACCTTTACATTACATGTTCATGATGTGTTTGATGAAATGCATGTCATGGTTAGGATGAGTCCGGTCAGGTCCTTGTTCAAGTTTTGCATTAGAGGCATTGTATTCTTATTATTCATTACTTCTAAGTGTTTCATCAAGTTCTAGGAAGATTCTTGGGTCCTAACCCTAAAAAAAGTGGCTTAAATCTCGTAATCTCTAGCACAAAAGTGGCTAGAAAATGTCTTCAGTTGCATGGAAACCTTGTTGCGGGAGCGAATGGAGGCTTTTATTCACATGGAGGGCTTGTTACACGAGTGACTGGGGGTCTATTTAAGTTAAAAAATATGTTATCTTAGGGGTTGGGAACCTAAAGTGGTTGGTTAGCGTCTGGGGATATTGTAGCCCCTTAGGAAGGTAAATTTGGTTTTGGATTATCAATTCCACTTCCTTAACTCTAATTGGGGAGATGAATCACATCATAGTAACTTTTTGTCACATATTAAACCCGAGAGACTGATTAGCTTGGGTAAGTGTGGGAGCAGGGTGTTATAGAGTGGTATCAGAGCAAGTTTCACCCTTTGGAGTGGATGGACAGAACGTGTTTGTCATGCATGTATGTAGGTTGTATATGTGCTTGAGGTGTATGCATGGTGATGGTGATTGTTGTAGTTGTGTGGTCATGTAGAAGTTGTTGTTAGGATGTGTTTTCATGAATGCATGCTGGTTGTATATGCATTTATTATGCATGTAAGCGTTTATATGTTGTTATGCATGCATCATGTCAAGTTGGTGCTATAGTTAGTGACATCATGCATGGTAACTATATGATGATTGAGATGATGTATATATACTATTATGATTATGATTATATATGTGTTGCCTTAATCAGGTTGATTTTGTAGAAGATATATCCTGCCTTGAACTATATTGAATTATATCGGTTATGCTAATATTTTGGTTTAGCTGACATTGTATGCCTGGAAGAAGAAGAATATCAAAGACGACTAGTAAGATGGTGGATTATAATTCATAAGATTACACCTATATATTAGATGAGAAATTTTTTTATGGGTACTCTCCTGACATAGAAGACACATTGAGAAGTTTGAAGGAAAAAATAAGAAATTGAAGAGAATAAAACAACAAGATCATTCAGGCGCCAAAGAAACAAGAAGAGGTTAATGCACTTATTGTTGAGAGTTTGTCTAATTTGCAGTGACATGGACTACTTAGGACTAGTCATGGACAGGAGGACATGGCTAATGGGACATATGGTAGTAGGTATTGTTATCCATGATAAAAAATAGGTTAGTCTAAGTTGGTATTAAGTTAATTAGGTTGGGTAAATTAGGTTTGAATAAGGTTTTTGAAATTCAAATCTTCAGAAAATGCACATGTGAGGAGCCTTGAAAGTCATTATTCGTGTGAATAGGGGTCATTTCATACACCTATCTTAAAATATCCTTTTCCTTCTGATGATTGTAAAACAATTACTCACAAATAATCTTCTTCATCCACATCTGCGGATATCATGATTATTTCCTACCAAGTTTTAGTATCAACGAGGTTTAAATATTGCAGGTCTAAAACTCCTTCGAATGACAATGATACCACTTACAATTAAGCATCCGTTACACCTACTTCTGAACCTTTACCGATTGAGAAATCAACATTTGACATAGTAATCCATCCTCTTCCTCAAGGTGTTATTTGAAAGTCATATTTTAACCCACATGCCAGAGCAACTCAAAATTATAACATTGTTGAAGAATTATCTCAATCTCCTTCAACAATATCAGCTCTCGAAGTGCTTGAAACATGTACAACATAGCAGGAATTACTATTGTCAGCAATTGGTTCAATCAATCCGCAAAATTATAACCTCATACTATTTGATCTTGAAAGTTGTATACCCAGACTCGCACATCAACTGGAATTTCAAATTCTAGTTTTTGTTAAAACCAAAATATTTGTTCATACAGTCAGTGACAAGGGAGATTCTACTTTTATTATTTATATTGGTTTTTGAAACTCTTTGGGCTCTCCAACAATCAATAAATTTCCTACCACTCTCATATATTTCGATGGAATAGGATTTCCACCTTATGGCATTTTAAATGATCTACCAATAGAGCTAGAGGGTAAACCTATTTCTATTGAACTATAAGTTTTTTATGATCAACCTAACTACAACCTTTTACAAGGTTGAAGTTGGACTTATGTGATGTCCACAATGGTCTTGTCACTTTTTCCATTGCTACTATTCCCTCATCAAGGGAGGATTATTAAGTAGGCCAACTAGATTTTTACACTTCTGATCCAAATTCCATTGGTAGTGTACCCGTTGTGGGGAAAACGCTTAGTTATCAGGAGAATCTTGGATTCGGTCACCTTAAGAAATCATCACTCATGGGAATTTTTTCACTCCCTCCACCCGACACTCCTTCTACCATTTCCCAAGTTAATATAATTTCATCAAGCACTCTAGAATGATATGATCCTTGTATCATCCCTAAACAATCATAATTGACCACTTACAGTGAAAAAATGCTTCTAAGTCCATTAGAACTAACTTATAGGGCTTTTCAATTAGTTTTTGAACACATTCTTAATGTAATTAATCAAGTGAATGTGGTCATTGATGAGTTCTCTCAATCATCTTTGTTGGAACCTATATCATTCCCTAACCCTTTTGATAACATGTTTCCAACAAATGAAAGTATAATGGTGGTTATCACTATAAATGAAATTCCTTGGGACGATTATTGTTCCTCTTTTCTTCCCAACCTTTAAAATACTGTGAACCACTTTTCTAAAATTTTTACACTTGATATTGTAAATGACCCTGAATTCCCTATATCGATATTTGATTATGAATCTTGAAATAATTTAGGGCATATATCTGCAACAATTACACTAGCATCTTAGTGAAACTTGGAATTATGGAGAATGTTCATATAGGTGTCCCGTGCTCACTTCATTAAATTCAGACTTATAAGGCCCTATTATAAGAATTATATGAATTTTTTTTCCTGGTCTTATAAGGAAATTCCTAGAATCAACCCCAATATTGTAATTCATGAAATCAAGACCTACCTGAATGTTAAGCCTATCAGACAGAGATTATTCCTTGTGCATCTTAGAAAAGTTGTCGCTATCAAAGGTGAAGTTGAAAAAAATCTAAAGTTTGGCTTTATCTATCTTGTTCCTTTGACTGATTAGGTTTCCAACATCATTTTTATTACCAAGAAGCAAGGGACAATAATAGTATTCATCGATTTAGATATATTAGAAAGGCTTTCCCTAAATATAGCTATCGTAATCCTTACATCGACCAAATAATTGATGAGTTTTTCGGTAGAAAAATATTTTCTTTTATCGATGAATTTTATGATTAGAATCAAATTAACATACTTCCTAAAAATCACCATAATACCAGATTCATTTTTCCATTAGGGAACTTTTTCCTATCAAAAGCTTCTATCCGGGCGAAAGAATGTTGGCGCCAATTTTTAATGGGATATTTACTACGCATTTCATGACATTAATGATATTGTACAACGGTCCTTAGATGATTTACCTACACATTCATTAAAATGTCAAAATCATCAAATCCATATACGATTGATTTTTATCCAACCTCGACATTATAATATATGCATAAACCCACATAACTATGTTTTTTGTGTGAAATGTGATCTCTTATTGGGATTTTTCATGTATAAAGAAGGAGTTCATGTTGGCGACTTTAATGTAGAGTTTATTTTGACTTTTCCTCCTTCAAATCTACACCAGCTCCAAAGTTTGTAGGTGAAATAAAACTTTTTACATCGATTTTTTCCAAACTATGTAGAGTTGACAAAAGGTTTCACCCGGATTTTGAAAAAGGGCATTCGTTTCATTTAGGATGAGAACTTCTCAGAAATATTTTGATGCAATTAAACATGTGTTGAGCCACACACCTTTATTTCATTCGGCTGATTACCGCCTAGATTATTTTTTGTATTTAGTTGCATCAGATGTTACCATCAGGATGGTATTATTCCAAGAGGATGACTTGAAAAATGACATGTTGTTTACTACTTGAGTAGGAATCTTACCAATTCTGAAATAAAATATGTACATGTGGAAAAATCGGCTCTAGAAGCTGGTAAAGTTGTCTAGAGATTTCATCATTATATTATATTTCCGAAAAAAAAATGGTTTAATATTGTAACCTCATGGTTTATATTATTATGAGACAATTTCTTGGGGGTATGTATTCCAAATGGATTCTTATCCTTCAAGAATTTTACTTAGAATTTTTTAAATCCAAGTCAAATAAATCACTATTATTTTTTTATCTACCAATAGAGCTAGAGGGTAAACCTATTGCTATTGAAGTATAAGTTTTTTATGTTCAACTTGACTAAAACCTTTTACAAGGTTGAAGTTGGACTTATGTGATGTCCACAATGATCATGTCACTTTTTCCATTGATACTATTCCCTCATCAAGGGAGGATAATTAAGGTAGGTCAACTATATTTTTACACTTCTTATCCAAATTCCATTGGTAGTGTCCCATTTGTGGGGAAAAATCCTAGATATCACAAGAATGTTGGATTCAGTCACCTTAAGGATTCATCACTCATGGGAAATTTTTCACTCCCTCCACCCAACACTCCTTCTACCATTTCCCAAGTCAATATGATTTCATCAGGCACTCCAGAATCATATGATCCTTGCATCATCCCTACACAATTATAACTGACCACTTATGGTTAAAAAATGCTTCTAAGTCCATTGAACTAACTTATCAGTATTTTCAATCAGTTTCCAAACACATTCTTCATGTAATTGATCAAGTGGATGTGGCCATTGATGAGTGTTCTCAATAATCTTGGTTGGAACCTATATCATTCCCTAACTATTTTGATAAAATGTTTCAAAAAAATGAAAGTATAATGTGTTGGACATTGGTTTCAACGCTCCCCTTGTGCTTCGCGACATGGACTAACCACCTCTTGTGGATCCTAACTCTAGCGATTGTAGCGAAGACTAATGCCTATGGGTTTTGGTCTAACAACCATCATGATTCCAACAATTGGTATTAGAGCGAAAGGTCTCGAGTTTGAAACTCACCCAACTCACGTTGGGGGGGAGATTGTTGGACATTGGGTTCAACGCTCCCCATGTGTTTTGCGACATGGAATAACCACCTCTCGTGGATCCTAACTCCAGCGATTGTAGTGGAGACTAATGCTTGCAGGTTTTGGTCTAAAAATAATCGTGATTCCAACATAATGGTGGTTATCACTCTAAATGAAATTCCTTGGGATGATTATCATTATCATTCCTGTTTTCTTCCCAACCTCAAAAAGATTGAGAACCACTTTTCTAAAATGTTTGCACTTGATATTGTAAATGACCTTGAATTCCCTATATCGATCTTTGATTATGAATATAGAAATAATTTAGGGAATATATATTCAAAAATTACAGTAGTATCTCAGTGAAACTTGGAATTATGGAGAATGTTCATATAGGTGCCTCATGCTCACTTCATTAAATTCAGACTTATAAGAACCTATTGCCAGAATTCCATGACATTTTTTCCTGGTCTTATAAGTAAATTCCCAAAATCAACCACAACATTGTAATGAAATCAAGACCTACTCGAATTTTAAGCCTATCAAACAGAGATTATGCCTAGTGTATCCTAGAAAATTTGTCGCTATCAAAGATGAAGTTGGAAAAATTGTAAAGCTTGGTTTTATCGATATTTTTCCTTTGACCGATTAGGCTTCTAACATCATTTTTATTATCAAGAAGAAAGGGAAAATAATAGTATGCATTGATTTAGATATATTAGAAAGGCTTTCCCTAAATATAACTATCCTACTCCTTACATCGACCAAATAATTGATGAGTTTGTTAGTAACAAAATATTTTCTTTTATCGATTAATTTTCCGATTACAATCAAATTAACATACTTCCTTCAGATCACCATATTACCACATTCATTTTTCCATGGGGAACATTTTCCTATCGAAAGCTTCTATTCAGGGTAAATAATGTTGGCGGTACTTTTCAATGGGTTATCTCCTATGCAGTTCATGACATGAATCATATTGTACAACCATACTTAGATGATTTACCTACACATTCATTAAAACGTCAAAATCATCCAATTCATATACGAGTTATTTCTCCAATGTTTACATTATAATATATTATTAAAACCACATAACTGTGTTTTGTGTGAAATGCGATCACTTATTGGGATTTGTCATGTATAAAGAAGGAATTCGTGTTGACAACTTCAATGTAGAGGATATTTTGAGTTTTCCTCCTTCAAATCTACAACAACTCCAAAGTTTGCAGGTGAAAGAAAAAATTTTACGTCGATTTTTTCCAAACTATGTAGAGCTAACTAAAGGTTTCACCCGGATTTTGAAAAATGGCATCCCTTTTATCTAGGATGAAACTGCTCAAAAATATTTTGATGCACCTAAACATGTGTTGATTCACACACCTTTATTGCATCTGCCTGATTACCACCTGGATTACTTTTTGTATTTAGTTTCATCATATGTTAACATCTGGATGGTATTAGTCCAAGAGGATCAATTGAAAAATGGACATATTGTTTACTACTTAAGTAGGAATATTACCAATACTGAAATAAATATGCACATGTGTAAAAATTGGCTTTGGAATTTGTTCATGATGTCTAGAGATTTTATCATTATATTATATTGCCCAAAAAAAAATGGTTTAATATTGTAACCTCATGGTTTGTATTATTACGAGACAATTTCTTGGGGCATTTATTCCAAATGGACTATTATCCTACAAGAATTTTACTTAGAATTTTTAAAATCCAAGTCAAAGAAACCATTATTATTTTTTGAGCTTATTTGTGACTTTCCCTATCTAAGACATAAATAGTGGCAGAGGATTGTATTCCAGATGAATCTCTCTTTCTTATCAGTAAAATATATTATTGGTATGGAGATATTATTATTTATCTCTAAACTCAAACCTTTCAGCAGTAAATATCTCATACTGACTGTCATCGAATTCTATACCAATCCCATCAATACACTGTTGTTAGCGAAACACTTTATCATTATGGTCTCGATTTGATTTTCTGACAATGTTTAACACATAACAAAACTAAAAAATCTTTCAATGACTATCGCTCTAGAGAAAGTGGTGGTCATATGTCGGGGTTTGCAACTGCTCAAAAATTTCTACACGTTAGATATTTTTGGCCTTCCATGTTCAAATATTTCATTGTTGCGGCCCAAAAATGTTATAATTGTCAAATATATCATCATAAAATGCATGCCGCTCCTTCTCCTCTTCACCCAATTATTGTCGTCGATCCCTTTACGTAATGGGTCGTCGATCGCTTTAATTACATGTAACTGTCACTCGACTGGGGGGCAACGATATATTATCATGGTTGTATATTATTTTATGAAATGGGACAAGGCGATGCCTACATTTATGGATGATGGTGAAAATGCTACTATTTTTGTATTTAATCATCCGATTTCTCTGTTTGGTGTCCCACAGGCCATCATCACTAACCATGGTAGCCACTTTCAAAATTTTAAGATGACCAAACTTACCATGAAGTTGGGCTTACATCATGATTACTTGAATCCCTATTATTCACAAGACAATGGATAGGTAGATGTCGTGAACAAATTTTTAACCACTATGCTTCAATGGACGTTATGGATCCATAAGCGAACTTGGTATCTAATTCTTTTCTCATCATTATGTGAATAGCACACCTAAAAAAAAATACAACTGGACTTACACCCGTTCAGTTAGTTTACTGCCTAGAATAAGTCTTATATATTCAATGTGAAATTCCATCACTAGAGCTAGAAATTGAACTACTTCCTGCTACTTTTGTAGAGGAGGAATGGTTTGTATACTTAGCACATCTAGATGAGACTCACCTTGATGCGACATTGGATAGTGAGGCTCATAAGCAGCATTTTAAGGCACAATTTGACAAAAATGTAAATCCTTATGTTTAGAAGGTGACTTGGTCTTGGTTTATGATCAAGAACGTGACAAATTAGGATCTAGCAACTTCAAACTTATGTGGTATGGTCCCTATATTGTAAAATGTGCACTCACAAAAGGTTATTATGAACTAGTTGATTATGATGAGATTCCTTTGCCTAATCCTATAAAATGGATTTACATGAAAATTACTATGCCCAGGCTACTGCACGGGTACATTTTATATTGTTGTATCATGATTTACATTTGTAGTAATTTTATTTCATTTTTACAAACTCCTTCTATTCCTTCTACTTATCTTGGGTTACACTTGACTTTTAGATGTCGATTTTCCCTCAAACTTACATTGGCTATGATGATGGCTAGTTGCATTATTATAAATATCTCTACTTCCTCTGGGGTCATCTATTCACCCATCGATGAGTTAGTGAGCCTACCTAGGATATTCCTTGGTTGCATGACAAACAATAATGTAGAATGCAGTGTTGTCATTGAAATTTAATTTGATGCCATTTTATTTTGTATTCATCATCTAATCTTTAGATTAGATTCTCAACTCATAGAATTAAACTCAAGTCACATTTATTCAGTTATATGTTCTTCAATGTTAAGGATGATTTTATGGGTCCGTATCTTGGAAATAAAATTCAATTACATTTAATGCCAACAAATTTTGGGTCATTTAAACACATTAACTAATGCATTGGAAAATATGTGTTAAATCAACATTTGTGACATTTTTAAAAAGAAGAAATAGTCATTCAAACAATGTATAAAATAAGTTGAGTAAATAGAAGTAGTCTCCATATATTAAAATGTGTATAAATTTTTTTGGTTTTTACAAAAATTATGTCCAAAAAATATGAGGCCCACCACCTTTATTATATGAATATATGTTGATAGATTAAAAAGATAATATATATAGCTCTATTCTTAGAAACTAATCGTGGCACTCATGATAGTAGATGATAGAATGAGCCACTCATCATAAACGATGGAAAATCCACACAGGTACACCTATTGTATGCCTCTGATAATGAGGATGAAGGTCATTAACCCAATGTTTGGGATATCCAAAGTCAGCCTCTCTAGCTTCTCCTCAATCTCAGGTAAATTCTCCACTGCAACAAAATCCTAATCAACAAGATCTGGTTGTCCACCACGCCTCATTATTCATGGTATCACTACTAGCATGAGTAGTCCCATATCTGCATAATATTTAGATAGTTAGTTTTGTCTCAAATTTTGAAAACACAACAAAATATCTTGAAAATGAAAAAACAACGAAAGTGAGAAGTTTTACCTAGGTCACCCCATTGAATTCCTTTAGGAAGAGGGATATCTAGA
Organism: Pinus albicaulis; assembly: GCA_034641835.2. Taxonomy (NCBI): domain Eukaryota; kingdom Viridiplantae; phylum Streptophyta; class Pinopsida; order Pinales; family Pinaceae; genus Pinus; species Pinus albicaulis. The sequence continues at coordinate 963,320,227 of CM076569.1, forward strand.
TCACCTCTAAAATCTATGCTTATGTATGGGTAATCCTCAATCACAAGGAGTTATTTTCCTAACCATATAAAAAATGTAGTAGTGAATTTAATCATTGAGCCACCTCTAGGGCGAGCCATCAACAAAACCCATTATAACATATGAGGATCCGTTGGACCTACCATATCCATGGAAACCAATGGGCATAGTATGGGGGTCCTCTGTAGGTAAAATGATACTACAATTGAACCATATCAAAGTGCTTCAGTCGTCCTATATTTTTTCTAGTGCGTTGTCCTTTCAAGTTGGCTAGAAATCCTTCGCACCAATTGAATATGATAATTCAAATGCACTCTAATGCAATCTATATTTGAAATCTTGTACCTTGGTGAAGTGTTTCACATCCGCAAACGAAATTAATGGTGAATGTGATGGTCCTTAGTGGAAGACCTCATATGTCCTTAATTTCAATTATTCCACTACTTAGTTTTCATCCACATAGACAATACGACCTTATGCAATAATTTGTTGGTTCAACGCCTACCCTAAGGTTGAATAAATAAATATTTCCTCCTCGGCATGAGAGACCTGTCAGAAAATATATTTACTTGACATCGATAGTGACTGTGTGATCACCAAATTCAAGGAATTGTTCCCAAAAATTCTAAGCTCTCACTAACCATCTCAACAGATCTAACTAGGCCCTCATGCCCAGAATCAAGGGAAAATTTTCCAAACCACAACGCCTGAGTGCTTGCATTATTGTTGGATCATTAGCTACAATAATATCTTGGCTTTCATGTTATATCTATCCATTCCATTATGACTAGAAAAAAGTCTACAATGAATGAGAAAAATATGTTAGATAACAAGAATCAAAAGAGTGGGATAATTTTTTGAGTGTTTTAATTATTTTTTGAATTCCCTCACTTCCTAGCACACTTTTCTTTGAGAAATAGAGCACATTTGCACATGTTTTCCCAAATCAAGATGCGAAAGTCACACTCTCCTGTTTTGGAAGATTAGGGCTTACACACCTCTTGATGTAGGAGAAGTGCAAGAACACGTAGGTGTGTTTTTAAACTTTTAAAACAATAAAAAACTAAAATACCCATGAAAATTTAAAGTAAACATTGTGAATGAGTAGATAAAGTAAATATATTTTACCTGGACAAAACGACACTTGAAATGGTCCAGTAGATTGAATGCAATATGCTCCTAAAGATTTGGGGGAAAATGCACATTTAGAGCTTTGAAATGGTAAGAAAAGAAAGGGTACAAAATAATTTTCTTTTTGACTTTTTTAATCAAATTAGGCATATTTAAATAATATTTTTTTCCTATTTCTTAATATTTTCAAATATTTTAAATGGTTTTCAATATTTTCTAGAATTTATTAAATTTTTTAATTTGAGTGTGTATATTATAGGTTTATTGTTTAAAAAAAAAAGTCATCATTTTGGTGATGAGTAAATTTTTATCACTTTTCAAAGTCTTTGAACTCACAAAAAAAGAAAGCCTTGGACTTATATTTAAGCTCTTTTCTGATTCTATAAACATGAAAATATTGCTAAGTACACTTGTTTCTTTCAAACTATAAAAGTAAATTAAAGGATGTTTAGCTGGTATAATTTTACTCCTTTTACAAACGAAGTAGAATAGATACAAAAGTGGTATAATTTAGTTAATCATGGCTAAAGATTTCTCTTCTGTATTATTTTACCTATTTTCAGGCTTGAGAGACTAAATTTACGAAAAAATACATTTTTGAGTTTACTTATGTTTTTCTCCTAACTCCCTAAATATGAAAAATATCGAGCTTCACTTTCTCTTGGCTCGTTAAATATTTACGTTGAAAGAATTGCACGTTTTTTTGTTTTCCTATTTTTTAAAACTTAAATATCAAATTAAGTCAAAATACCCCTATATTGGACTCATACGATTAAACAACATAGGACTCATCAATCATGATGAGACTGAACCACTCCTTCCTAAGGTTTGTTAAAAATACTTCAAAGGACTCATCCGAATGATGAGCTTACATGAAAAGCACATGTTATCCTCCTCAATATTCTGTAAAAATAAAGATATAATTGGAAGTAATGGTGGGGGAAAATGGGAAAGACAAAATTATTTTTTTTATTGTGAAAAGGAAGTATGTCACTATTGAACATGACACTCCATCACTTTGTGGCTAGGTTGGGAAATCCACTTTCCTCTCAACTGATCATACCTGATCGAAAGTCTTCAGAATGGTTTTTGATCTTAATTTTGAGTCAAATGTTTCCAAGTCAAAATGTTGTGTCACCAATATTTTCAGGAGAATTCTAACCTCAGTCAAAATTACCTTGCAATAATAGCCTTCAATCTCATCGGCCATCCCTGATTTAGTCCTGAATCTCTCCGATTTTTTTCTTCAAAACTTGACATGTGTATCTTGTCATAGGCCCTCCTCCAATGGATTGATTCCTATCGAATTCAACTCATTATCTAGGAATTTTATCTACAAACTTACTTTAGTACCTTGGAGCTTGCATGCCTCACTGGAAGTTTTCTCGCTCTCGATGACAGGTTCCCATCACTGAGCTTCGATCAGATGATTCTATGAGTGTTTGACTTTGAGACACTTAATAATACTGGATTGCGATGAGAACCATTGTAATTATTGGGTTTTTCTCTTGCACTTGTTAAAGTTTCACATTATTGGTCTGTAATCAAGTGGTTTTGACCATATTTTACTTCGAGCATTCACTCGCATTGTTTGATGCATACTATGGATCAATAGAGAGGAAGACCAAGACCATGGATGTAGTTTTATCCATCTAGGCTATGTGTAGTTATAAATATTCATTATGGTAAATAAATATCCATATTTTATTGTTGTATCCACACTGAATATATTATTTACATGGATCTTTGTACATTTCCATACTTGTTATTTGAGATGCTTGTACTTTCAGAATGCGAATACCTACCTCAGTGATGATTATACGAAGATATTATATTATAATCCTTCATTTTTTTTTTCAGGCCTCCAACGAGTTAATCTCTAATCCAAAATTTTGTATGATAAATTTCTTCAGTCCTCTAACACGTTTTCTGGATTTTCACTTTTGGGGGGCATTTGTTATTTTTCATTTTGTGACCATTAGGAAAATGACTACACGTCCGGATCTCTCGGTATCAGATGAAATCTTGCAAGTAATCCCCTACAATTTTGGAAGCAAAAACCACACTAATAATAAAAAAAATCCTGGATTAAATTTCTAAAATCCCTATATTCAAGAAATATCTCACTTTTCATAGAAACTATTTCTGCAAACGTAGTTCCAATCATTGTACCCTATGCAAATTTTCACTCTGTTTTCCATTAAAAAGTATGATAAACTTTTAACGTGGGTAAAAGTAAATATAAGGACTCGAGGCCCTACCTATTGGGGCCTCATCCCATTGTTCATGGATATATTTCCTCTCATAATGGAACCCTAATCCCCATCTTTTTGGATTCGATCCTTAGAAAGAGGAGACTATTGGAGGGACACTTTTTAAAAAATCAAAGCTAGACTGTATCTCTTCATTTCATTCAATTATAGTAAAAAGAGTATTTATTTATAACTATATTTTCCATTAGGTATGATATATTGTATGCTTACTTTCACTGTCCATTGGTTATGATAGTAGGTACTAGTCTCCTTGATCACTAGTATAGGTTGTATTAGATCATTTATATATCATATGCCTTTGAGAATTTTTTTTTTAGTGTGTTTGTAGGTCTCGATTATCAGCATTGAAAGGTTGCATCAAACCGTAGTAAGGATCTCCAATGGACATTTTTAATAAAAGGGTATGGATTCTATTCTCCATTACTCTTATTTATGATTCAATAAAGATGAACCTAAGGAAAGATTTATTGGCTTATTTTTTTGTTACTAGATTTAGTCATTGACTTTAGAGAGATTTTTTCTTGTCTGCGAGATGATATTTTTCCACCTAATAGAGGAATGGAAGAATGACGAAGAGGTGTGGACACTCATTCAAAATTTGCAGCAATATTCCAGTACATTTGATACATTTTTCTACTCATTATGGTACAAAGTTTGCTTATATATATGGTACAAATTTTTCTTATATATGTAAGATTTCCCAATTAAAAAAATACTCTTTTGGAATTGCACACCTCTCCTTTCATAGGGCACTCTATATTTTTTAAAGCTTAATACAGGGTCAAGAATAATTTTTTTTTTTGCGATGGCCTTAAATCTGATATTCTGAAGTGGACAACATAATGTTTAATTTTACAACAATAAAAAAAGTTGAGACAATTAATACCCGAGGTCTATTACAACATTTAGCCATTCCAAGTCAGCATTGGGTGAAGGTCTCAAGGGATTTTATTATAGGTTTACCCAATTCTAAAGGAAAGAGTGTCATCATGGTGGTAGTGGACAGACTTACCAAGTATGTGCACTTGTGTGCATTATCTCATCCTCTTAACTCCAATATATTTGCTACTGTATTTATGGAAAATATTAAAAATCTACAAGGAAGCCCAAATATAATTGTAAGTGACAAAGATCCCACTTTCAGTGGAGGTTTTTAGATGAAAATTTTTTCTTTTCTTGGTAATCAATTAGCTCATATCTCATCTTAGCATCCTTAATCTGACAGGAAAAATGAGATAGTGAACAAATGTTTGGAAGGACATATTTTTTGCTTTGTATCTGGTAAACAAATGCAATGGGTCAAGTTTTTACCTCTAGCTCAGTGGTGGTATAATACTTCCTTCCATATTGCAGAAAAAATGACCCCATTTATGACACTTTATGGATATAATCCACCGTCCATCACATCGTTTTTAAGAGAAAATTATATGGTTCAAGTAGTGGAAGATTACATCAGGCATCAACAAGAAGTTATCCAACTCTTAAAGGATAAAATCACTTAGGCATAAACTATAATGAAACAATAGGAAAATCAACATCATAGTGAAAGGTGTTTGGATGTAGGTAACTCAGTATTTTTATAGTTATAACTATACAAAAAAAGTCCCTTGAACAAGATAAGAAGGATAATAAATTATCACCCAAGTACTATGGTCCTTACACATTTCTACACATTATTGGTACTATGGCATAAAAATTGGAGTTTCCTGTATCTTCCTGATTACACCATGTTTTCCATGTTCTATGCTTAAATAAGGTTATCAATGACAAGCTCTCAGTTGAAACAATATTTTGTAACATCCTTGAGTTAAAAGTTCATGTAATAAAGTTAATAAAGGAAAAAACAAGACCAAGGTCATGGGACACTGATTCCAAGCTAAATGTTGGGAAAAAAATATTAGTGGGAGTTCATTTGGTTTATAATGGCTAAGGAAACTGGCAAAGGAAATGGAAAAGGATTTGAAAATGAAAACATAAATTAACTCGCATTTTATTTATGAAAATAAAGGAAAAAAGGATAAAAGGAAGGTGAAAGGGCAAAGGTTGAATGTGAGGAGGAAATTGAAGGAAAATAAGTGGAAATTGAAGAAAATAGAGGTCCCATTCATCAAAAGTATTATGAGGATCAATTCATAGCTTTTGTCAGTTTGTTTTGGAGCTCTCTCTCTCTATTCTCCCTCTCTCTATTGCATACTTAGAGAATTATTGGAGCACTCTAGCATTAGAGAAAGGAAGGAAAAGGAAAGACAAGAAAGAAAAGGGAAGAAAAGATCAAGCAAGGAAGAGTTGTATCAAGAGGTTATGTTCGGATTACTTATAGGTATCAAGTTTCATGTATGATTTTCTTACTATTTTTGGCATGCATGGTACATGCATGCGTGTATTTGGTTCTCTTGTTGTCATTCACATAGATTTTCCCAAGTGTGACAGTGGTTTTATCCTTTCCTTGACATTTACGGATAGCCATGGTGTGATGGGGTTCTTTCATTTGGTTGAGTTTTGGATTGTTGGATGGTTTTGGAACCGGGTCAGGTGGTCTTAGGAAAATTCCCAAGGGCCCAGAAATCCCTTGACCGATAATGGTGGGATATGCAATAAAAGCTAAGGGTGGAGACAATAAAATTCCTTAAGGTATTGGTGAAGAAATTCGAAGGCATCCATGCTTTTTTAGGGCCTACACTAGTACATATGGTCAATTTTTCGACACTTTAGTTCTGAAAGTTTTGATGTATTGTCAGGAAGTTCCCAAGTTTTTCTCAATTTTTTTAATCCCGCCAAAAAACATCGGAGAAAACGTCGGACTTGTGACAAACCTCTCTAAATTTCATAATTACGACGAAAACATTCCATTGTCAGAACAGTGACGATGGGTCCAACTATCGGTATTGCAATAAAATGATCCAAACCGTTGATCTTTGCAACGAAAATGCTGCCAAATTCGGTATTGCAACCAAAAGCTCGAAAGCATCGGTCTTGCGATGAAACTTCTGCCAACGTCGATATTGTGAAGAAAAAGCTTCGAACGCCAGTATTGCGAAGAAAATAGCCAAAGCATAATTATTGCGACAAACTCCAAACCATCGGTCTTGCGACGAAGCCCTCCAAACCGTCAGACTTCCGACTTTGAACATTCGTATGATGTGTGTTCATTTAAACAAGGTTTAGTTGATTTGACACAACATTAAAACTTAAATTTTAACATAAGCGAAGGGTGGTTTAATTATTAAACTCCCGTAAATTCATTTTTGAATAGATTTTTGTTAATTCCTTTTTTGGTACTATTGTTTGAAATTATGAAAGTAATTAAGTTCGAGTATAATTTCAAGTTATGTGAAAATTCAAGGTTAGATTAAACCTAGATCAAAAGTTATTGATCTCAATATGATTTTTATTAGTTTTATATTTAGTAATATTTTTTTTTCTTGTTTAGACTAATCCTAATCTTTCCATTTTTTCTCCTCCCATCCCACCCACGGGTTTCGAACCGGTGACCTTACAGAACGGAGTGCCTTAACAGTGCACCCCCATCACCGACTGTTCTACACCACATGGGCTTTATATTTAGTAATATTAATGTGCATATAAAAGTGTGATATTAAGTAGTTGTTATAAATGTATTTGGTTGAATTTTTTATAAAGTTAAATTCATATAATGTTTTTTTTAATATTTGGGTTAATTATTTTTTAGTCTCAATGTTTGATATAAAGGGAGAAATTAATTTTATGATTTTAATTTATGAAAAAATTAAGAGATATACTAACCATTATTTCTCTCACTACATATATTTTTTTGAGGTTTAGAGGAGTTCATATGAGAGTGTAAAGAAATAGAGATTCATATAAAATAATATTTAATTTTTCATTTAAATTAATTTTATTCATATTTACATATTTAAAAGTTTTATTTATTTATTTTTTTCAAAAAAAATAAAATTTAATATTATTTATTTAAAATATTTATGCTATTTATTTATTTTAATTAAAGACATCATTTATATTATATAATAATGAAATCAAATATTCATCATTTGATTAATATATTATAAAATGTTTAGGCATAATTGCATTGAACTAGTTTTGATATCACAACTTATGTGATTGCAAATTCAAAGAACGCCTAATAATAATATTGTAAGTATATTTTCACTAAATTATATTTATATTAATTTTATACATTTTTTAATCAGATTTTTATTGTGATTGAATAGTGTAAAGAAAGATAAGTTTATAAGAAATAATAAAAATGAAGTTATGGTTTCAATCTAAATCAATTTCACTCATGCTTTTCCAATACATTTGATGGCTTTATTTTTTTAACTTATTGGAAATAAAGGTGAGAAGGATGATATTAACCATTTAATATTCAAAACATTATCTCTTTATTTTTTATGAAATATGTCATTTTATATCACAATTCTTCTCAATCAAATAGTCAATGAATGACAGAAATTAAGTTCTAGTATGATTTCAAGTTATGAAAAGATATATGGTTATATTAGAAGTTTTTTTCCTCACCAAAACATGTAAATTGTATAAGTTTAGTGGAGATTATATGAGCTTGAGGTTGTGGCATTTCACAATCATCACAAGGATGCATGGGTTTAATTAAATTACCATCCATGCACATGTATCTATCATTCTAGAAATTACACATGGAGAGATTGACCGAGGAGTTTAAAAAATAGTTCCTCCCAAGGACCCATGGAATATTATACCAAAGGCAATACACAAGGTAATGAAATCCCCCCTAAAATCATGTTTCTATTCAAGATATCAAGTTGATATTCATGATGATAATAGAAAAAACAACAATGTTAGGGAATGTTATGCTAATTGGTATATCGTATCCCACTAAAGTTTATCCCAAATCTTAGGCCATAGAGACCTTAGGACCCCATGGATTGAGTTGCATGGCTATTCATTTCCTAAATACATTTTTTTTTTCATTTACATTTTTGGATTGAAAATAATTGTCATGAATTATATCTCATAGCCTATGGATGTCTCAAAACACTATGGTTATTTTATTGAAAAAAGGTCGACTGAATGGTTTTTAACTTAAGAAGGTTCTAAAATTTATTTAATGAGCTAGGTGGAATTCCCTTACCCTTTTGACCATTTATAGAATGATTTGTTCCAAAATGGGAAACTTAAATATATATAATGAATTAGTTCATATCTTTAACCCATTCCCTCAAAAATAGAATGCATCAAGGTTGATATTTTAATAGATCAAAAATATTTGTTGTACATTTGGGGGCTTAGGCTTAGTTGACATCAAGTTGTGTCACACATCAATCTCCCCAACACTCACTTTGAGTACCAAAGTCTCCCCTGTAGGATAAACTATTCTCCCTACTCCTTTGCACTCGTATCTCTTGCTACATCAAGTTAGGACCAATACGCCTTGGTTTTTGCATGAAAACAATAATATGTGGAATATATTTGTTAGAAATGGGAATTTTATATAGACACGAAAAAATTAATTTACCCACATTAAGAAAATTACATCTCCCTCATCCTCTCCAAGCCTAACTCAAAACAAGATTAGCAATTCTATGGCAATCAAAGAGCCACCAGGAATCTCCGAATATGTTATTGTGTAAGGAGTGGGGTCCTATAGAACCACTCTTGACCCCGAAAACCAAATTATTATCCATCGATTGGCGAGGATGATACCCACAAAAATCTAGGGAACATAAGTTCAAATGATATTTCTACCTTGTATACATATTGTTAGCACTCCCAAATCATTTGACACCTTTTTCAATGTGTGAAGGGAAGAAAACAGTGGACTTCTTTCATAAAAATAAAATGAAGATGGTATCATGCAACATGCAAGAGCTCAGAAACCCTTATTGCAACCATGATTTTGAAAGTAATAATTTTTTCTCCTGTTATTAAGATATTGTGTTTACAAGAAGTTAAAATTGCTACATTCATTCATGAATCAAACCATGATTAGGGAATGATTAGAATCATTATTTTTAAATAACCAAGAGGAAGGAAGAAGTGAAGCCACAACCCCAATCTCATTGATATGGGTGGAATCCATTATCCAATATAGGTAAGACAATAGGAAATTGTAAAACCCTCATTTGCCTCATAGACCATTCTAAGGGTAGAAGAAGGTGTTACTATCATCGATCTGACCTCCAATGCATTGTCATGGAAACAAGGTCTTATGTCATTTCTTTCAAAATATTAGAAACTGAAAATAAACATCATATTTGTGTGTGTTTCGTCAATATTTTTCAGCGATATAATTTTTTTTTAAACTAACATCCATATCACAAGATATGGTTGTTTGAAGTCATACCATTAACTATTGTCATGTCATATTTGTCCTAAATGTCCCTAAATACCCTAATCACCAATCCATAAACCCTTAACCACTAACTCATTATTACCCTAACCCGAATCCATAATCCCTCAACCACTAACTCATTATTCCCATAACCCCTAAATTCACCGAAATCCCCTAAACCCTAATCCCCCAATCCCTAACCCATTACCCACTAACTCATTATTATCCTAAGCCCCCAATTCCATATTCCCTTATCCCCCAATCCATAATCCCTTAACCCCTACACTCATAACTCATAACCCATAAACCCCTTAAGTCATTAAATCTTAAGAAACTAACCCCTAACCTATAATCCATGTACCTCATAAGCTATAACTCCTTATCATCTTAATCTGTGACCCTTAACCCCTAATCCTTCACCCTTAAACACCTTAACTTATAACCCCTTGAACACCTAAATCCCCTAAATCTTAAGTCCTTAACTGCTAAATCCTCCAACCCTAAATCCCTTGGAACCTAACCCTTGACCCTTGAATCCCTTAACCACTAAGTATCAAAGGCTGAAAATAACACCCGAAACCAACATATTGACCTCCTAGGAGAATCCTTCACCTCTAATTGAGCATATTGGAAACATTTAATTTTTAGTGAACTAGGTATTGGTTATGAGGCTATGTGTTTGTGTATAATGCCATTATTACCATGCATACCAAACATATAAAAATTAGATAATTTTCCAAGCCTCGATTTGAATCGCTCATAATATCCACACTTCATGTTGAGATGGAGCTTGTAGTGCTCTCTCACACAAGGAGTTGGAAATGAATAGATCACTCACAAAGACAAGGCCTCTCTAGCCCTAATTCACAAGGAGTGAGATCTCAATACAAATATTTTATTTTAAAAAAAAATCAATTGTGTCAATGTATAAAATGATATTATTCACCCTAGTGCTTGAAATAACCTCAAATTAGCCATGAGTAGTTAACCAAAGGGTGAATGTGGGGCAATAATAAAGTTACATAATGTTTAAATTCATTTTACATTGTGAGGTTGTTTTGCAATAGGGTTGAAGCATCATCGCAAGGAAGCATGGAACATTTTTGTGGGGGAGCGATTAAAGTTGTAACACAATTCATGTGATTTACACCTCCAATATAAATGACATCATTGTAGGTTTGTGTTAGGTTGTTAGAAAGGTTATTTATAGACAATACATTCAATGTACTTGGAATTCATCTTTTTAGGACCTCGACTATAATATGGATTTTGTACCAGGAACACTTCATGTAAATGAAAGGTGGCCTTTTTTTTAACCACATATGCACAAGAGCATGGGATGCTACCCTTTAGACCCCCCTTGGTGCGTTCAAATTGGGTTTACATTCGCATCAAGTTGAAACTAATAAAAAATGCTATGTTGTGACCACCCATGTGCCTTGTGCATGTTCGTGCGACCCGTTTGTCATTTTCTCCCTTGTACCTTTGTTTAGGTGGGTCGTGTCGTGCTGTGTGAGGGAAGCCAAGGAAATGCGTTCGGGTCAGGTACTCGGGTCATTTTGGGTCGTGTGAGGGAGGACGTATAAAAAATGCTAAGTTGTGACCGCCTGTGTGCTTTGTGATGCACGTTCATTTGTCCGTTTGAATTTTTCTCCATTGTGCCTTCATTAAGGCGGGTCGGGTAGGGCTGTGTCAAGGCGGCCAGGGAAACTTGTTTTGGTCAGGTCGGGCTGTGTGAGGGTGGCCAAGGAAATGCCTTCAAGGCGGGTCAAGTTAGGTCGGGTCATGTGAGGTCGCCCAAGGAAACGCATCTGGGTCAGGTTAGAATGGGTCGGGTCGTGTCATGTGAGGGTGCCCAAGGAAATGCGTTCGGGTCAGGTCATGTGAGGGAGGCCATATAAAAAATGCTAAGTTGTGACCGCAAGTGTGTCTTATGCACATTCGTGTGACCCATTTTGTTGTTTTCTCCATTGTGCCTTCATTCGGGCGGGTCAGGTCAGGGCGGGTCATGTGAGGGTGCCCAAGGATACACGTTCGGGTCGAGTCATGTCAAGTCATGTCGTGTGAGGGCACCCAAGGAAACGCATTTCGGTCAGGTCGAGTTGGGTCGTGTGAGGGAGGTTGTATAAAAAAAGAAAATTTATGACCACCCATGTGCCTTGTTGACGTTCGTGCGACCCGTTTTCTGTTAGCTCCTTTGTGCCTAATTCGTTCGTGTCGGTCAAGTCATGTCATGTGAGGGTGCCCAAGGAAACATGTTCAGGTTAGGCCAGTTCGGGTTATGTGAGGGTGGCCGTATCAAAAATGCTAAGTTGTGACCTCCCGTGTGCCTTGTGGTGCACATTCGTGTGACCTGTTTTACTTTTTCTTCCTTGTGCCTTCATTTGGATGAGTTGGGTAGGGTCGTGTAAGGGCGCCCAAGGAAACACGTTCAGGTCAGGTCGGGTCATGTGAGGTCACCCAAGGAAATGCGTTCAAGGTGGGTCAGGTCAGGTCAGGTCAGGTCGTGTGAGGGCACCCAAGGAAACGTGTTTGGGTCGGGTCGGGTCGGGTTGTGTCGTGTGAGGGCGCCCAAGGAAACGCTTTCGAGTTGGGTCGTGTGAGGGTGACTATATCAAAAAGTCTAATTTGTGACCGCCCATGTGCCTTGTGCATGTTCATGCAACCCTTTTCCCGTTAGCTCCCTTGTGCATTCATTTAGGCAGGTCGGGTCATGCATGCCATGTGAGGGTGCCCAAGGAAACACGTTCGGGTCGTGTGAGGGTGGAAATATCAATAATTCTAAGTTGCGACCGCACGTGTGCCTTGTGCACATTCACACGACTCATTTTCTCTTTGGCACTCCTATATGACTTGATTCGGGTAATTTTGGGCATGGCATGTGAGGGCGCCCAAGGAAACGGGTTCAGGTCGGGTCAGGTCATGTGAGGGAGGCCATATAAAAGATTCTAAGTTATGACTACCTATGTCCCTTAATGTGCACGTTCGTGCGACTCATTTTCTATTTTCTCCCTTGTGCCTTAGTTCGGGCAGTTCAGGTCGTGCCATGTGAGGGAACCCAAGGAAATGCGTTCGGGTTGGGTTTGGGTCAGGTTAGGTTGTGTGTGGAAATTTGTAAAATTTACATATTAAATAATTTATATACACTTTAATATCTTATATATTTATATTCAATTTTAATTTAATACTTTATCTAATTTTTTAGCTTTTTTAAATATTATTATTTACATTTAATTTTTAATTTTTAGTTCTAATTCCAATTCCCATTCCTGCCTAAAAAAAATTTCACCCTTCACCCAACCTCCCTATTCTCGCCTGCAAAAAATACACCATTCAAATCACTGTTCCGAATGCACTACTGTTCTGCACGCAGACTCAGGTTCAACCCGACTCAACCCTGCCAAACTGCCTGATGCCCTCCTGAATGTTGAATGCCTAAATGTTGAATGTTGAATTGACCGATGCTATGGTGAATCCAGGGTGTGATTCCAAGACAGAAGAGAAGGTAGGGAAGAAACTCTTTAATGGTCAATGCCTATGTACATCCTAAATTTACCTTTTGTATCTGGCCCAACAATGAGGAATTCTGGCACGACTATTTGATCGATTCAGTTGATCCAACAGTTTAAGAAGTAGTTTGAATTGATCCAATTTCCGTTTCACTATCATCAGAAGAGGTAACAGAAAAAGAAATTAATGTTTACCAAAAATAAATATAGGCCTTTATTTCTTTATAGAATAGCCCAAAATTACCGTCTTCGCCGATAAATTCTTCACTTTTATATGGAAAAGACTCGTTCGATCTCTTGTTAGCTCATCCTAGGGTATCTTAATTAGCATAGTTCCACTCATACCTTGGACGATGAAACCCTACAATCTCAAGGGAGGTTCCATCATCATTAGAGACAGGGAAGTATCATCCCCATCGAGTTTACTTAGGTCTCTCTACTCAGTATTTCTACTGGTGTATTTTTTATGGTAGTATATCTAGTGTTATTTACATATATCTATATCAATTTGTACTATAAATAAGGTACAATTCTTCTCTTACAGGAAATTTGTGTTGCAATAGGATCATCTATGATGTGGATCACTCTTGGAGGCCTCTCACAACTCTCTTCTTCATCCCAATTAGCTTCATCACCTACAAAAATCAACTATGGGTAATTTCCTTACCCTGGAGGAAAAGACATCTGGACCTTCCATAATTCTCTTCATTTTATTTCATCATTAGGGTGCCCCCAAAGAATTATTCAATAAATTAACCCTAGATTGTTAATTTAGTTTCCTTTGATAATTTGCTTCTAAAAAATAATTTGAAAACTAAGTTAAGTATCTTAATAATATACAACTTGAGTTTCAGATAATCAAGATAAACACCACTCATTAACCTAGTGTCTCTCCCCCTCTTTCCTCACCCTGGGGTTTATCAAAATTTCCCTCAAATCGAGTGGTGAATCCATTCTCTTATTTTACCCTCTTTATAAAGATTTTCATTCAACATGCATTCTGAGTGTTGAACATGATTTATATTAAGCCCTTAACAATTTAGAGCCCTACAGGTAGCTGCAAGAAGAAGACTAAAAAAGAAAAGAGGAATTTGGTGACAAGAGGAAGCCCCGCAGCTATTGAAGCTTGAAAAAACTCAAAGAGAAAGTGCACGTGAATAAGGACCATAAATACCTAAAGAGCAGGTCCAAAGAAAGAGACAACCTAGGTGAGGCATCTACCAAGGTGATAAAGACTTGCTAAGGAATAAGAAGCACATTGAGGACTGAAGTGAAAAAGAGAAAAGAAGGTGAGCACATTGACAAACTTTTGTTAATGGCTTGTGTTTCCTTTAAGTGTTTACCAGTCACTCCACTCCTTGTTATTCTCCAATTAACACACTCCCCCTTGAAGAAAAAATGATCCAAGTGTCATTTTAAATAGATTCTCTCAATGTCATCAAGTTAACTCTGTAATATCTTCAATTTTTAGTGCATTTCACATTCAAAAATTGTTTTTGTCCTCGCAATATCTTGAGATTCCCAGCTGCATGCACTTGTTTTGAAAATGCTTTATCTTTGAATCAGTTAGAAGGATAGAGTTGGTCAAACTAAGATATCAATGAATTTTATGAGAATTTTTATCCCCTACTCCCGTAACACTTCCTTTGTTTCTGCCATCGATAAAATTTCTAAATTGTTTCCAGCATTATCATTTTTTGTATTGTTACATGTACCTGTGTTTCACAAGAAGGTAAATGAATATTTAATGAGTGTTGAACCTGAAATATTTCATGAGTTGGTAATATTTCCTTTTTAAATATCTGCAATGAATTTGATGTGATAAAATTTCAATTTATTGACCTACTAGGCAAAAACGACAAAGAAGATTGTGTTGAAGTTGCAGTGTATGTCTTGCAAGCATTATTATCAACATGTGATCAAGGTGATCTTTTAACAGTTTCTATATTTTCAAGGTAAGATTTTAACCTACTATAGCCGCCTACCACATGCGGGAGTTCAATATTTTTATACATTAATATTTGTAGCAAGTACAAGGGAAACATAACATCTTCATCGGTATTATATTTTTTGTTAGATTTTATGCTAAGCATTTATTAATCTAAAAATTAGAGTCATCTCATGCTTTCTACCTGTGTCCTTTATGAAGGAAAAGCTTATTCTTTTCATTTTAATTTTATCTGATATTAGCAAGCCTACTTGGCTTTTCAAAGTTTCTAAGATCAAGGTATTTCAAAAACTATTGTATTCAGAAACAATAAATGAATGTTCAAAATTCACACTGCATAGAGCCAATGCTACTGCATCTTCATGGCTAAAAGTTCTCATGTTTCTATACTTCTCTATATTTGGAATCTACTTTGTCATTCAGAAAGTCAAAGCTGATGTGAAAGTATACAATTATGTTCTGATGCTTGTAAAGCAGGTATACTGTAGGTTCACATGACTGTAAATGTATTTTAGTATAACTTTTAGACTGCCAATCATTTCACAAAGTATGAACATTGGATAGTTGTCTCTAGGGAAGTTATGGATGAAACTCAGAATTACTATGAAAATTTTGAATAGGTTACTATATTAGGCTGTAAATTATATCAAAGGTTGCCCTTGTTTTTTGCGATGGTATTAACAACTATATGATAAATTTTATGATATGCTCAAAATTATCCATTTTGAAGTTTTGGATTTCTGCAATTCAAGCAGCTTGATAGTATTTATTAAATGCAGGTCGAATGTTGGTTGAGATGTAAATAGTTTCATTTTTCTTCAGAAGAGAACCAACGTTACAATCCCATGGTTGTGATGAGAGAACGATTAAGGACTCTCCAAGAAACAATGTCCTTGATGGCAAGAAGCTATGCAAAAGAAGGCACTTTCGGTAAACATAAACATTATGAGTTTTTCCTTAATCAGAAAATATAGATGTCAGTACTGTTAGCGCTAGAATCTGCCTCAGGCTGAGGAAGAAAAAACGCGAGGCAACATCAAACCAAGCTCAGCCTCGTAGCTAGCCCTACAAGGACAGGAGAGGGCTCTCTCCAGTCAATCTCGATAAAATGAGCAATAGGGTGCGAGATGACTTCAAAATGGAACTGATCTTAGGCTAGTAAATAGATAAGAAAGGGGTATTTGATAAATGACTGGGTTTTCTGGTGACTGGGAAAAAAGGACAGCATGAGCAGAGAAGTTAAATCCGAAACACAGATTATCTCAGGAGGCAAGACAAGCAATAAATTTAGCATTCAATTTTGAAATTATATGGAGTGAAAAGACCGCTGCAAGGTTGACAAGGGCAATAATTGAATCCTTATCAAACAGAAGAAAACACAGAAAATGAATACCTCCCAAGGCAGAGCAGTAAACTGGATTCTTCCCTTCTCACTTAAAAGTATTCAACAGAAAATGATTATGAAATGAAATGTAAAACATTACAAGCTACATATGAAACATAAGAAAAGACAAAATGCTAAATCCACACCACAAGAATCTCAGGAGTCAGAGCTGTATTTTTTCATTAAATCCCTGTCAAAAACTGTACAGTGAAGTTTTCCTTCACACCTCTCCCACTCTTTTCCAGAACTCTCCCCTCTTACAAAAGATTCTCCATACAATAAATAAAGTACACTATGAGAAAACAAATCAACCAGAAATGAGGGCGCTGTTTCAACTAAAATCATGAAAATAGCAAAGGAGCTGTCCATCTGTTTTGAAGACAAGACAACGCTCCCCTTGAACCTATCGATGACCAATGAAAAAGTGAAATCTGTAGGTGAATTCCTTTGAATCATAACTGAAGCCAAAAATAGGTAATTGAATCCTATTTTTCTGCCACGGTGGATATCCTTTGTTTAAATTTAGGCATTCAGACTTTTTAGTTTTTATCCTTTTTACCTTTGCCATTCGAATAAAAACTCGTTGTTAAATAAAAATGGGTTTCAAATGGACAAATTACACCATATTATATGTAACAAAAATTGGCGCAGATAAATGCCTTTGTTTTTGGACCATCTTCATGAGCCAGCTATAGCTACCCCATCGATTTCTCCAGCATCTGTCCGATATAAAACCTGTGAAAGATAACCACGCACCAATATTCACCTTCAAACCAACACCATGCCAATTAAATCTGTTTTAATCTCGTGAAAACAAAAGTACTGCTCCTTAAAGCCATTTGATATCTTTATTTGAGAAACTGCAACAGTGTTTCAATGCTCCGCTGGTTTTAACAAAATCATCATGTGCTGCCAGAGCTTCAAATTTGTTTTCAGCTGTAATAAATGATAGCGGTGTTTCTTCTGCAACAACTGGAAACGAAAATTTGACTAGGGAATTTATGAATGGCTTTATATCTGATCCTACATTTTGAACAAGAAAGCTAATAAACCCTGCAACACTAACCCTTGTGTTCAGATTAGGTTTTTACAAAGGAAAGAGACCGTAAACTCAAAAGCTGAACACTGAAGGACTCAATTTGAGAAGAACATTAGTAATATGCTACATTTCAGGCTCTAAGCATTTGCATGCTTTCCCTTTCAGAAACTCTATAATATATTTGCAACTATGTCTGGCTTCTCAACATGAGGAATATGTCCACATTCGCTAATGTACTGCAATTCTGATTCTTGTATATCATTCTGCAATCTCTGTGCGTATTCCTTGCTAACGATCTTGTCATTCTCACCCCAAATCACAAGAGTTTTCTTTTGCACCTGTAAACTTGACAGTATTACTCTTTTACACGAGTAGCCACTTTGTATCCTCCACTACGCATGAAATCAATTGTCGCCTCTTCCCAATGTGGCAGAAGGCAATGTAAACGACCCACATTCATCGAATCAATTATTTTGGCAGTGGATATGCTATGGAAAGCCAAAAGATTAGCATATGATCGCAATGGAATACTCTTCAGTAAATAAACCCCAGCATATGCTAGAAATTTTGGGAATTTTGCCATGTTTCTAGTGACAGCTCTTCTGATGAACCGATGCCGTTTTTGGCCTTCATGTTATGATGAAGAGCTTCAGAAACTAATCACACAGCCTCTGCCCCAAAACACATTCAACAGTGGCACCTAACCGTCTAAGCATAGATTGTGCAAGTCGTTGTAAAACAACATTGTCTCCAGCAACCAGAATATGCATGCCAACCAGTGAACTTAGAGGTCTCAATTTCTTGTCATATTTTGTGGATACTAACTGCAACTGGCTTTGATCTTGTCTATTGTCCAAACCCATTCCATTTTTATAAACGGATTCAATTCTGCAAGTTTCATCACTTGTTTTCTTCTGCTGCAAAACAGACGATGCTTTAACTTCTGAAGGCTGTGGCATTCTTTTCATAGTAAGGTCCTGTAAAAGTTCCCAAACAGCATGAAGGCGAGAGCCATGAATCGGTTTATGTATTATTAGGTCACATGGAACCATTCCACTCTTCAACTTCTCTAAATCCATACTTGAAGTATTTGTAGTAGCTAACCAGACTACCTTGCAGTTAGGAATCTGTCCACCTCCATAAAACTTACTTAAAAGCATTGACATTTGTTCCATAGGTCCAACAATCATGTTGATGTCCAACAAAATTAAAAGATAAGTACCTACTCTGTCCATTTCTATTTGTTTGATAACCTCACCAGTTGTACCACAACCAGCTGTAGGAGGTTGCTCAACACCATAATCAAGGCATGTATCACTAAAGTGATACTCTGGAGAAACCAACTCAAAAGAACTGGAAGATCTACAACTGTTGAAGAAAATATCATGTCCTAAGTTTTCAAGCATCGGAACAAGATCTTCCCATTGACTTAACATCCAAACCTGTACACCTCGTCGCTCCAACCATTTTTTCAAAATGTTTTTTCCTGCCTCCCCATGCATGGCAAGTATCGCACGGACACCTTCTACATGTGGAATACTTTCACGGAAATCTGCCCCTGAAATCCTAGCTGTAAAAGATTCAGACTTTAATCCTTGTTGCCAGTCTTGAATGGAAGATCTGCCACTTGAACCAAATGTATCCTGTAAAGAAGCACCATCAAGAACATGGATACCTAACTGATTCACTTCATTTGTGCTCTTATCTACAGTATATTTCTTAGAAGCTTTTTTGAAAAAAAAGGTTAAACCTGAAGCAAGTCCGATGTTTCTCCAGGTTCATCTTTATCAATGATGTTGATATCTCCACTCATCAGATGCACCAATGATTGAACAATGCCAAGACCCAAACCAGTTCCATCATGCATCTTAGAGGTTAACTTATCAACTTGGACAAATTCCTCAAAAACTTCCTTGCGTCTGTCCTTTGGGATGCCCTTTCTTGTGTCGTCTACTTCAAACTCAAATTCAACATAGTTCGGATTGGTGTGAAATTTAGAAAAAGTGTCTACTTGCTTGTAAACCTCACCATCCTTCAGGAACCATTTGAACATATAATTTCACAAACACATGAGGACGTGACCACTCTGGCTCTTCTGAACAAACGGATTCCTATGGTCTACTTCCTTAACCCAAGCACGTAATACCACATGACCTTCAGTTGTAAACTTCACTCCATTGCTTAGTAAATTAGACAATATCTGCTTTAATCGGCCTACATCACCTTTAACCCATGAGACCTTCTGAACAGATTCATCACAGAAATCGAACACAACTTCTATGTCTTTTTTTTAGTGCCACAATAGAAAACATATCTACAACTTCCTCAAGCACCTGAACAATATTAAAGTCAGTCTCCTCCAACTGCAGCTTTCCAGCCTCAATTTTACTTATATCCAGAATTGAATTCAATATCCTAAGTAGATCACTTGCACAAGTATTCATCTGGAAGAGGTTTGCCTCCAATTCTGATCCTTTAGTAGCATCATAACAACAGAGATCAATAAGGCCAATGATAGCTGCAAGGGATGTCCACAAATCATGACTCATATTTGCAAAAACAATACTTTTATGGTTACTCTTTTTCTCTAATTGCTTTGTTGCCTCAAGTTGTCGAATTAATCCTGCAACCCACCAACGTGATTAGAAGAATCAATGTTGTCTGACTCTGACAGAGGACTGACAAGATGGAGTCTAACAAGTACGTTCTATTTTATGTTCTTTCCTAAAATTAGGGTTCTACTACCTTGCTTATAGCTGCTTTTTTTGAAGGAATTAGTGTAAAAGTCCAAAAAATTAAGAATTTTTCTTTGGCAGTGAGTTTTTGCGGGAATTTGTAACATAGTGGAGGCCTTTATGACTTTTTGGAAGTGTAGAATGATGCCAGTAAAAATCCAGGAACCGATTTTTCTCTCTTCTGGATCTCAAGAAAAATTGCAAAAGTAGATACATGTAATATTTATACATTTAACTATATTTCAGGACATTAATATTCATGAGCTAGTCTTGTGTCACACAAAGTTTTCTTTTTGTATTTTTTATTTTCAATGTCTACTTTTGGCTGCCTATCGTAATTGGAATATATGGCTGGGATTTATTTCATTTCAAAACATGTTTCGATTGGAAATGAGGACAGTAAAAAGATAAAACTAGAATCAAACAATATGATCAATCAAAACCACTCAGAGAACTATTGATTAATAACAATTTTACTCTTTATTCTAATTTTCCCAGTGTTGATGTCTACTTAATCCGATGGTCCGCAATAACATCTCTTCAACATGCATTTTTGGACTACATTTACTTTTTGAAGACTAACTGCATGTAGTTTCGTGTCATCCACACAAAATCAAGATTGGAGAAGCTTCTACTTTCTAATCTTTTTCTCACTTATGAAGGAATATGAATTTGCATTTAAAAATTGTACTTCATTGCAGAATTGTTCATTTCCAAAATTTCAGCTTTCAAATTATTTCCGCTCGCATTAAGTGTATACCAAAGAGCTGCAACGGTGAACAGAAGGATACTTTTCTGACAGGCATGTAAATAGAGTTTCTTTCAAATCTCAATTTTCCTTTGATTGATAATAATTCAAACCATCACTTTTCATTAGGTTGATGATTTCTAATAATCTGTGTTTGAGTTTTTTCATTCTAGCATGGGGAAGCTTGGCATCTTGATCTGTGAAACATATCAGTCTCTTCATGTCAACTACCAATTATCAGATTGACATATCTATGAGTAATGATACCATATCATGGATTAAATGTGTTGATTTTTTTCCAATGTTTATTTTGAGTGGTTATATTAACTGCTCTTTTCATATTGTCCACATTACCAGTTTGGTTGTAGAATGAACTTTATGTAGAAGATTTTTATCTAACTTCTTTATTTTAAATTCTTCAAAATCACATCTAAATGGGTTCTCCTAACTTTGTTGATCGAGGAAATTACTTGGACCAGCCTGCATGACAAAGTGTGAGAGAAGTCCGGGTTTTTAACTAGAGCCTTCATATGAGTAAGTGCTTACATAACAATTTCATGACAGTAGCTCAGATACCTAGGAGAGATAATATTGAGGTTGCTGGAAAACAGTTTCAATTAGATACCTAGCATTCCACTGGAAAGAGAAAGAAAATTTATGTGTGGGAACATACAATATCTACACCTTTTCCTACTTTACAAGTGCCAAAGAATCTACATTTTAGAATCTCTTTGATAAAGCCTTGTATCACAAAGGGTAAACAAGGGACCTACGACCATAGTAATAATTTTGCAACTACAGAGATCATTGATAATGACCGCATGCTAGAGAGGGTCCAGATGGTAGCAAGGATCTTGGGTTTTCAAGCTCTGGTTTGAAAAACCCTTTATGGATATAAATCCTATTATAGGAGAAAAGTTAAATTCTCCCTACATAGGAAAGCACAAATTCAGCTATGCATTCACTACATGCATCTGCCTCAATGGTTTTGGTGGGAATTTTTTTATTTCAGTTATATAATTTTGTAAAATCACTTTCTTGATAGGTATTATCAGTTGGAAATGTAAAATAAGAGTATTATTTCCATCACAAGGGAGCTTAAATCCAGGTAAGCAAGAATTAGATGCATGTAGGAGATAAATTCTACAAATAAAGTAATTTCCTTTTGAGGATGGGGGAAAGGCTGAAAAGAGTGACCAATTTCAAGGATCCCAATTTCATAAATGTGTTCCAGTTATAACCAAGGGTGTAGAGTTCCCATGGAGACTTCTAGGGATGTTATTTTTGAATGCTACTTCAAGAGTTTATGAAGCTTGTAAGGCCCCACTATAATAGTAGAAAATTGCCCTAACTGCTCTTGATATCATCTGTTTTAAATGAAAAACTCACGACTCCAAAGGGTGAGGCTACCCAGTCATAGTTCACTTGTCCTTAGTATAATTTCCATACATGTTCACAAAATGACCATATTCTCCATGGGATTACTTCTAATAAAATAATTTTGCGACATAAATAATGATTGATGTGGCATTTTGGATTATGTAAAGCACTCCTTTTTATGAATTTTTTAGATGGTTATGATGTCCAACATGTAACTAGTTAGAGGACTCAAAAGCAGCCATATTTTGTCTCTTGATTGTTGAAAAAGGCTATATATGTTGATATATAAAGAATAAAATAAACTAGGTATTTTTATTAATGCAAGGATGAAAATACGCTTGATTTGGTTTCATATTATGTTGCAAGGGTTATAGTTCTTGTTTACTGTCCATTTCACAAAATTTGGTAGTTAGATCTATTTCAACTGAAGAAACCAGGGCTTGTGGGTGTGGGTACAAGATTGCCATTTTTGGAATCCATATGAGTAGATGTGTGGGATGCTGCATCACACAACTAAAATATTCTCCTTTTTTCCCTAATAGGGGATTGCTCTTCATAATTTCTTTGGTCTAGACCCCTGGACAGTAATAGATTACCTGGAGGTTGCCACTGAGGGGGGCATAGACTTGTACCTTTCAACCAAAATGACCATATTTTCCATTGGTGTATATTGATATCAACTGAATTATGAGGGATGGGATCTGTCATGAATTACATATATGTACTTTTTTTATAGATTGTTTGCTGTATTCAATACCACCAAATATTCTACATTTACGTACACCGATATTTTGTATCAAGTTTTTTAGTGATGTACATGTGGAAGGGCTGGAAACATTGGACTATTTCTGTAATCTTCGTGACCAAAAGCACTTTAAAGAGCAAGGAGATTCCCTTAATTTTTATTCTGAGGTAGTTGTCATCATGATGAATGGATAAAAATGTGATGTGCCTCCACTGCAATTACTTACTGGAAAACACTAACTGTGAATAAATGGTGTGCCTAATGGTGGATCGTGTTTATCTGAGCATGTTGGCTTCGCTTGCATTAATTTATCATGAGAAAAAGAGAACATCTGTCATTCATAAAACTAGATTTCCTGATCAATGTAATATCCCAAAATAGGGAAAATCAACAAGGCTAGGAATATCTTATGATATCCCAAGATTGTAGATCCAGCAATATTAAAACACAATATGAGGACTACAACTAAGTTAAAAAAAGATCTAAATACACATCAGAATATGCAAAAATAGCTGAGCCATTTTATTAATATTTGGAGGTGAAAAATGAAAATATAATAGTGCTCAAAATATGAGACACTCAAGCCACAAAAGTGGCCTAGAATGACCCTGCAATCATATCCCAATAGGGACTGCATAACTGCTGCTTTGCTGGAAGGTGTAATGCATTGTCCCTGCTACAAATGTAGGGACTGCAACCGCCTGTAAGATAGAAAGTTAGATCTAGGCAGAATGGGAGCTCCGATGATGCTGACACTATAGATCTGGGTTCTATAATGGATTCCCAAGATAACCCTAGAAGGATTTCTCAGATCTATAAGTCTAAGACAACCTTCTCCCTAGGGCTCCATGAATATGTTGCTGGGAATGCAAATCTGAAGCTAGATCTGATAATATGATGGCTGCAATGATGTACAATCAGATCTAAGAAAGAAGGGCTGATCCCTTCACTAGATCCTTGGGCTAAAAGCTCCAGATCTAGCTCCTCCAATCTCCTCCACTAAAAATAGCTGCAGAATGAATAACCGCTTCAGAAAACTGTGCTATGAAAGAGGGAGGCTCCTTTCCCCATAGAAAAATATGTCAATTCAGCTCCTGGGTGATGGAAACACTAGATCCAATGTGAGGAGGTTATCCCTCACAGGTGAAATACTGGAAACTTCCTTCCTTCAATAGATTTGCAAGACTAAACTGCGCAATCCTTGAAGGGACTGTTGCAACAAGGAGGTAAAAACTCAAGGCCTGAATGTCAAATATAGATTTGATGATCTGGAAGACTGAATATGAAGAAAAAATTGGTAGGATGAATCCTCCACTGGTTTTATAGCTGAATACTAGAAACAACCTCCTGAAGATGGCACTAATGCCTGATATGGAATGAAGAAAAATCCTCTTCCTCTGAGTTCACTCAAAGAAAGAGGTGGGATTCCTGCCTGGGAACACCCTGCAAGCTCTGCTAAAGAGCCCAAGCTTGAATATAAATGTCGTAAGAAAAATATAGATATAAACAGATCAAGAAATGCATAATCCAAATCATGCCTTCCATGGTGCCTTCACCTTCATTATATGCATGAGCCTTCCATAACCTAGGCCCACTCCAATACTTTGATGCACATGTGGAAAAAGTCCCCATGTTTGACTACGTTGATGATCCATGCCCTCCATCATGTTCACATGGTGATCACCCTCTTCATCATGCATGCATTAAATGCACCACTTCCTCCACTACCTTATCATGAATGATATTCTTTGAATGTATCATGATCTTAGTTGACTTTATCAAAGGTCCATGTGATTTAATATTTAATATACATAATCTTCTTTGACTGTTTCACCCTCCATTAAAGGAGTTGCTCCACTACTCCATGATTCTATATCTATATCAAAAATGTCCACATACACACATATAAGTGGCTCTTATTCATATTTTAGGGTTTTTGGGTCCCTCCACCCTTTTATTTACTTAATTTATTAAAAAGATCAAGGGCTCTAATATTCCAAATGTGATGTTCAAATTTGGGAATATTACAGTCCCCCCCACCCCTCCCCCCCAGAAAAATGTTGCTTATCCTCAAGCAACTCAAAAGGTAGATGCATCAGCCATCTATTCCCCTCAAAATGGCATCCACATAAGGAAGGCTTCTTCCATTTGCTGCAATCTATTATGCATGTTTGCTTCCATAGTTGTCTTTTAGAAATATATGAGATGACTTCCAATTGCATGGTTAGATGTCCTCCTCTCACCATAAAGCACAAAGTGAAAATCATATGATATCCAACATCATCATAAGTACATGAGAGACATAAAATAAAGTAGGTCTTTCCACAAAGGAAAAGCTTCATCATATAGTACATTCCTTCATCCCATGTTTCATGAATTTGATTGAGCATTGTTATTCCCTCATTCTTAACCCTGTTGGTCTTATAGGATCCAAACTTCATCATTCCAAAGTTAGGAAAAAGAAGAAGAGAAGGAGCAACATGGGTAGAGAAAGGTGTCAAACCATATTCTCCTAACAATAACCACTGGAGTAAGGCCCTTTGTTGCCATCCTCCATCTCCTTAATGTAAGATGGATAAACCAAACTCCCCTAAAAATAACCAAAATGAACATGCCTTCCTTTGTTGCAATTTATCTTTGATTTTCAAGGCATGAATCAGAAAATTATGAGCTATTGGGTGGTAACCATACTCACCCAAGAGCAGCCAACACAACCATGCCTCTTTCTTCATTTAATATGTGTTTTTCAAGGCATGGATCAGAAAAATAGGAGCCTTTGGAGAGTGACATAAATATCCCAATGGAAACCAACATAACCAAGCATGATGGCCCATAAAAATTTGCAAGTGGTCATGCAACCCCTTGCTTATCATCCTTACCCATTCAGTCCCATGTGGATGATGAATGAGGTACTACATAATCATGGTATCCTCCCTTTGTAGAATACCATCCTCCCCAAACTTTTGAAGGACTTTGAACTTCATGAAATGTTGAAGTCCACCTCTGATGAGATCTCTTAATGAGATTCTCTCTTCACCAAAGGCCCTCCAAAACCAAAGAAGTTTTGGATTTGTTTCAAGTAGAAGTTTCTCTTTGAGCAATGAGATGCTCATTGAGAAATGGTCATCTAGAAGGGAGAAAATTTTTCTCATCTCAAGATGTCTACCATTTGTCATCTTTGCTTCCAATGCTTCATGAGTGAAGCTACCTCCAGAATGCTCGAAAAATGATGATGTCTTTCCTTCGTCACAACCACTAAGTGACAGTGCTATGATATGTGTCTATTTCAAATCATCATTTGGTTCTAACCCTTGTTTATACATTGGTATTGAAACAATATGTGCTGAAATTTTATGCATACCTTGGATCAACTGATATGTGGGACCCTCTTGACAGAACACAAGAGTTCCTCCAACCGGGACAATAGTGTCTCGATCTGCTGGTAAGAATGATGGCATTTTTTCTTCTAGTGTACCAGCGCTGGTATCTCCCTCCTCCTTCTCACGCATCTCCTAATCCATGCATGGGACTCCATATGTCAAGAGCTCAAGACTACCTTGCAAAGATGCAAGTGTCTCTTCTCTAGATACAAATACTTTTGTAGTAGGTGGTGAAAGTAATGACCTCTTGTCTAGAGTAACAAGATTGACATTCTCCTTGGTTTCTTTAGGAGATGCCTCTTTGTAGCACAACTCTATATTTTCCACATCAAACTTCTTCCTCAACTTGTGAAAGAAATTTGAATACTTGGTCACCTTTTCATGCTCTATGTGCCCAAACCACCAATATTCTGCTTCATCTAAGAGATGAAGTGTTGCAATTTGAACAACCTCTTTTTCAGCCATAGGATGCAGCTCGAAAAATGAATCTAACTCCCTCCTCCAAGCCTTGACATTTCTTGAGGAAGATCCATCAAATGTAGGAAAATATAACATATTATGCCTCTTTTTCCTATTGCTGCTATATGATCCTCTCTCTTCTTTAATCTGGAAGAATTGTTGGAGAGTTAGATTCTCCTTGAAAGCTCTAGACTATGCTTTGTACTCTTCAATATATAGACTGATAGTCTCATGACTCTCAGGTTCATTCCTTTCTTCAATTCTATACCTCTCACCTTCTTCAAAGAAAGTGGGAATAGTGGATCTAAGAGGAGATCTAGGATTCTCTGGTCTTCTTTGCTGCTGATAGGAAGTGCTTTCCTCATCAGATATTCATCTTGGATATTCTCTCTGTTCTTCCTCTTTCATTTGATTGATCTCCTTGGAGAGATCTTGTAGGGATATGAAGGAAGGAGTGACAGGTCTCACATCCACCATGATAGATCTCATCTATCTATTCTTCTTTCAATGTAAAAGATGAAATGTCCACAAGCTGAGCCAAACATCATGCTCTGATACCATTGTAATATCCAAAAATAGGGAAAATCAACAAGGTTGGGAATATCTTATGATATCCCAAGATTGTAGATCTAGCAATATTAAAACACAATATGAGGAATGCAAGTAAGTAAACAATAGATATGAATACACATTAGAATATGCAAAAATAACTGAGCCATTTTATTAATATTTGGAGGTGAAAAATGCAAATATAACAATGCTCAAAATATGAGACACTCAAGCCACAAAAGTGGCCTAGAATGACCCTGCAATCATATCCCAAGAGGGACTGCGTAACTATTGCTCTGTTGGAAGGTGTACTGTTTTGTCCCTGCTACAGATGTATGGAATGCAACTTCCTGTAAGATATAAAGTCAGATCTAGGAAGAATGGGAGCTCTAATGATGCTAAAATTGTAGATCTAGGCTCTATGATGGATTCCCAAGATAACCCTAGAAGGATTTCTCAGATTTTTAAGTCTAAGACAACCTTCTCCCTAGGGCTCCATGAATATGCTGTTGGGAGTGCAAATCTAAAGCTAGATCTGATAATATGATGGCTACAATGATGTACAATCAAATCTAAGCAAGAAGGGTTGATCCCTTCACTAGATCCTTGGGCTAAAAGCTCCAGATCTAGATCCTCCAATCTCATCCACTGAAAATAGCTGCAGAATGAACAACAGCTTCAAAAAACTACGCTGTGAAAGAGGGAGGCTCCTTCCCCCATAGAAAATTATGTCAAATCAGCTCCTGGGTGATGGCAACACTAGATCCAATGTGAGGAGGTTATCCCTTTCCAACTGAAATGATGGAAAATTCCTTCCTCTAATAGATTTGCAAGACTAAACTGTGCAATCCTTAAAGTGACTACTGTAACAACGAGGTAAAACCCCAAGGCATGAATTCCAGATATAGATTTGGTGCTCTGGAAGACTGAATATGAAGAATAAAGTGGTAGGATGAATCCTCCACCAATTTTCCAAATGAATACTAGAAACAACCTCTTGAAGATCACACTAATGTTTGATATGGAATGAAGAAAAATTGTCTTCCTCATAGATCACTCAAAGAAAGAGGAGGGATTCCCTCCTAGGAACACCCTGCAAGCTCTGCTAAACAACCCAAGCTTGCATAGAAATGTCCTAACACAAATCTAGATCTAAACAGAACAAGAAATGCATATTCCAAATCATGCCTTCCATGGTGCCTTCACCTTCATTATATGCATGAGCCTTCCATAACCTAGGCCCACTCCAATACTTTGCTGCACATGTGGACAAAGTTCCCATGTTTGACTCCACTGTTGATCCATGCCCTCCATCATGTTCCCATGGTGATCACCCTCTCCATCATTCATGTATTAAATGCACCACTTCCTCCACTACATTATCATGAATGATCTTCTTTGAATGTATCATGATCTCAGTTGACCTTTTCAAAGATCCATGTGTTTTAATATTTAATATACATAATCTTCTTTAACTGTTTCACCCTTCATTAAAGGAGTTGCTCCACTACTTTATGATTCTAGATCTAGATAAAAAATGTTCAGATACACACATAGAGGTGGATCTTATTCATATTTTGGGGTTTGTGTGTCCCTCCACCCTTTTATTTACTTAATTTATTTAAAATATTAAAGGCTCTAATATTCCAAATGCGATGTTCAAATTTGGGAATATTACAATAAAATTGATTTCCCGAAACCTCATTTGGATTTCTTGATATTGGAGAGAGAGAAGCTATGGTATAAAGATTTCTCTAAGGGATAATGGTATACATAATATAAGTTACAATATAGGAAGAAACGTTTGACCTTTTTAATATAAAAGAACCTAGCTTGGTTTCATATGTATATATATGTATATATCTATATATATATATATATATATATATATGATCCTTATACTTTCCTGTGGGGTTATTGGGGTTGAGATTCTATCTAGTGTTATGCAGGGGTGTCATTGTGTCTGATTCCAATTCCTTAAAGCTATGGTTACAGGCTAAAGTGGGTTTTTGGGTATAGGGTTAGTCATTGTATATGATTTTATTTTCTAGCTATATGATGGGTAAACTAAATATAGGGATATGTTGTTTGTTTTTTTCATCCTGGTTTATCTATGCAAAAGGATTTATAAAGGGGTTGTTATAATTCCTGTGGATAGATGTGTCATTCGGCCTAACCTAATAAGAATTTATCTGTCTTTGGGGAGGTTCGTAACTCACCCTTGTTCTGGTTGTTTTTTCTTTTATGGGGCTTGGTTAATGAGGAATAATATCTTTGCTTATTAGGCATGGTGTCTATGGTTCCTTTATCTTCTTTATTATCTTATTAGGAGCATGAAGTAATATAAAGAAATGTAATTCCTTTATTCTAAAACGGTTTTCTCACCTTAAGAAAACACCTTGAAGGGATGCCTTGGAAGAGGGAACTACTCCCGCGGGCCATCCACCTCTGTATATGTGTATATAATGATCCTGAAAGTTTGGTACAGTGAAGTTAAGGACCTTAGCAGAAGGAAAATTTTGGAGATCCTCCGACATTTTTTTTCAATATTCTTTTTTTGCCACTAGTTATATGATTATCCAAATTCATACTATGGAATAGGATCAAAGCATTGCATCCCTATTATGACTAAGGTGCCCACACTCAGGCCTATGGCTCGGTCAGTTGAATGGTCTATACTCTTGTTAAGTTCTCTTAGAACATGGAAGGCATGAAACTCCTCGAACATTTGAATCAAATCCATTATACTTTTTAATAACAAGTTGATCTTATATCCTTATGGAGAAGACTTCAAATTGACTTGCTTAATAGCGTTTAAGGAATCTCTGATCAGCATTAGCTTTTTCGTTGAATATTTCTAAGCCAGATGCAGCCCTTTTGACAAAGCGTAAATCTCTACTTTATTGTTAGTGTCTTCTCCCAAACTCCAACTATAGTTGTATTCTAACTTTCCCCTGGGTTAAACAAGACTCCTAATCTATATTTGACTAGTGGCACATGCCTCTAAGATTCGCTGGTATTGTTGCATGCCTTATTTAAGGTTACCTAGCTGTTGGAAATATTTTCATTGATGGCAAAGGCATTGGCAACAAAGGAGCATCTGAAATAGTACCTAGGAAAAGAGAAAATCAAGTTGCAGAAAACAATGGACAACAGAGAGGAACAAAGGAAGAGTGCATTTACAGAGAGCAGTATCGGTCACGAAGCAGAGACAAGCAGTGAATTGAAGGAGACAGGGTTGAATTGAATTGACGGATATTAGAGTCCCTGTGGATTTAATTCATGTATAAACATAATATATGCATCCTGATAAAGGAGAAAGGAAAATCTGTGTATGTTTGAGTTCTGGTGATACCCTATTGAGGGGAGAATATCGAGCGTATTTTGACAGTTGATTGGTTCAATTCTCGTACAATCTTGGACGGGTTCCGTATGTATAGGGCACATTATATATATATATATATATATATATATATATAACGTTAACATAATCTCGGAGGAATAACATTTAAATCAAAGTTATACGGAACTTGGAGTACGGAGCGATTGGTCGGTTGACCACTGTTTAAAAAATGTGAGTGGATTTGCAAAAGCAGATTGCCCATATTGCACCGCTTTTGCGGAGCAAGCGGTATTTCCTGGTTGAGGAGTGATCCCATAGAGTACTTGACATGCGTCCCTGTACGTCGTCACAAAACCACTTTTCACTATGCGCCATCGCGCGTTATAGTTCGACCCAGGACGCCCAGCGATATCATTGAGCATCGTTGATCTAGGAAGGGGTCATTGGACGGTGGTCGCATGAGGAAGTTGCACAAAGTTTAACCAAAGTACGGTGGCCATCGCACATTAAAGTTCGGCATCGGAGGTCGAGTGATATGCATATGAGCCGTTGATCTTGGAGGCTCGTGATCTAATGGTGATCGGGTGATGGACTTGCACAAAGTTTATTTTGATACGGTGGGGCACATATGTGGGACAGGGATCAAAGGTTTATTGAAATATTAAAGTATTTGAAAGAGTTGGATATTGTTTATAAAGTCCGAAGGGTTAAACATAAGGGATTAAAACTATTTATTTATTTATCAATTGATAAATAAATTAAAAAGAAATAAAAACCCCGTGGGCCAAACTAATGAAAATATTGTCAAAGGAATACCATTAGCGGTTAAATGATTTTTGACTCATGGTTTTAATAAAGACGAAAACTATATAAAGGGAAAAAGATTATTATTCGGGTGTGGCATGGGTGAGGGTTGAAAAAGATTCCTCCAAGGAATATATGCATGAGCGAGCTATGTGCTTAACTAATAAATCTAAATCGATAATGCACCCATGAACATATTTATCGAAAGATGATGAGCCTTAAGTCTATTCAACAGAAGAATTGACGAAGAACTGGCGCAAGTCTGCTGAAGAACATATATGATTCCAGCTTGATCAAGTGTGAAAATCGATGAAACGTGGTCCGTAGTTGAGTTAAGGGTTGAAGCCTTTAGAGAGGGGGTTGTAGCTCCCTTCCAGTGGTAGCTGGTAAACGAGAGCATGTGGTAGTAGCTCCCTTCTAGGAGAGGCTGGTAAAAAGGTTGTAGCCTTCTGCAGGTGGGTGCCTGCGTGCTAGTATAAGTCTGCACCAGCACATATTGTAAGAATTTTTTCTCTATAATAAATATTGAAGATTGAGATTACATCAGCGGTGGTTTTCTCCCGAATTGGGTTTCCACCTTAAATCCTGGTGTTCATATGTGTTGTTTATGTTTGATGGTTTGTCCTGTTATTTCTGTTCATGCTTAATGCTTATTTGATGCAATTCTCTAAGTAATGACATAATAAGATATCTGGACATACATGTTGGATGCAGTATTAATGGAAAGAAAAGAAAAAATTTTCAGCTCTAAATACTGATTCACCCCTCCCCTCTCAGTATTTTTCTCAACAATTGGTATCAAAGCAGGTCCTTCTGAAAAAGCTTAGCTGCTAGAAGGAAGATCAAGCAAGATGAGTAATCAAGATGGAACAAAATCTATCAGGCCTCCGCTCTTCAATGGAAACAATTTAATCTTCTGGAAAACAAGGATGAGATCCTATCTTCAGTCTCTGGGAGTAGAGGTATGGGCAATTGTTGAACAAGGTTATCAATATCCAGCTATAGTACCAACAGATCCAACGGAAAGAAAGAATTATGAAACAAATGAAAAGGTGGTCGATGCTCTATTGGGAAGTCTAACTAAATCAGAATTTGTCAAAGTCATGCAGCTGAATACAACAAAGGAAATATGGGAAAACATCATTCTAAGTTATGAAGGTGATGCAAAGGTAAAAAGTGCTAAACTCCAAACTCTCGGAATTCAATATGAGAATCTAAAAATGGATAATGAGGAGAGCATTGCCAATTTATTTTTACGTCTTGATGATATTGTAAATAGTATGAGAAATCTGGGAGAAACAATAACTGAATCTACATTGGTTGAGAAAGTCTTAAGGTCACTAACAACAAAATTTGAGTCAAAAGTTTCTGCTCTTGAAGAAAAGTAGGATCTTCAAAACCTTACTGTGGTGCAACTTCATGGCATACTAACTGCTTATGAAATGAGAAGAGGAGGACCATCTAAAGTCAAAGAAGCAGTCTTTAGAACTTCTACAAAAGAGAAGGAAGTACAAAAATTAGAAGGATCAGGAGATATCTCAGAAGAAGATGAGATAAACTTTATAAAGAAACTTCAACTTGGCACAGGACAGTTCAGAGGTAAGCTTCCTTTCAAATGTTTTGATTGTGGAAGAGTTGGTCACTATGCTGCTAAATTTCCTTATAAAGAAATACATAAAAAGGGTAAGGAAGTAGAAACAAGGAATAAGAATCATTTTAGCACTAGAAAGAGTTATTATACTCATGAAGACAGTGATGGTTTATCTGATAGTGAGGAGGAATGTGAACAAGATCTTAGACTTCTCATGGCATTTGAAAACTAATCTAGAGAAGAAAATGATACTTTTGAGGATGCTCTAGAAGACAGTGATTTTCTTGTCGAAAATAATAAACTCAAAATTTGCTTAGAAGAGAATAAAATAACCATAGAAACTCTGAAAAATCAGCTTGAACAAAAAGAGAGACACAATGAGAAATTGGAGTGTGAAGTAGTAGATCTAAGAAAATAACTTGAGAAAATAAAGACTCTGAATCTTAGATCTGCTAAAGGGTCTGAAACCTTAGATGAGATTATCAAGGTACAATGTTCTCCTCTTATAAAGACAGGTGTTGGATATATTGGAGAATCTTCTCAGGCTTCAGCACCAAATTATCTAAGAGCAGTTATAGCTGGTTTACAACATGCTGCCACTTAGCAAGGGAATAAAGAATCTTTATAGGTAAAGCATGATCATCTCAATTCAAGGAACACTAACAGGAATGTCTTTCAAAGAAACACCAATCAACAGGTAAATTCATATAGAAGATCTTATGATCGGAGAAACTTCTTCTTCAATGGACAATGTTTCTCATGTCACAATTTTGGCCATAAAGTTGTTCAATGTGTAGCAAATAAAACTATCATCACAAGAGAAGCAAGAAAGAAAAGGATTGATATTGAAAAAAAGAAGAATACCTATAAAAACTTTTATCCTCTTCGAAATGAAGTTGAATGTGCGTATTGAAATAACTTTGGCCATGAAGAATCTGAATGCAGGAGCAAAGTTCAGCCAAAAGAACAAGTTCCTTCAAGCTCCAAAGTATGGAAAAAGAAGGAATTACAGGTTGAAAATTGTGGCATAGAGTTATTTGCAGAAGATGAAGAAAACCAATGGTACATTGATAGTGGATGCTCAAGACACATGACAGGTGATAAAGAAAAACTTCTTGCATATAGTGCTCTAGAAAAAGAAAAAAATGTTACATTTGGAAATGACACTCCTGCGGTCATTAAGGGAAAAGGGTCTGTTTTTCTAAAAGAAAAGGTGAAAGCTAATGAAGTCATGTATGTGGATGGATTAAAGCATAACTTGTTAAGTGTAAGTCAAATGTGTGATCAAGGAACCGAAGTTGTCTTTAGTTCAAAAGAATGTGTGGTACGTGATCTTGATACAGGTAAAACAATTATAAAAGGAAAAAGAACTCCAAGCAACCTGTATGTATTGAAGAACTACAAAGAACAATGTTACTTGAGTAAATCTTCAGAAAACTGGCTATGGCATAGAAGGTTGGGGCATCTAAGCTTCTCTCAAATCAACAAATCAAGCAGACTTAATGCTGTTCGTGGTCTTCCTAATATTACTCTACCTGAAAGTATCATATGCAAATCCTGTCAATTCGGTAAGCAAACTAGAGTGCAATTCAATGCCAAGGAAGGATCGTCAAGTAAGCCTCTTGAACTCATTCATACTGACATATGTGGACCTATGAGGAAAAAGTCACCACGTGGTGAAGAATACTATATCTTATTCATTGATGATTTCTCTAGAATGTGTTGGATTGGACTGCTTAAACACAAAGATGAAGCATTTGAGAAATTTCAGATCTTCAAAGCACTAGTTTAGAATGAATTAGATCTGAAAATCAAGTGTCTCAGATCTGATCGAGGAGGAGAATATACATCATATGAATTCTTTGAATTTTGTGAACAACATGGCATAAAAAGACAGTTTTCTGTAGCTGGCACTCCACAACAAAATGGTGTTGCAGAAAGAATGAATAGAAATGTTCAACAAATGGCTAGAGCTATGCTCGATGATTCCGGAACACCTGACACATTTTGGGGAGAAGCTGCACATACAGCAGTAAACATTCTCAACAAGGCACATGTTCATGTAAATAGTGATAAAACTCCATATGAACTCTGCTATGGTAAGCTTCCCACTGTAAAGCATTTTAGAATTTTTGGAAGCAAATGCTTTATCAAAAATAATGATGAAAAACTTGGCGAGTTTGAACCCAGAGCAGATGAAGGAATATTTCTTGGTTACTCCTCTAGGAGTAGGGCATATAAATGTTACAATAAAAAACTTCGGAAGATTGTTGAATGTATTTATGTTGTTATTGATGAGTCTCCAGCAGCTCCAAAAGAAGAAAAACAAACAACATATGAATATGATGATGATGACATATATCCCTCTACATAAAATAGTAATGATATAAATAGTGAACCCAATGAAGAACCCGAAGATGATATGTCTGAAAAGGCTCCATCCAGATATGTTCAAAAGAATCATCCAGAAATTCAAATTTTGGGAGAAAAGGGATCAGGTGTACAAACAAGAAGGACTCTTATGGGATCTTCTAGCAATCTGGCATTTCTGTCCACTCTTGAACCTCACAGTGTTAGTCAAGGTTGCAAAGATGATTGTTGGATTCAAGCCATGAATGAAGAGCTTGATCAAATTGAAAAGAATCACAATTGGGAATTAGTACCAAGACCTCATGAAAAAAATGTCATTGGAACTAAATGGATATTCAAAAACAAGTTAAATGAGAATGGGGATGTTGTAAGAAATAAAGCTAGACTTGTTTGCAAGGGGTATGCTCAACAGGAAGGTATAGACATTGAAGAAACTTTTTCTCCTGTAGTCAGACTGGAAGCCATAAGAATTTTTCTTGCTTTTTCAAGCTTCCAACAAATCAAAGTTTATCAAATGGATGTTAAATCTTCTTTTCTCAATGGTGACCTAGAAGAAGAAGTTTATATAGAACAACCAGAAGGATTCATTTTGGGAAACTATGAAAAACTTGTTTGTAGACTTAAAAAGGCTCTATATGGTCTCAAACAAGCTCCAAGGGCAGGGTACTATCGTCTTGACAAATATCTCCATCAACAAGGTTTTTCAAAGGGGTCTGCTGATAGCAACTTATACACAAAAACTGAAAATGACAAAATATTGATTGTGGTTGTATATGTTGATGATATCATTTTTGGAATTAATGAAGAGTCTATGAGTCAGAAATTAGCTTTTGATATGCAGCAAGAATTTGAAATGTATTTACTTGGGGAACTAACATTCTTTCTTGGCTTGCAAGTGCAACAAGCAACAGATGGCATATTCTTATCACAAGCAAAATACCTCAAGAAAATCCTGAAGAAGTATGGCATGGAAGATTGCAAACCTATAAGTACACCAATGATCACCAGATGTAATCTTAGTTCTAATGATGATTCTCCCTCGGTGAATCAATCAGAATACAAATCTATGATAGGAATTCTACTTTATCTCACTGGGACAAGACCAGACATCATGCATGCAGTTGGGATTGTTGGACGATTCCAAGCTAATCCAAAAGAGTCTCACCTTCAAGCTGTGAAAATAATATTCAAATATCTACAAGGAACTCAAGACTTTGGACTATGGTATCCAAAGAATGCTGATCTTACTCTTCATGCATACACTGATGCAGATTGGGCTGGAAGTGTTGATGATCGGAAAAGCACTAGTGGTGGTGCATTATATATGGGGCCCCGATTAGTATCTTGGTTCAACAAGAAGCAAAGCTCCATTGCCTTATCTACAACACAAGCAGAATATGTAGCAGCAGCATCATGTTGCACTCAACTTCTCTAGATGATGCAAACCGTACAAGACTTTCAAATCAAATTTTCACCCCCTATCTCTATTATGTGTGACAATACAAGTGCCATCAGTATCTCAAAGAATCCTGTTATGCATTCCAATACCAAGCACATTCCCATCAGATATCACTTCTTACGTGAACAAGTGCTTGAACAAAAGGTGAAATTGGA
The DNA here is from genome assembly GCA_034641835.2 of Pinus albicaulis. Lineage (NCBI taxonomy): Eukaryota > Viridiplantae > Streptophyta > Pinopsida > Pinales > Pinaceae > Pinus > Pinus albicaulis. The sequence goes on from CM076569.1 coordinate 963,357,554, forward strand.
GTATGTTCCCTCCAAAGAACAAGTTGCTGATATATTTACCAAACCTCTACCTAGGGAAGCATTCGAATATCTCGGACAGAAACTAGGAGTAGTCTCTGACATGCAAAGGATCAGGTCTACTTAAATACAAAAGATTAAATTGGTTGTGAAGTGTTGTTGGGCTTCTCTGAATGCTCAGGCTATGGGGGAGCATTGGTCAGAATGCATGGTTGGCATTCCGATTAATTGTTATAGTCTGATCTCATCTTTGTTATATTTGAGGATGCAGCATGATCTCAGGGGGAGCATGGTTCTGTCGGTAAAACGGATATTGATCAACCCTTTTGCCATTGATGTCAAAGGGGGAGGAAAAACAAGGGGCTCTATAAGAAAAATAGAGGAAGAATATTTCCATCAATGCCAAAGGGGGAGATTGTTGGAAATGTTGTCATTGATGGCAAAGGCATTGGAAACAAAGGAGCATATGAAATAGTACCTAGGAAAAGAGAAAATCAAGTTGCAGAAAACAATGGACAGCAGAGAGGAACAGAGGAAGAGTGCATTTACAGAGAGTAGTATCGGTCACGGAGCAGAGACAAGCAGTGAATTGAAGGAGACAGGGTTGAATTGAATTGACGGATATTAGAGTCCCTGTGGATTTAATTCATGAATAAACATAATATATGCATCCTGATAAAGGAGAAAGGAAAATATGTGTATTTTTGAGTTCTGGTGATACCCTGTTGAGTGGAGAATATCGAGCGTATTTTGACAGTTGATTGGTTCAATTCTGGTACAATTTTGGACGGGTTCTGTATGTACAGGGCACATTATATATATATATATATATATATATTTAATCTCGGAGGAAGAACATTTAAATAAAAGTTATACGGAACTTGGAGTACGGAGCGATTGGACGGTTGACCACTGTTTAGAAACTGCGAGTGGATTTGCGAAAGCGGATTGCCCATATCGCACCACTTTTGCGAAGCAAGCGGTATTTCCTAGTTGAGGAGCGATCCCATAGAGTACTTGACATGCGTCTCTGTACGTCATCACAAAACCACTTTTCACTCTGCGCCATCGTGCGTTATAGTTCAACCCAGGACTCCCAGCGATATCATTGAGCACCGTTGATCTAGGAAGGGGTCATTGAATGATGGTCGCATGAGGAAGTTGCACAAATTTTAACCAAAGTACGGTGGCCATCGCACGTTAAAGTTCGGCATCGGAGGTCGAGTGATATGCATATGAGCCGTTGATCTTCGAGGCTCGCGATTTAACGGTGATCGGGTGATGGACTTGCACGAAGTTTATTTTGATACGGTGGGGCACATATGTGGGCCAGGGATCAAAGGTTTATTGAAATATTAAACTATTTGAAAGCGTTGGATATTGTTTATAAAGTCCGAAGGGTTAAACATAAGGGATTAAAACTATTTATTTATTTATCAATTGATAAATAAATTAAAAAGAAATAAAAACCCCATGGGCCAAACTAATGAAAATATTGTCAAAGGAATACCATTAGCGGTTAAATGGTTTTTGACTCATGGTTTTAATAAAGGCGAAAACTATATAAAGGGAAAAAGATTATTATTCGGGTGTGGCATGGATGAGGGTTGAAAAATATTCCTCTAAGGAATATCTGCATGAGCGAGCTATGTGCTTAACCGATAAATCTAAATCGATAATGCACCCATGAACGTATTGATTGAAAGATGATGAGCCTTAATTTTATTCAACAGAAGAATTGACGAAGAACTGGCGCAAGTTTGCTGAAGAGAATATATGATTTCGGCTTGATCCAGTGTGAAAATCCATGAAACGTGGTCCGCAGTTGAGCTGTGGGTTGAAGCCTTCAGATAGGGGGTTGTAGCTCCCTTCTAGTGGTAGCTGGTAAACGAGAGCAGGGGGTAGTAGCTCCCTTCCAGGAGAGGCTGGTAGAAAGGTTGTAGCCTTCTGTAGGTGGGTGCCTGCGTGCTGGTATAAGTATGCACCAACACATATTGTAAGAAGTTTTTCTCTATAATAAATATTGAAGACTGAGTTTACAGCAGCGGTGGTTTTCTCCCGAATTGGTTTTCCACCTTAAATCCTGGTGTTCATATGTGTTGTTTATGTTTGATGGTTTGTCCTGTTATTTATGTTCATGCTTAATGATTATCTGATGCAATGCTCTAAGTAATGACATAATAAGATATCTGGACATACATGTTGGATGCGGTATTAAGGGAAAGAAAAGAAAAAATGTTCAGCTCTAAATACTGATTCACCCCTCCCCTCTTAGTATTTTTCTACGACAACAACACTAGCATCGATGCACGCATGTTTCCTCCCCCTTTGTAACTCAAGAGTGATGCACCTCCTCTTTGAGAACTATGATATGCCTCACTAGATTCTACCTACAGGACACAATACAATGTTGTTGAAGAGGTGCCCAGATCTACTAATTTTTTTTAACAATAAAATAATATGTATATAGTAAAAGTTGGGTTGAAGCTCATCACAAGGTTGAGAATCTAATCTTCATCCTTTTTATACAATACCAAATGTCTGTGACGGTCTAAAAAAACTTGAAACCTGGCCTTTAAGACTAGTTCCCTATGACATCATTACATATTACTATAAGTATATATTCTGTATAAATTTCCTAAAATAAGTCTGGATTTAGCAGGAATATAACAAAAAGGGAGATGAAAATTTTTCCTCTAGCATTTTCACATGAGAACTCAGTTGCCCATGATCACCACATTTTATATGGAAAAAACTATGTTGAGGTCTAGGACCACTACTCAAGGAGATAACACATAATTGGCAGAAGAGATATGGTCTGTTTTAAACTGTAGACCCCTTTTCTAAACACCCAAAGGGAAGCTCTACATGGTTTCGAGTTCCTGAATTTCTTCACTGAGTTGGCGAATTAGCTGTCTATGGTCAATGATTATCTACATCATAGAATTGAATTGCATAGTTAATACCTCTTCCCAGGACCTGAGGCCTTCCATTTTATTCTGTTGGCTGAACTCAATAGAATTTCCCCCTTGGACGGAAGTTTCTCTCCCAGGAACTCTTGTTTTTTTTCTCCCAGTGCTCTCACAGCTTACTATATATTTGATTGATTTGATCATTACTAAAAAAAGGAATGTCAGAACTATCCAATTAGGGCATGTACTTCAATCTTATGGACCTCACGAATTGATGTTTTAATTTTTATAAATGCTTGATATGTGCATTTCACATTCTTCTCTTCAACAGTTCCCGCAAATGAAATATTGATTTCATTAGGTGATTAGATGCTTGATCCTAATAACCTAATAAATTGAATGTGCAACCTAAACCCATAAGGTGATCCAGTGATGATGATATCTATATATGCTTGATCTTTCTAACTGCCTTGGATCTCAGACAATTGGATGTAACCCATATAACAGTAGTAGGCACACACAAGTTATTGAGTTTAAGGTATGTTTTTTTGTTCTATGCCAATGAAGCTTCAGTATACCGATCAATTTAAGCGTTGGACGTGGTAACACGAGTAGAGCGACGCATGTCTAGCTTTGTAAGAAGAGCGATGAATGCATGCTACCATCGGTATTGCGACACCTCCCTGCCACCGTTGATAGAGTACCACATCCGTGCCATCGTCAGTATAGCAATGGCATTTTAGATTTTTCGAAAGCATGAAACATATGTTTCGTCGTCAGTATAGCAAGGAAATTCTAGAATTGTTGAAAGAACAATAGAAGCTTGCGAACGTCGAAAGAGCGACACAAGCTTGCGAACGTCAAAAGAGCGACATATGCTTATAACTTCGGAATAACGACGTACAATTGGTAACGTCAGAAGAGCGACGACCATTTGGAAACATCAGAAAAAGTATCGCTCTTCTAACAGTTAATTCAAGTGTCGGAATTCCAGTGTTAAGAGAAACCATGTTTTGCCCCGCCTCAAAGTGTCGCTCTTGGGATGCCTATTTGTCACAAGAGCAACATTTTGGCCGTCGAAAATTGGGCAAAATGTGCTAATGCTAGTGATCCCTTCATTGGTTTTTATGGGTTTATAGTAAATCTTGGTATTTTATGTTTCTTTTTTTTGGTCTATCAATCCCTTGGTTGGTAATGGCAAGATTGCGGTAAAGCCTGGTTGGGTAGGTGCTTTCTTTTTGCCTAGAAATCCTTGATCGGTAATGGATGGATATGCAGTGAATCTTGAGGAAGCCCTAGTTGTTTTTTTGTGAGTCCCCCATTCATGCTTGGAATATGGCACATGGGTGATTGGCTGAAAGAAACTTTTGGTTCAGACCAACCTATGGTCATGTGGTACGCAGAAGTCCACTTACTTGGTTGGATTTTAAATATGTTAATAAGATCTCTTCTCCTATTGTATTTTATGATTATTCATAGTTTTTATTATGTGGCTTTGATGGTTTTTCTATCATTATTATTAATCTCTTTATATGATGGCTATAGGCATGGTCTTATGAAAAAATTTAGTTATGGATCTCATCATGTTTTGATTAGTTTATGAATGGTTAGTGAATCCATGAGCTAAAAAATGTTATGGAAGCTATTATGAGATGACATTAAACATTATTGGTGAATCTCATATATGTTTCAAGCCCCTATGTTTGGATATGCATCCATGACCTATTTATTTCATGTTCACTATATGTTTGACGAAATAATTGTCATGGTTAGGCCTGGTTAGGTCAAGTTGTTTATTAAGTTTTTTGTTAGATACTTTTTCCTTTTTTCATTTATTCTTTTGGAAAGTCTCATTCACTTATGGTTAGTGATTTGGAGTCTAGCCTTGAAAAGGTGGCATATATTTCACGGTTTCAGGAACAAAACTGGGAGATTAGGGCTGCAGTCACTACCTTTCAGGCTTATGCATGCGACTGGAGGCCTACAATCACATAGATGCAGGCTTATGCATGTGACTAGAAGCGTAGTTCAGTGAAAAAGTAGTCTCGCTCAGGGTCTGGGAACCTAAAGTAATTTTTTAGCTCCTGGGGGTCCTGTAGCTCTTAAGGAAGGTCAGTAAAGTTTCATTTTGTGAATTCCACTTCCTTAACTGTACTTAGGAGGATGAGTCATATCATAGTAACTATTCTTCAAATGTTTACCCTGGTAAACCAGTGAACTTGGGTAAATTTCGGAGGAGCATGATTAATAGTGGTATCAAAGAGGTTTTCATTTTGTTTGGGTGATATCTAATACTAGAAGGTGGTATCATAGCATGGTTCAAAACTTGGAATCAATGGGAGGAATGTGTGGTCATGAATGCATGTTATTTGTCTATGTGATTGTTATGCATGCATTGTAATAGTCATTTTTATGGCCTTGTGTCATCACGATGTTGTAGGTATGTTACGATGCTCATATTGTTGGCTGACATAGTGTAGGAGATGTAGATCATCGAAGCGAGGTTGTAGAACTAGACTTCAGGGTAAGAGAATATATTTGTGTTGATTTGTATGTTGGCATGTAGGTATGTTGGTCATTGGTTGCTATAAGTACTATTACTATGTACATTATTTCCATTATATTTCTATTGTGGTTACGTGCATGATAGATGTTAGTTGTTCAATATGTTCATATTCACATGCGTTAGATAGTCATGCATGGTAGTAACTTGTTGTTTATGAATTTTGGTCATATTCATCATGATTACAGTCATTGTATTTAAGATATTCATGTTATATGTATCGTGAGAATATCGATTTCTCTGTGAAAATGGTTATGGTAATTTTATGAAGGTATGAGTTAATATATTTTTGATATTGTGTCATAATAATAAGGAATGAATTGTGCATATGTGATAGCCTCCTCTTAGATACAATGAGGTACTGTGTTGATTATGTCATATATTTGATTTATCTAACATCGTATGTTTACAGGTTTTTAGAATTTTTGACCAACTGCATGATATGAGTATGTTTCTATAAGATTTCATGAAGGAATGATCTTATTTTAATATGGGTTTACTAACACAATATGGATTGAGACAACTAGTATGCACTTTAGTGTATGTGGGTGTTCATTGTCGTATTATGACTAATAACCATGAGTTGAATATGAATTTATTGTTAGCCTTGATAAATGTTGATTACAAAATAATAGACATGATGTCTTTATCTTTGGAATGTGTGACTGACATGTGTGAATAGTTGTAGGGACACATTCTTGGTATGAGCATGACAATGTAACAATTGACTTATTTATATACCTCATAGTTGGTTTATGTGATAGTGCATAGCAAGATTTAATTCCAACAAGGTAAAATTTAAAATAAAGTAATTGGGCGAGAATCCCTTTGGTTATGTTTGGAAACCACAGCTCCAAATGAATGAGTGTGTCGCATGAATACAAGAATTCTTCTTAACCTTGATTTTGTGTGACATTATGCTGATATTATGCTAGATTCATGAACATATATTTGACTGGTATAACATTGGTTTGTAGTTATAGATTGACCCATAAAGGGGGTTGGAATCCCTTGAGAGATGATACATGTAGTTGTTCAAATATCGGTCAACGTGATGGGTACAACAAGGTAAGATAACTTGTATAATTTCATATTTATTTATACACTAAAATTTATCTGTTTATGGAACTATGTTGCAGGGATTGCATGGAAAAAAGAGACTTCCATGTAATATTCAAGAAGGATCATGTTGAGCTTTCTTTTGGAGTGATTGGGAACTGATGAGGATTGAGTCATGGTGTTTTTTGCTAGTTTTTGTGCTTCAGTGCTTGATTTGTGGCTTTTTTTATGTCTAGTGTACGACCATAACACTTTGTTTGTGGTGTCATAATTCTATTGGCTTTTCATGGTTTTCTTCTTGGTTTATTTTGATTCTTTCCTTTTATGTTTTAAGGGTATTGTGAATTGGTTTGGAAGGAGGAAGATAAAGAATCTTGGGGAGAGATGTGTGGTACCCAATAGGTAATGTAAGACCTGGATGAAGTCGGGTGCATCTATAAGGGGAGATGACGGTAAGAATTTGACAGCCAGTTGAACTTGTTGGGTCCATTGGGATAAATGGGCAGTGGTAGGACAGTCATGAGAAAGGTAACATAAAAGGTAAAGTAAATGGATTTGAGGTGTCAAATGCCTTGGGAATTGTTTTTCTCAATGTTGTCCACGGATAAAGGGAGTTATCTTAACCTTGACCTTGTGATATCTAGTAACTATTTTGTAATCATGATTATGTTGATGTATATATATGTATACATGTATGTATGTATGTCATTTTCTGACAAGACTGTCTGGGATGTGGTTGTTTTATGCTAATGATTATATATATATGTATGTATGTATGTATGTCATTGTCTGAAAGGGTGTCATTGTGGATCATGATTTTTTCTATGCTAATGTTTGTATGTATATGTGTATGTATGTATTTTGTTGTCTGATAGGGTTGTCAAGGATAATGCTTAGGGAGGAATGATTTATTTTTCATATGAATGGCATGAAGAGGTTCCTAGTCTTATGAGGAATCCAGTGGAAGAGTATCCTGAGTTATCTATGAGGTTAGTATCACGTGGATATTGAATTGATATTATGTGATTATATTATATCAATGTTTATGTTATGGATAGGATATGTTGAAGGGTACATCAGATGAATGAAAGTAGTGTGATCTATTGCATGATGGGAAAAGCATGGATAGTGGAAAGACACTAAAAGCAAGGTTTATTGGTAGAGATAGTGTGTTCTCTAGATGTGCAGTACTACTATTTTTTATATGTTGTACCTGTGTTGTTGCGTACATGTGGTACAATATGCATGTTTTATATGCAGTGCCATGCGTAGATGGTGTTGTGTACATATGGTATGTGTGGTGGTATGTACATGTTGTACATACGGTCTTGTGTATATATGGTGTTGTGTACATGTTGTAAATGCAATGTTCTGTACATGTTGTGGTATGAACATGCTTTACATGTGGTTTTTTGTGCATATGGTGTTGTGTAGGTGTTACACATGTGGTGTTGTGTGCACATGGTGTTGTGTCCATGTTGTGCAGGCAGTGTTATGTACATGTGGTTTTGTGTACATGTAGGTGGTGTCATGTACATCATATGTTGTGTACATATTGTGTAGGTGGTGTTGTGTACATGTGGTTCTCTACACACATTATGCAAGTTGTGTCATGTAAATATGATGTTGTGTACATGTTGTGTAGGTGGTGTTGTGTACATGTGGTTCTCTATGCACATTATGTAGGTGGTGTCGTTTACATGTGTTGTTGTGTACATAGTATGCAAGTGGTGTTGTGTACAGTGGTGTTGAGCCCCAAAGATGTCCTTTCCCTTCACCAAATTTCACTTCATTTCCTTTGTCCCTTATCAATTACAGGCTTAAATGGTCAATAGGATTGATTAAAGTCACTTTAGGAATGTATACAATGACTGACTTGCTATATTTTCATGGTTTTGTTGTTGTAGTAATTTTTTACTAGACTCAACTATAAAATGTAGCCATTCTATAGCCAGTCGCCTATTCCGCAGCTATCTTCATGTTCTCACAGGTTACAGGTGTCACTACAAGGGAAAATGCATATGTTTGAATTCCAAAACACTCCCACATCATTTATTGCTCTCTACGAAGTCTGAGAAAGAAGCTACAGGTGGTTATGCATGTGAAAGAGGTCAAAGCCAAGAAGTAGATTCCTACCAGGACAGGGACTCTACAGATGTCTCCAACAAAGTACGAGGCTTCCATAAGAGTTCTAATTTGATTTTGATTAAAAAATACACTTGCTCCTGTTTCTTCTCAAGGGTAGTTATGTATTTCTTTTATAAGAATGACTCGGAAGACCGAGAGACAGCTAGCTAGATTGATGTTTTGTTGCTAGATCTCAAAAGACCGTAATACTCAGTTTTGAAAGAATTTTCCTTTAACGAAAGAAGTACCGCTTTATTGAAAGATCTGAGGCAATATTTAGGAGATTTTTATGCTAATCCGGTGGTAGAGGCTCCCTACTGCCCGATAAGCTCTGTGCACATTGTTTAGATAAGTAACTTTAGCCTTGTTGCATTCCTAGCTTAACCAATTTTCTAAACTTTGTGTTTTATACTCACTTGCATTGGATGCTACAATTAGTCTTATTCTTACGAATTGTTCCAAAATATCACTAACATTGAATGAGATATAACTGTAGTATTTTAGGAGTTAGTTGCATTTTTTCTAAACTTTATGCTTTTGTGCTCAATTACATCAATTGTTACAGCTAGTATTGTTCTTACGAATTATTCCAAAATATCACTAACACTGAGTGAGACTTAGCTGTGGTGTTTTAGAGCTTAGTTGCATTTTTGAACTCTATGTTTTTATGCTCATTTACATCACATGTTACAGCCAGTATTGTTCTATGAATTGTTCGAAAATACCACTAACACCGAATGAGACAAAGCTGTAGTATTTCAGTGATTAGTTGCATTTTAGTTTAGTTGTAAAACTCCGGAGGTTAATGGCACTCTAGTTCAATTCTGTTCACTATATTTCAAGTTTGAATGATTGCATTCTAGTTCAGTTTTATCCATTGTATTTTTAGTTTTATTAGTCAGTTGTATTCTAGTTGTTAAGTAAGACTTGATGGCCTTCATTATTTACAAACCACTCCTGTTCTTAATTTCTACTAATACATCATCATCATAGGAACAAGAATTGGTAATGTCATTTTGAAGTCTTGACTGTTCTGCAACTTCTCATAATTTCACAAACTGCCTCTTTATCCAAAGCTATTCCAAAAGATTTCTAATTCTTGAATGAGGGTTAACAATGATATTTTGAGTTGTGGAATGGATTAATTTTGGTGTCATAGGTTAATTTAGAGTAAAATTCTTCACTAGGTTGCAGACTATCTTTTTCCAAATGTGTTCCAACAAATTTCTAGCCATGGATGAGATTTTCTATGTGATATTGTAGATTGTTGTTTACTTAGAAGAACCTCATTTCATCCAACTTATCCTTTTCTCAAATTATTCCAACATATTTATAATGAATGAATTGGACTGAGTTCATGTTATGAGTTATTGAGTTCATGCTATGAGATATTGTTCTTGTTAAAGTATTGCATTTTCTGTTCTCAAGTGCCATACATAGTTTAGAATATGTTTTGCTCTATTTTAGTGTGACCAACAACTTCTCTTTACCAGCACTTAGTTCTTTTCCTCTTAGAATAAAAACACAAAATCAAAAACATTGGAAAAACACTAAACACAACGTAGTGAGAAACAGATACCTAGGCACATATAGTGCACTTCACTTCAACAATTTACTAGCCCTGGTTGAAAATTTATGACATCAATTTAGGAACACTAAGTTGAGCATACATTTTGGTGTCATTACCGGGGAAGTGTAACTAGGTAGCCTTGTTTCTTACCTCCCAAAAACAATGACATGTGTAGAGGAAGAGACTCAAGCGGTAGATTCATAAGAAGCAGAAGCTTGATTCCTAGAACATCACTTGTTTCACCAAGACCAAGAGCCAGCACACCTCCAACTCAAACCCACATTCCATCATTTACTGATCCTAGAATTCCAGAGAACTTAAGATCAGATATTCCATTAGAAAGACCTTCTACTTTACCCACTGAACCTGTCTTAGAAGAAGATTCAGGAACCCCTGCAAGGGACATAAACTTTTCAACTTCCACAGAGGAATCAACTATGACAAAAGAAGGGGGAGGAGGATTTTTTAATGGAGAACACACACTATTTGGAGGGGGTAGAGGTAGAGGTAGAGGAGAAGGAGGTAGAGGTGCAGAAGGAGAAGGAGGCAGAGGAAGAGGTAGAAGAGAAATGGGAAGCTCTTTTGGGTTTCCTATAGTAGATGAAGAAACCAATGCAACTATGAAAAAAATTTCACCCTATGTCCTTCCAAACTTTTATGGACTCAAAACTAAAGACCCTGAAACCTTCCTATTTGAATTTGAAGTCCTATGTGGAACCTATGACTACTTACAAGATTCTCAAAATCTTAAACTATTCCCTTCAACATTGAAAGGAGCAGCAGTAAAATGGTTTATGAGTTTGATCAATAGTTCTATTAGGACATGGGAATAAATGAAACAAGCATTTCTAGAGAGGTATTTGGATTACTGTATGCCAGTCAACCATAAGGAGGAAGTGTTTAAAATGTTACAAAAAGAGGATGAAAATTTGGAAGATTTTTTGGAGAGGTTTAACTATAACATCAAGAGGGAAAAAATGGAAAATTTAGATCAAGACACTTTGAAAGCTCTCTTATTGAAGACAATTAGGGATGAATGGTTAGATATCATTAACATGATGGGAAAAGGGGATATATCTCAGCTCACATTACCTGAAATAGCTGAATTATGTATCAACCTTTCAAGAGGGAAATCTAAAACTGTAAAAGGACCAAGAGACCCTGCTCTTGCAAGGGCAAGTAAATCTGCTTCCAGGACAGTAGGTAGGGCAGAAATAGGACATATGCTTGATGAATTTAAATATGATATTTTGGGTAGTCTTAGTGAACAAATAGACACCCTTTAGTTACAAAATAAGCAGAAAACTGAATCTGATGCCTTAACAATCTTTTGTCCCAGATGTAGAAAGCAGCATGCCTTGATAGAGTGCCCTTTGGATGCAAAAGTAGTAGAGACTTGTGTAATTTGTTCAGAAAAACATGAGACCAAGAGTTGTCCCTCACTCCCTGGTCTTAAAGTTGTCTTTCAAGAAGAAACCTCTACAAATTCCACATAATCTTTGAATTTTGTCTCTAGAAGGCCGTGGCAAGGACCTCAAACACAAGGATTCCATGATCAGATGTATAATCAACCCCCACCAAATTGGAATTCTTGGCAGCAACCTTGGCCCCATTTCCAAAATCAATCTCAAACTTGGACACAAGGAGCACAAAATCCCTATCGAATATACTCTCAGTACTATCAGTATCCACCATATCCACATTTCCCTCCTCAACAAAATTTTCAACAAAATCCTCAACAAATTCCTCAAAATCCACCACTTCCATTACCATTTCCTCAGAAAACAAATCAGTTGCCTGCCCAACCCATACCAAACCCCAACAATAAAAATCCTTAGAATACATACATGATAGAAGGCCAACAGTTTCCAACCTATTTGATTACTCCTTTAGACCTTAGTGATTTTCAACTTAGGTCTGGAAGAATACTTGAAAAGAGGAAACCTTCTATTATCATACAAAAGCAAAACAACTCTGAGGAAGATTCTCTATGGGTAAATAAAAGTATTGAAGAAGACACATCTTTTCAAGACCCAAATATTGAAAAATCAAAACAAAAATAACCAATAATTTCAACTCCTATATTAGAACAGCCATCAACATCCACTTCTACACCTCCCTTTCCAGAAAGATTACAAATTGATAGAGGTGTAGAAAAACAAATTATGGTGCTTAATTATGATTTCCTAGATGAGCTGAGAAATGTTTGTATTAATATCCCATTATTGCAAGCTATCAAGGAAATTCCAATCTTAGCAAAGACAATAAAGGAGTTGAGCATGAAGAAAATAAGAAAAAGAATAAGAGAGACAAAGAAAATTCAACTGGTAAGAAAAATAGCAGATATCATGATGGGTAAGATTTCTATTCCAAAGTATCTAGACCCAGGAAATCCATTTGTTAAAATACACATTAATGGAACTGAGATCCAAAACACACTTATCGATTTAGGAGCAGCGATCAATATCATGAGTAGACAAATCATGGATAAAATGAAACTTCCTAATCTTCTTTTTACACCCACATTATTAAAATTAGCAGACAGATTTGTGATCAAACCTGATGGGGTAATAGAAGACATTCCAGTGTCCCTAGATTCCTGGGAGTATCCTATGGATTTTATGATCCTAACTCCTAAGAATAATCTAGGAGGGCATCCTATTATATTAGGAAGACCTTGGTTAGCTACAGCTGATGCTTTCATTAGTTGTAGATCCGGTGATATGTACATCTCTGATGGTAGTTCAACCAAGAAATTTACCTTGTATCCTCCAACAAAAACAATTACAGAATTGGATGATACTCAATGGATAGAGGATGAAGAAGACTTACAACCTCTCTTCACAATTTCAGAAATTAGTGAAGATAGCCAGATTCTGAATACCTTAGAGAACTTTGAATCCTCTTCGGAATACAAACATGAACAATTTCAAGAAGAATCCAACATTGAGTTTTTATCATCAAGACATATGTCTCTTTATTCCATGGATAAATTTGGCAGCTCTACAATTGAGATATTTCCAGGCAAAACTTTAAACATAAACAAGAACCTAGAGAAATCTCAACAAGAAGAGCTAGTCAAGATATTACAGAGACATTCTTCCGCATATGCATGGGAGTACACTGATATGAAAGGGATAAGCCCCAAGACTTGCACTCATCACATCTACATAGAGGAAAATTGTAAACCAATCAGACAACCTCAGAGAATGATGAATCCAAATCTTAGGGAGATTGTTAAGGAAGAATTGCAGAAATTGTTAAATGTTAACTTTATCTATCCCATTTCAGATAGTCAGTGGGTTTCTCCTTTGGTAATTGTGCCAAAGAAAAATGGTAAATGGAGGGTATGTATTGACTACCGGGAATTAAACAAAGCTACTCTTAAAGATCATTTTTCCCTACCTTTCATAGATCAGGTGTTAGATACATTAGCTGGCAAAAAGTACTTCTCATTTTTAGATGGGTTTAGTGGTTATAACCAAATCCAAGTAGCACTTGAAGATCAAGACAAAACCACATTTACCTGTCCTTGGGGTACCTATGCTTACCGAGTATTGCCATTTGGACTATGCAATGCACCCGCAACATTTCAAAGGGCAGTACTAGGAATTTTTTCAGATCTAATACATGATTGTGTAGAGGTATATATGGATGATTTCACAGTTTATGGAAACACATTTGAATAAGCCTTAGCAAACTTGGAAAAAGTCTTAAAGAGATGTAAAGAAGCAAATATTTCACTAAGTCATGAGAAGTGTTTTATGATGTTTACTGAAGGAATTGTTTTGGGACATCACATTTCAGGGGATGGGATTAGAGTTGATGAGTCAAAATTTGAAGTCATCTCTAACTTATCTATTCCAAGTTGTCAAAAATATGTTAGGAGTTTTCTCGGATTTACAAGATACTATCGAAGGTTTATAGAAAACTTCACCCAGATAGAATCTCCACTTTTCAAATTACTTACCAAGGACTGCATCCATGCATCTCATCAAGCAATAGCCTTTGAAACTTAATAAAAATTTCAAGCACCTATTTTAACTCTTGGACCCCAACAGCGCCACTTTTTATTTGATTTCATTAGAGTTTTGTGACACAGTTTTATTATTGGGACAAAAAAGACCTTGTTCCTTATGCTATCTATACAAGTAAAAACGACCTTCGAAATAATATATCTGAAGCAAAAGAATGTATCGTTGTTCATGTTAAGTAAAAAAATTCTATTAATTATATAACAAAGAAACTTTGTTAGGATCACTCCTGCAATTAGATATCTAATGAACAAATCAATTACTAATGCAGTTTGTAAGATGGTTATTTTTAGCATCAATAACTAGATGCAGATAGCACCGGAATGCTAGGATAAAATTGGCTGATTTCCTATCTATACTCCAAAACATCAAAGACAATACTCCAGTTGAAGATCAATTCCCTGATGAATATATTTTTGCAATTTCTACTCAAACTCCTTGGTTTGCTGACATTGCTAATTATTTATTTTCAGGGAAATTTCCTTCAATAATGAATGCAAGAGACAAAATAAAGATCATTTATGACAGTGAAAAATATTCATGGGTTGCTAATGAGTTATACAAAACAGGTCCAAACCTTATCATTAGGAGATGTGTTCGAGAAGATGAGATGCCTGAGATCCTCAAAGCATGTCATGATGAACCTTGTGGTGGACACTTTGCTGATAAAAGGACAGCTTATAAGGTCCTTCATTTAGGATACTATTGGCCATTCCTTTTTAAAGATGCTAAAGAGTATGTCAAAAGGTGTGACAGTTGCCAAAGGGTAGGGAAACCTTCTCCTTCAGGTGAGATTCCATTGCAGCCTCAGGTACATATTGAACCTTTTGAGAAATGGGCTTTAGATTTTGTAGGACCTATTAGTCCTCCATCAAGACAAAATAAATATATATTAGTTTTCACTGATTATGTTACCAAATGGGTAGAAGCTAAGGCATTACTTTCTGATACTGAAGCATCTGTAGTTAATTTTCTTTTTGAGGATATTTTTACTCGTTTTGGTGTCCCAAGGGAAATTGATACAGATCAAGGAGCTCAATTCACATCAAGGCTAGTGGAACAAATGATGGAGAGGTACAAAATCAGACACATAAAATCTACTCTCTGTCCACAAGGCAATGGTCAAGTGAATCCACCACGTGTCATTGAAGGGATCTCATCAAAGACCGGTTTCATTTTCATAGAAGAGATTATACAGCCTTCAAGCCTTTAAATTTACAGGAATCACATGGAGAAGGCATTAGGTCACACTTTACAGAATTGTTTATGGAAAACAAGTTCAGAGCCCCAGAGTTTCCGTATTCAACTTTTAAATACAAAGTCAGTTGAGACTGATTCCAGCAGAGGCAAAAAAGCACGTATTGGAGTAGATTAACAGTCTGATGAGACTTATTATGAAAAGTCCATAAACAAGTGTAGTCCACATAAAGATCACAAATGATACATCAAGGAAAATAAGTTCAAATAAGGTGACTGGGCTCTCTTGTTTGATTCAAAGTTAAAGGATTTTCAAGGTAAATTCCAAACACATTGGCTTGGGCCATATGAAATTATGAGAATTTTTGACAATGGAGCAATAAAAATCAGGACAATAGATGAAGAGAAGGTCACTTTTCTTGTAAATGGTCATAGATTGAAGCTGTATCATAAGCCACTTTCAAGAGAAGAATTTGTCAAGATATTCCAGGAAAACAGTGATGTGAAGTTAATGAAGAAGAATTTTTCTTCTTCATCAACTTAATTGAATTTTCTGAATTCAAAAGCATGAAAAAAATAAAAAAATAAATAAAGTATAAACATGAAAACTAATCATTGATTAACATGTTTATACAGAAAAGATAAAGTGAAAATCAGAATCCTTCTGACACTTTAGCTTTTCAAATTTGTTTTTTTTTTTTTTTTTCTGCAAGCAGTCATTACAAAATCATAAGTTTCACTCCATCATGTCTTACTTCATTCATATTTCATTCGCTCCATTCATTCATATTTCATTCATTCCATTCATACATACTTCATTCACTCCATTTCATGGTCCATTTCATTTCCATCTCAGATTTCTAAATTTGATCTCTTTCTGCAGATTGAGTATTACAAATCACAAGTTGCAGACCACTTTTTATGGTTCATTCCACTTCACAATTGTGAGTCATTTCATTCCATTACATTTCACTTCACTCCTGATCCATTACACCATATTTCATGATCCATTTTTCACTTCATATAAAATTTCATTCATATTCCAGAACATTCCATTCCATGTTTCAAAGCTTCTACAGGTATATTGTAGCGAGACATTCTGCAGCCAGTCAGACATTTTGCAGCTAGCTAGACATTCTGCAGCCAGATATCCTGAAGGAAATTATCCAGCAACACTTATTCAGCAGCAAATTGACCCTGCACACCTATGTCAACAAGAAAAATCAAAGGAATTATGAAGACTGAAGAATCAATGATTTTCAAAGGAGGACAAAGCATATCAAAACCACAAAAATTAAAGGAAAGGCAAAGGTAAAGTTGTAAAATTATTATGATGATAGAATATGAAAGTTATAGTATAGTTAAGTCATGTATGATTCAAAAAGTTGTTTTGATTATTCGTGTTGATCATGCCTATTAAACCTATCATAAAAACTTTGGACAAAATCCCTTCCATTCCGCCATTTCAAATCATCATTTAAAACTTAACGGTTAAGTACTGAAGTGACCTATTCGGTCACGTCACTAGCCCGAAGTATTCAGTGATGATTTTGAATTTCTCACGAGATGTTTCCGCAGTCTTTTCTTCCATGATGGCTCTCAAACTCATTAATTCGTGTGAATCATCCTCACCATATTTCACTCATTCTATAACCTCTTCATGTCATCCTTCCGTAGCTAATTCCTACTGCATAAACAGAGAAGGCACCTTTGGGATTGAAGGTTGAGAAGAGAAGCCATGGGTCTCATAGTAAGGTCCGAACTAGTCAGAACCAAATACTTAGAGGGTTACCCACAAATTAGAGAAATGATACAGCAGGCTGGGTGGTTTCAATTTTTGGAAAAATTCAATGGTTTTCATAAAGAGGTAACTAAAACATTTGCACGGTCCTTCAATGGAGCAGAAGTTGAAATAGGAGATGTTAAATTCACTATTACAGAAGCTTTCATTGCAGAAGCAGCGGAATTACCCAGGCAAGGAGAACGATGGTTCAAAAATAGGGAATTTCATAATGAGGCATGGAGGCAAATGCTTAAAACACCAGGTATGGATGTTTCCATTTTTAAGAAGGGCATTCCTAGCTCAGCACTGAAGAATAAATGGCGGAATATGTTGCTCATTTTTCAAAAGTTTATAACTTGTGAGGGAAGGTTTGGTACCTTATATATTTATCATATTCGGCTAATGATGCATTTCTTAGATGAAGAAATCAATTTACCCTTTTTCCTACTTCATAGTCTGAAGAGAATGGCCTCTAATGTTCAAAAGAGGGTTCAATTCCTGGAAACCACTTTGTACCACCACGACCTAGTTAAAATCCTGATTGAACATCATTTGAGAAAGGTGGGAGACAATTGGGATGAGTTTCTAGTGAGAAATCACTTTGAAGAACCCATGGAATCTCCATCTGAAGGCAAACTTACAAGAAGAAGCAGGAGAAGGAAAATTTCCAAAGCTATTGAAACTAAAACTGGTAAGTCCATACAAGAGGACAGTGAGGAGATAATTTCTGAGAAATTGACTGAAATTAAGAAACAAATTAAAAAGGAGAAGATGATAAGAAGGTATGCCAAGGAGAGAGGTGAAGGACCATCTCAACCAAGACGAAGCCACAGGCTTAGAGGTATATTGAAGAAAACAGGGGTTAGACAAACGAGAATTATAAACATTGAGGATGAAGAGACACCAACTGCTAGATCACCTGAGTACCAGTACGAGGAGGATCTTGATGAAGGAGCTCCGGAGATAGACCCAGCACAACAAAAAATTTATAATTATGTTGAGACATTAGAGAAGAGAGCCTCGGAAAGTAGAGACATAACTCCTGGCCCACCAGAATCTGCAATTGATATGCTAAGAAGAGATAAATATGAGTTAGAAGTACTCAATAGGCATATCAAGAATGAGAATGACATTTTAAGGGAGCAGGTTAAGCTGAAAAGTGATATGAATACAACTCTCTCTCTACAAATGGAAAAATTGTACAAGGCTAGTGAGAAATTGAAGAAGAAAAACAAAAATTTGAGCAGGGCACTTATAAATTTGAGATTCAAGTTGGTCATAAAGAAGCCTAGGAGGCCCTTGAATATCAGGCAAAGCAGAAGAAGGAGCCTAGATGTCCTAGCAGAAGCCTTAGAATACATGAGTTGATTGCATGAGGACATGCAAAAGCTTTGCAGTGGGGGTATGTTGAGCCCCAAAGATGTCATTTTCTTTCACCAAATTTTACTTCATTTCCTTTGTCCCTTATCAATTATAGGCTTAAATGATCAATAGGATTGATTAAAGTCACTTTAGGAATGTATACAATGACTGAATTGCTATATTTTCATGGTTTTTTTGTTGTAGTAATTTTTTACTAGACTCAGCTACAGAATGCAGCCATTCTGTAGCTAGTCGCCTATTCCGCAGCTATCTTCATGTTCTCACAGGTTACAGGTGTCACTTCAAGGAAAAAATCATATGGTTGAATTCCACAACACTCCCACATCATTTATTGCTCTCTACGAAGTCTGAGCAAGAATCTACAGGTGGTTATGCACGTGGAAAAGATCAAAGCTAAGAAGCAGATTCCTACCAGGACAGGGACTCTACAGATGTCTCCAGCAAAGTACGAGGCCTCCACAAGAGTTCTAATTTGATTTTGATTGAAAAAGACACTTGTTCCTATTTCTTCTCAAGGGTAGTTATGTATTTCTTTTATAAGAATGAATCGGAAGACCGAGGGACAGTTAGCTATATTGATGTTTTGTTGTTAGATCTCAAAAGACCGTAATACTCTATTTTTGGAAGCGTTTTCCTTTAATGAAAGAAGAGAAAAATTAATACAAGATCTGAAGAAATATTGAGTAGATTTGTGTGTTAATCCAGTGGTAGAGGGCCCCTACTATCCGAGAAGCTTTTTGCATACTATTTAGATTAGTAACGTTAGGCTTGTTTCATTCCTAATTTAAGTAGTTCTCAGAACTTTACGTTTTATGCTCATTTAAATCAATTGTTACAGCTAGTATTGTTCTTACGAATTATTCCAAAATATCACTAACACTGAATGAGACATAGCTGTGGTTTTTTAGAGCTTAGTTGCGTTTTTTCTAAATTTTATGTTTTTGTGCTCACTCACATCACATGTTACAGCCAGTCTTGTTCTATGAATTGTTCCAAAATACCACTAACACCGAATGAGATATAGCTGTAGTATTTCAATGATTAGTTGCATTTTAGTTTAGTTGTAAAACTCCGGAGATTAATGGCACTTTAGTTCAATTCTGTTCACTGTATTTCAAGTTTGAATGATTGCATTCTAGTTCAGTTCTATCCATTGCATTTCTAGTTTTATTAGTTAGTTGTATTCTAGTTTTGTTAAATTAGACTTAACGGCCTTCATTATTTACAAACCACTCTTGTTCTTAATTTCTACTAATACATCATCATCATAGGAACAAGAATTGGTAATGTCATTTTGAAGTCTTGACTGTTCTGCAACTTCTCATAATTTCACAAACTGCCTCTTTTTCCAAAGCTATTCCAAAAGATTTCTAATTCTTGAATGAGGTTTAACAGTGATATTTTGAGTTGTAGAATGGATTAATTTCGGTGTCATAGGTTAATTTAGAGTAGAATTCTTCACTATGTTGCAGACTATCTTTTCCAAATGTGTTCCAACAAATTTCTAGCCATGGATGAGATTTTCTCTGTGATATTGTAGATTGTTGTTTACTTAGAAGAACCTCATTGCATTAAACTTATCCTTTTCTCAAGTTATTCCAACATATTTCTAATGAATGAATTGGACTGAGTTCATGTTATGAGTTATTGAGTTCATGTTATGAGTTATTGAGTTCATGCTATGAGATATTTTTCTTGTTAAAGTATTGCATTTTCTGTTCTCAAGTGCCATACATAGTTTAGAATAGGTTTTGCTCTGTTTTAGTGTGACCAACAACTTCTCTTTACCAACACTTAGTTATTTTCCTCTTAGAATAAAAACACAAAACCAAAAACATTGGAAAAACACTAAACACAACGTAGTGAGAAACATATACCTAGGCACATATAGTGCACTTCACTTCAACAGTTTACTAGCCCTGGTTGACAATTTATGACATCAATTTAGGAACACTAAGTTGAGTAGACAAATGTGGCTTGAAGGGTCATTTGGAAAATACATTTGGTGGAGTAAGGATCAAGAGATCAATTTCTTTAGAGAGAAATACTCAGAGAGAAACTTTGATTGACAGATATTTTGCAGAGAGGGGCAGTAATTCCATTTGGAAGGATTCCTAAGCCAAAGAGTGGATAACAGAGGAGGCAGTGAGAGCCACAGTAACAACGTAGAGCCAGTGACACAGAGCTTACGCAGTTACTACGTAAAGCCTGAAGGGAAATTGTTTTTTTGCTAAGGAGACAACGTTGGGCGAGTGCCAGATCTTGGAGAGATTTTCCGAAGGCCAGGAGGCCTCAATTTCCCGCCAGCATAGAGACCAGTGCAGAGACAGAGGGCAGTCGTAGCTGTGATGCATTCACTGTGCAAAGGCTGCGCAGGGCAGTATGTTTTGGGTGCTTACCAGTGTCGGGTTTATGTGGAGGAGTGAGGTTTGTCTCACAAGATCTTTCTTGTCAGTTTCTCTACATGATTTTACAGATCAACCAATCATAAACTTATATTCAGAAATAATTACTAGATAATATTATAAACCCTCAGTTGTCGCACCGGTTTTCCCACATTGGGTTTTTCCGGGGACATTGGTCCAAAAATAACCGTGTCAAATGTGTGTGTGATCTATTCTTGTCCAGTTTAGTTCCCGCACTTGTATTTTTTCCGCAGTTTATTTGTGAAGGTTGCAGTGTGATGTATTCAATTTTTTCTGTAGGAAATAACATATAATCTGTTAATTTAAAATTAACAATTAGGTGAATATCTTCCAGTTGCTGCAAAAGGATTCTAGATTTATGGAATTTTCACATTTGTGGGAATATTCCCTGGGATGATGCCATAACAAACTGCGATGGGCGGAAACAACAAACAAAGTGAATGTCGTATTCATACCCCTCTACCACCAAATGCCCATATTTAAAATGATATGATGAGGGTAGGTGAGTTTGTGACTGAGGGCAGTGGGGACACCATGCTTGGGTGTGATTGGGATAGGTGGATAGCTTGGATATCATCTCCATGTCTGCCTTAACCTTCACCATTCTCATTTCAAGCATGCCAATCATGTTAATTGTTGTGCCCAAGAACCTTAATGCCACCCTCATCAGGGAAAATAAGGCTTTACTTTCAAATAAAGTGAAAAAATCGACAACAAACTTTGCAAGATTTTGAAGAAATGGAGATAATTTTATCTTTATTTATTTATTTGTATTTTTAAGTGTTCACTAAATTTTAAATAATTGAAGATATTTTCATGTTCTTATAAAAGTTTAGCCAAAATTTGAAAAAATGGAGATAGGTTAAGCCCTTTTTTAGACTTTTCATTATATAAAAGTAATGGAAATATTTGTAACTAGTTTTATTTTTTTATAGTGTTTACTAGATTTTGAAGAAGTTAAAACATATTGGGTAGGGGTTTTACATAGTTTACATATTGGGTAGGGTTATTTTTAAGAACCATTTTAATAATTTCATTTTATGAATTATAGTAATTTTGTTTACAATAAATTTATATGTTTTATTTTTTAAATGTTTGTAATACTATTCAAATTTCAATTTACAATAAATTATAAAATTACCATTCTCTATAATTTAAATTGTATTTTTAAATGTAATATTTTTAAAATTAGAAAAAAATAAAAATAACAATTTAACCATTTAAATTTATAATAAATTGTTAATTTTTTTGCAATATTTCAAATGATATTAATGAAAAAATATATTTAAAATTACTTTATTTTTATTTAATTTTAAACTTTCCAAAATTATAATAATTTCTAACTATAAAAATAAAATATTAAAAAAAATTCATTAATTTCTTACATTTTTAAAATTAACTCTTAATTCTTAAAATTTAATCTTAATGACCATGAATCAACATCATCACAGGACAATACTTACTTTTAGAAATGTTGCAGAGATTGGTAAGCTCTTTTAAAGAAATAAAGGCTATTACATCCTAGTGTATTCTATTTCGTTTATCCGGTAAAATAAATATAAATTCAAACCTTGTGTTGTCATTATCAATGTTTTATTAAACCTCCTTCATTTTTGCAAAGTACCGCACACAAATAATTTATTGCCTCAATCAACTGAAACTAAGGTCTATAACTCCCTTTTTTTTTCTTTTCTTTTTTCATGTGAGCAATTAATATTGATTAAAATTTTAAATTATATTCACAAATTATATACATAATATGTTTAAAGATATGGGACGGATGGTGCAGCCTCTCGCGGTGGCTAGCTTTTTTCCTAACGTACCGCCCATTCTCGAGGCGTGATCTTTCTCACATATCCTTGTTGTGTGGTTTTCGCAGCTCACTAATTAATGATGAATTCTCGTGATTCAGTGGGCAAATTAGTCTCTTCTACAGGAATGGAAACTCAATCTGCAAATTCTTTCTTCTTTCTCTCACGCAACTCAAGTCACGATTTTGTACAATGTCATGTTGAAATAGTTCAAGAAGTTCCTATTTTTAATGTTCTTTTGGATAAGGAAGCTCTTAGTTATGATTTTTATTTTTATATTATTTTATTTTTCCAAACATCAAGTTTTGGTTTGCAAATTTAATGGGTTTTGGTCATAGTTGACTGATCTCCACAAGTGGATTTATGATTTGTGGAAACCTCTCTTGAATGATGAATTGAATATTTACCATTTGGATTAGGGATTTTTTGTTATTGTTTTTGATAATATTGAGGATAAGAATATTATTTGTGAATTGGAACCATAATTCTAGGGCAATGCTAGTCTCTTCAAGCCCTAGCCTCCTACTTTTGATTCGGTTAAGACGTCAATCTCCACAACAATGAATTGAATATTTACCATTTGGATTAGGGTGTTTTTGTTATTGTCTTTGATAATATTAAGGATAAGAATATTATTTGTGAATTCGGGCCATAATTCTAAGGCAGTGCTAGTCTCTTCAAGCCCTAGCCTCCTACCTTTGATTCGGTTATGACGTCAATCTTGATGAATTGAATATTTACCATTTTGTTATTGTCTTTGATAATATTGAGGATAAGAATATTATTTGTGAATTCAGGCCATAATTCTAAGGCAGTGATAGTCTCTTCAAGCCCTAGCCTCCTACCTTTGATTCGGTTACGACGTCAATCTCCACAGCTCCAGTTTGGGTAAATCTTCCAAACCTTCCCCTGCACCTTTAGAGTCTCCCATCTTTAACCCATCTTTAACTTATATTGGAAATGCAATTGAGAAGTTTTATTGTTACACCGCAAAAATTGAAATTTGTTATAATACCACTTATGCTCAAATATGTGTGGAGATGAATTTTAATAAAGGTTTTCCTAGTAAGATAAATTTGGCGGCTCCAGATTATGTATGGTTCAAAATTTTTATTATGAAAACTTTTCATTTGGATATTGAGTGTCTTACGAAACAGAGCATGTAATAAAAAACTTCCCCAAGTATTTGCAAAATAATAGAGCCTGAAAAAATAACCAAATGCCCAAATGGTGGTAAGAAGCTTAGAGTGAACATTATACTGTATATAAAGAAGAAGAAGAGACTAAGGGAAAGAAAAAAGCAAAAGACAACCTGGAAGAATTTCCTATCAAAGAAGATTTAAAAAGGAAACAAAATATAGTCAGGAAGAAGTGCATGTCAATGAAGATCCTTTGGATTTAGCGTCAGTGGAAGTCCGTACACACTAAACCCCTGTGAAAGATGGATCCCCTTCTGAATCTTCAAAGAATAAAGATGGAAAATCTTTTTTTTGGGAAAATCATGAAAATGAGGAAGAACCTAAAGACAACAATGCTCACTCACCGAAGGGTGGCCCATCGTATTTATAGAATAAAACATTGGTTGATTTCAAGTTGAGAAGAAGGGAAAAAATATTTCGCCAAGGAAAATAAGAAGCGAGTCAAAATCTAATAAAAAAGTAGTGAAAAATAAAATGCGAATGTATTTGGATCTTGAGAGTATTCTAGAAAAAAATTAGTTGGAAAGGGAGTAATCTTTTTGTATCAGTGTGGTTATATTTCAACCTAAAAAATGAATAGAGAAAGAGAGAGAAAAAGAAAAAAATCTTATTCCACATTTATAATGCGTTCATTATTTAATATAAAGTACACATGCAGCATTTAAAAAAATTATATATATATTTTGTGTGTATTTAAAAATATATTAATAAGTGACCTAGATCCATTTTAACTTGGATTTCCAAGGGCCATTCTAATGTGATTAATGTGGATTATATACAAAATATTTCAATAACAATAATATCAAAAATACTCTAATCTCAAATACACACACACACACACAAAGTGAAAAACTTGAGGAAAGGTTTGCACCTCTAGGGATTTGATTATTCTAAGCTCTTAGTAGATTTGGAATTAACAGGAACCTTAGTATGCTGGTTTTGAATAATATACCAATAAAATGTTTTAACTACACGATTTTTTTAAATTTTTACTGGTTTTATGAGTGGGCCTAATGGTTAAGAGCATGTGTTTCCTCCTAAGAGGTCACAGGTTCAGAACCAGAGGAGGGTAGAGTATGTATGCCTTGATAGACTTAGCAGAGGTGGGTCCCTTGTCGAGGTCATAGGTTCAAAAACCAAAGGGGGATAGAGTATGTATGCCTGGGATAGAGTATGTATGTTGAGGTCACATGTTCAAAACTAGAGGGGGAGAGAGTATGTATGCCTAGGATAGAGTATGTATGCCGAGGTCACAGGTTCAAAACCAGAGGGGGATAGAGTATGTATGCCGAGGTCACATGTTCAAAACCAGAGGGGGATAGAGTATGTATGTCGGGGTCACATTTCAAAACTAGAGGGGGATAGAGTATATATGCCTAGGATAGAGTATGTATGCCGAGGTCACAGTTCAAAACAAGAGGGGGATAGAGTATGTATGCCTACATAGACTTATCGCCTAGGATAGAGTATGCATGCTGAGGTCACAGTAGTATGTATGCCTACATAGACTTATCTGAGGTGGGTCCCTTGTCCTAGAAACAAAGGGGTCTCATACACCAATTTGGTGTTCTGGCTTGGCTGAATTATTTTTATTATTACTGTTTTTTAAAATGTTATTTTTCTATATATATATATATATATGCTACATTAAACTTTTTTTTTGTTATTAATATTTCTAAAATTTTATACATGAATTCCTTGTTAACAATGGAATAAATTAGAGATGATTATTTTAAGCTCTTAGTAGATTGGAGTCTGAATTAACACAATCTCTGTTAATTTTGAATAACATACTAATTGAATGCCTTACTTACAAGATTCTTTTAATTTTATATGTTTTTTAAAATGTTATATATATAACTTTTGTGTTATTAATATTTAGGTCTTCTCTAGCTGCCAATGTGTCCATGTGTGAGCCATTGGATCAAATGTTAGACAATTGAAATGTTTTAGGCCATTAGATCCACAAGTAAATAGTTTGATATATATTTTTTATAATGTTAGTTTTTTCTTTTAATAATAAACTATAATAACAACCCATGGTATTGAGCTTATTTGAAAACAACTTCCCTAGCTACCAATGTGTCCATGTGTGAGCCATTGGATCAAATGTTAGACGATTGAAATGTTTTAGGCCATTAGATCCACAAGTATATATATATATATATATATATATATATATATATATATATATATATATTTTTTTTTTTTTTTTTTAAATGTTAGTTTTTTCTTTTTTTCTTTTTAATAAGTTAGATCGATTTTAGGTGTATAATATAAATGTTGTAATGTCATGTTTAACATTTTGACTATGTCAAATTACACAAAAATAAAAATAAAATAAAATAAAATAAAAATATTGACATAATGTAATGAACATTTTAACTAAGTCAAAATACAATAAAAAAACAAAAACAAAAAATATAATAATAATAAACTATAAAAACAACCCATGGTATTGACCCATGGTATTCATGTGGAATATAGTTTACCTTTAATTACTTAATTGTAATAGTTTGTAACTACATACATACTCTATCCGTTTTTTTTTTGTTAATGAATATCAAATTTTTTCTTAAAAAAAAAAACTATATACATATCTTTAATTACCTAATTGTAGCTAAAAAATATTACATGTTTTTTACTTTATAATCATAAACAAATTTCATATTATATGGTGTCAAGCTTACTCAACTTTTTATTCTGAAATTTTAAACAAAGTTTTTCACTACATAATTTTAGATTTTATAATTTTTTTATTTTTCAATTCAAACAAAACTTATAAAAGAAAAAACCCACTCAGCCCTTATTGTAGATTATAGTTTTACAAAATTGGCACTATGTGATTAACAATAGAGTAAGTTGACATGACCCTAAGGGGTTCTTTTACAAGTTTTATCATAACCTTTCCCTTCATCCAATATATATTGTAGAGTCTTCTGAAGAGAGAGTGTATTCTAATTTATAACATGATCCACAATCAAAGAAAATGGCTAGGGATTTCATAAAGTGTAACATGATCCACAATCAAAGAAAATGCCTAGGGATTTCATAAAGTGTTAGTTTGTAACCTGATCCAAATCAAAGAAAATACCCAGGGATGCCAAAAGTTATCATTCACAAAGTGATCTATTGACATTCTCAGTTGAAATAGATTCTATTA
Organism: Pinus albicaulis; assembly: GCA_034641835.2. Lineage (NCBI taxonomy): Eukaryota > Viridiplantae > Streptophyta > Pinopsida > Pinales > Pinaceae > Pinus > Pinus albicaulis. Next base: position 963,384,778 of record CM076569.1, read on the forward strand.
GATGCATGGTGACCAGAGACACTAAAAATTCAATATAGATATCTGTTATTACATCCATATTCTCTACAAACCATCCAAATTTCCCATCTTATACAACAATTTCTAACAATAACTGCTCAATTTACTCTCCAATTTTTGAAACCCCCGCCCATGCTGGGGAGATCAGAGTGTAAAGTTAAATGTTCCTATGGTTTTTTTAAAGGGTTCATAAACAAAACAAACAATGAGAAAGTCAATAGTGTGGTATAATAACTGATTTTTGAGTCATTGTGACAAACAAAACATCATATTATCTCACAAAATATTTCTAATGCTATAAGGATATGAGATGATAACAATGTTTTGAATCATGATAACTAGGTGATAACCAAAAACAAGTTTTACCCACAAGAAAAAAAATCACAACAACTCACAGAATATATCCAAGGTTGCAATGAACCCCATACATAGTGATGGAAATCATGGGAATTTTAGTGAACATAGAACACCACCCTAAAAATTCTATACTCTTGATTAATTTAGAATAACCTAAGATGTTCAGATTGGATGTCGAGGTGGGTGGTACAATTATTAAGCTTTGTGTCTAGATGTGCAGAGAATGGATCTATCTCAAGTCCCAAACAAGATTCTCATGTCCCAAACACGATTCTTATTTCTCTTATTATTCTAGCTTGCACCTTGACACTCCTCTCCTCCTCCGTGCACTAATTTAAACTATAAGGCACGAGGCAGTTGTTGCATATAGGAACATTTAGATATGATAAGAAAAATGTGATACTCTATTGTAATTTTCCCTACAAATGTGATGGCAAGTGTGCTCTAAATGTTGACAATTTCATGGTTAATGTAGTATAAGCTACATGCAAATTTATTACATGAATTCATGTTTATTACATGAAAAATGTGATACTCTATTGTAATTCCACAGTTGCTTCCAAATCTCTCTCAGTGCTAGAGTTGTTTTCTCAGCAAACTTGTTTTTACTGCTATTGAACTGATGAAAGCCATCATTGTTTCATATAGGAGCATTTAGTTCTCCTAAGAAAATTGTGATACTGTTTATTGTCCCTTTTTAGTTTTTTAATGATTCAATTAAGATTAACATTCGTATGTTGTCATGAGGAGCTTTTTTATTTTTCATGTCAATTACCTTTTATAACTCTGGGAGGTTCTTAATATTGCCTTTGTTTTTAATAAATGGAGCTCAATTATATATTTAAAAATATGATTAGGTAAGAGAATTTTAGGATTATAATTTTTTTTTCCAAGTTGACAATGTGAATGTTTATTTACCTAAAATTGGCTCCCATGTTCAATACCTCCCCATGGGGTTTGAAGATAATAGGTAATGGAAATTCAAAACACATAAAACAAATAATTTATACATCAAAAAATCAGTTCTTTGGCATTCAATTCTTTATTAATGAATTGTTTTAATTAGTAGGGAGTACAATAATTTTGTAATCAAATAATAGGGGAAAACATATTCACAATATAATTTATTTGAATAAATAGATGTGTGTAAAATAGTTTAATAAGAAACTAGATTTGTAATTATAAAATATAAAACTATAACTTAAAATTGTGAAATTACTTTGTATTTTTTGTTTCTTATATATATAGAGAAAGAATAAACCAAGTTTGGAGTTAAGAAAATAAACCATAATATAAAGAACAACATCTCATTCCAAAAATGTCTCCATATTAAAATGACATTCACTTTCTTGTATACCAAGACTATTGTTATTCATATATAAGAGTGAACTTGGAGTAAACTCTATTTATGTTAATAAAAATTCTCTTTATTTACATATATGCTAGATAGATTGTAATTGAATGTATTTAAAATATCTTATTTGAGTTACATGCTCATTTCATGCTTGTTTCAGAGAATTATCAATCACCAAAGGATTTTCACCCCCAATTTCCTATTTCAATATCTATAATTATTTTATTTTTATTTTTATTTTTTTTATGTGAACATATTATGTTGGTTTATATGTATGTTTTCACCCACAATTTCCTATTTCAATATCTATAACAAAATTTTCTGGTTGATAACTCTTATCATCAATATCTTTACGACCTGCTTTAGTGGAAGCAAAAATTGTCTTTCATTCCTTCACAATGGCTCTTTATCTACAACAACTTATTTCTTCTAGGCTATTCTTTCCTATGCTATTGCCTTACGACATTTCTTTTGCAACATGTGGTGGAATTGCTAGTTATGTCGTAAAGCGTTATTATTTGAAAACGACTCCCCTAGCTGTCACTGTGTCAAAATCTACACCATTAGATATAATGTTAGACGATTGAATAATTTTTGACCATTAGATTTCACCACCTACTTTGTAACTGTCAACCACCTCAATTTATTTTATCTCATGCAAATCTGGTCATTCAGAAGTACCACTTTTCAGGGTTTCTACATAACTCCTCCTCATTCTTTTCAGCCATTTTCATAATGGTTTTTACCATTTCCATTCGGCCATTTTCATAAAGATTTCTACCCTAATTTTTAGAATGGCAGAGACAAATTTCCTTCTAAGCATAGGTTTCGTTTTGAGCATAGATGGAATGGCTGATGTTATTCTTATTTTCCTCCAGAAGGGTTAATGTTTTATGCTGACAACATGTGATGGTTTATATATTCATTTTTAGGATGTCGATATAACTCGATATAAATCAATGATGTTTCTATTATATGATCAATTTATGTATTGCATTATGTAAGCATGGATTTCTATGTGTGTAGGATTTTCTGCAAGTTGATTTTTGTGTTTTTTGGTTCTAATCTAGTATTTTTTTTTGTTAGTTATTGCAAATAACAGGATTTATGTTTGGATCATTTTCCTTTCTTTGGAGCTTATCCCTCTACCTCTGTGAGGACCAGAAGTCGACATATGGTCAGTTGGATGTATCTTTGCGGAGGTGTTTCTATCGGATCCCTCTTCTTGGAAACATAGAGGTATTGAATTTTAATTAACATTTTTGTTTACAATTCAACATTATCTTTAGATTGTAGATTTCTCAATATTTTTGAAATCTGATACCTAGTGAAGTGAAGGTTATTGTTTGATTTTGATTTGGTTCCAGTTGTTCACATTTCGAAAACCTTTAATTTTGTTAGATTCAATTTTCTTGTAGATTTTTACATAAATCAGATACAAAGTTAAATCAAATATTTGAGTTTCATTTCATTTATGTTCATTAAATTTCCAAAATCTGCAATTGAATTGGGCTCAACTCTCATTGTGTGCATGAAATGAAACTTTGTATTCTGCTCAACAATTCACAGTTAAAACGTACCTTTTCCCTCTAAAGTTATCTTGAGAGTCAGTTTTAAAATGAAGTGATATATTAATTTGGTAGCAAAAGAATTTTTTTAAATGCACAAATTTGAACTAAAATTTGACAAAAATTACTTTAAAAAATTGATTTCATTCTATACTATGATCCTTGTATACTATGATCCAAATTATTTTGTTCTACATACTGTAAATATTCAAATTCATTGTACACTAAAATATGTCAGATTCAATTCTCATTGTAGAGTTTTACATAAATCAGATAGAGAGTTAAATCAATTATTTGAGTTTGATTTTATTTATGTTCATTAAATTTCCAAAATATATAATTGAATTGGGCTCAACTCTCTGATTGAGATAATGCCTCATTTATGATGCATACTAAGATTAGGGATTGGTTTGGTTTGTTGGAGGATGTTGAGAGATTCTCTCAACTTCCCCTCCAAGAGTGGAATTAGTTGGATCTCAGCAACACTATAAAAATTGTGATATATTTGTTTGATTATGATATAGAATAATAATATATATATTTTGTTTTGTGTGTTATTATTGTGCATCCCTGCTCTATTCCAATTTGTAATATGGTATCAGAGCCTGTTCTGGCTTGATTCCCTCACGGGAAGGCCAGGAATATCACCGCCCATCGTGAGAGGAGGAGAGTCGGTACTGTCTGGTCATCTGCATTGAATTTACTTGAAGCCTCGTGGCTATTCTCTCGATCATACTCTGCTACATCCATCATAATCAAAGGCCGCACTAAGCGAGACAACGAAGGTTTGATTTATTGGAAAGCCAAGGTAATTGCTGCTGCAGAAACGCTGGCAAAGGCAGTCAGGCTTGGCGAGGATTGTACCGATCGATGAACAACAGTCATTGTTTGGCTGTGTGCTGTTGTTTGACAAGTTAATGGTGAGAAATCCGAGTGTCTCCATACCCTTATGGCTTTGCTGTTGGTTCCCGTGTACAGAAACCCATCTGCCGCAACCGCGATTGAATATATTTGAACTGCCCGCCTTGACCCGAAGGCCAACGATATTCCAGATCAGATTTGGATTCAAACCTTGGCATCCACACACAACAAATAACAGTGATTCTGTTTTCCATTCGAATGAGATTGTTGAGCAAATGAGGAGTGCTCGAAACGCAGGGAGTGTTGGAGCTGATGGTTTGCGGATCGTGGATCACATTGATAGGCAAAGGCCGATGGGATCCTTTAACGTTCCAACATCGCTACGATTCCCTTAACGTTCCTTCACTATACTTGAGGTACCAAGTAAAATCAAAGGTTTAGATTAACATGAGTAAGATCTACCGTGGTCCTGAGACTATATTAACACTAGCCTCATAATATGTTTTTCGTTTGGTAATTTCTCTAAGCATTTGCTGGGATTTGGTAAGGGTGATACCTACGCTATGTCAATGGTTCTCCGGGGAAGCTTCAGCCTTCACTGCGTGTTTATTCAACGCCCTCACGAAAGCTACCACATACTAAAATGCAGAAACAAGCACCGGCTAAAATGAAATCCTATGGTAAACAGTTTAGCGGCGAATCAAGTTGTTCGGATTCAACAACAGAGTTGCAGCGTTAAAAGGAGGCCCGTAAAAATGAACCAGGGGAGAGTATATGCAGTTTAAGTAATATATATTTTGAAATATAATTTTAATCCTTTAAATTAGGAATTGTATATGCGGGGCAAGGATTTGTGAGATTTGTGTAGTACAGAACCAATTATTGAACAAATTAGCATTATTTAAATTAGTCGTTCTTGACGTTCTTCGGTGCCGAGAGAAAAATTGGCTAATTTGATTATGTGAATTTGTTATACGCTGATGGATCTTGTTGTGCTTCGGGCTTCAAGAGCATCGGTTACAGGTTATACAATGAGATCCTTGTGTGTAAAGGTCACTTTGTAGGATTGATCGTTGATCATATTCTGTACCTAGAATATTTTCCTATAGACTGTTGAAATTTATTCTTTGGGGTTATTTCACAGATGGAAATATTTCCATAGGGTAGTTCAGTGTCGAGACTCTTCTTCGAGGGTGTCAAGAATCCGTAATCTTACAAATTCAGCATTGATGGTCAGAAGTAGGTGTACTTTAAATGGGTTGAAAGGTAAGCTCGAAGATGTGAAGAAAGAAAGAGCGTAATCCAAAAGACCGCAGAGTGGGTAGAGTTGCTGATGAAGACCAACCAGACAAAGACTAATACAAATTTTGTAATTTTGATTTCAGTATTGTAAGTTTTCTATAATGTAGGTATTAAGGGGGGGTGTTTGAGATAATGCCTCATTTATGATGCATACTAAGATTAAGGATTGGTTTGGTTTGTTGGAGGATGTTGAGAGATTCTCTCAACTTCCCCTCCAAGAGTGGAATTAGTTGGATCTCAGCAGCACTATAAAAAATGTGATATATTTGTTTGATTATGATATAGAATAATAATATATATATTTTGTTTTGTGTGTTATTCTTGTGCATCCCTGCTCTCTTCCAATTTGTAATACTCTCACTGTGTGCATGAAATGAAAGTTTGTATTCTGTTCAACAATTCACAGTTAAAAACATTCTTTTTTTTCTCTAAAATTATCTTGAGAATCAATTTAAAAATGGAGTGATATATTAATTTGATAACAAAAAGATTTTTTTAAATGCACAAATTTGATTTAAAATTTGAAAAAAAACAAAATGCTTAAAAAAATAAATTTCTTTCTATATTATGATCCAAATTGTTTTGTTTAACATACTGTAAAAATTCGAATTCATTATACACTATAATCCAAATTTTTAACTTGTTGAAACTTTGCACCTGAGCTTGAACGTTTCCATTCTCCTCACTGTTTCCATAAAATTTTGTACTCTACTCATTAAAAAAAATTAGCACTTTAAAAGAAACATTTTATCCAAAACATCAAATTCCAAGTCTATCCAAAACATCAAATTTCTTATTTTTTCCTGGCAGTGGAACTTTGTAGTTTTACTAAGTTTCAACTAAACTTTTCCGAGTCTTCACATGATAGAACCTTGAAATTAATATGCAAAGGATGTTCTCTTGAAGATGCTTCAGTTATTGAAATTCCCGGAGTTGAAAGTAATTCCACTGAACATGTTAATTGTGTGTGTGCGGCATTGAAAAATACGAGACCACAACTACAACTCAGTATCATGATGAAAAGACCAAGAAGAAGATACCAGCAGTAGAAGAGCGTGCCCCAAAGAAACCAAAAATATCACATCCCAATCCCAATTCCAATTTTCCATTAATCCAAAGACAATTTGCCAGAAGACCACAGAAGAATATCGATCGGGCAGAAGAAGGTGGTGGAGGGCATTAAATATCTACATACATCCATTTCATGGATTTTAATTGCTAAAGAAAATAAATGATTTTATTATTATTTTTATATATGCGTTTGCTTGCTCGACACATCAGGAATTCTGCAAAAGAATGGAATTCGTGGAAATAACGGCATGGTTGCCTCTCTTTAACAAGGGAGAAACCAAATAAAGTAGAAATTAAGATTCCTACAAATTTTAGCCACCAACTCGCCTTTGGTTTTTTTAATGTTTTTTTTCCCATGTTTTCTGATTCGTGCAGCCTTAAATTTTATGAACTAAGTGAAAATTTTAGTTGATTAACAATTTTTGTTAGTTTATGTAAAGTTTTATATATTAAATTTCAGTTTGAATTAATTTTCTATTTATTTTTCCAAAATAATTTATTAAATTCCAGTTTGAATTAATTTTTTATTTATTTTTCAAAATTTTTTATTTATTTTTCCAAAATATTTTAAATATTTTATTTTTAGATGAGATAAATTTTATAATAAAAAATTATGTTATTTTAAAACTAATTATTATTTTGAGTAATTATACAATTATTTAAATTTTAAATAATTATTTAAAAATATTATCAAATGATTTATAATTATTATTTTATGAATAAATAAAATTTGTAAATTTTTTTATATTTTAAGAGAAATTTTAATCTTTAGAATATTTAAATTAAAGATACATGGTGATAAGCATAGATATTATTTCAAAAATGAGTTGCTATAGTTTTGTTTTTATTATAATGCATTTTTTAAATCTTTTTCTTTTATTTCTTTTCCATATTTCATTTCAAACTAAATAGTGTATTGGAAAAGTAACTACATTTGGTTTTGACTACAAAACTTTTTAAACTAAAAAAACATTACAGTTTTATTTTTCATAATTTATTTATATAACTTAAAAGCTATTCTATCTAGAAATTGAGATATATACAAAACCTTTTAAACTAAAAAAAATATTAGAATTTTATTTTTCATAATTTTTTTATATAATTTTAAAGCTATTATATCAAGAAATTGAAATATATACATGCTTTTTTTACTAATTTGTTTATGACTTGGATTAGCTTTTAACTAGCAATTGCACCAGATGTTGCAAAGGAAACGCCGTAAGGAAGTGTTGTAAGAAAGAGTAGCATTAAATTGCTATTCTTCCATGATGACAATGAAATTTTCACCAGGTGTTGCCAAAGGGTCTCAGTGGAAATTTAGATCTTAGTTAACTATATAATTTTTCTACTACATTTGGCATGTGTGATATTATTTCTATGCCTCACTTATCTCAAGTTTCAAGCTCATTCATCTTCCAAAGTATTTTTGCAACTTCGAAAGCATACAACACTTTTCTATGTCATTGAATATTTAAGGAATATAATGTATCCTTCTTGTCTCTCTACACATATTCTTCCCATGTCTATGTACATTTTGTTGAAGACACAACTATATTTAATGAAACTCAATAAAATCCATCTATAGTCAATCACACCCATATTTAACCAAAGAGAAGAAAAATTATTTGTGGGTTTATAATATAACTAGCACACATATTTGTAATATAACTAGGACAACCATATAAATGAAATTATTAACTATATTTAACGAAACTCAATAAATTCCATCAATAGTCAATCACACCAATATTTACCCATATTCAACCAAAGGTAAGCACAATTATTTGTGGATTTATAATATAACTATCACAAACATATTTATAATATAACTAACACAACCATATAAATTAAATTGCTAACTATATTTAACAAAACTCAATAAAATCCATCTAGAGTCAATCACACCCATATTTAACCAAAGACAAGAATAATTATGTGTGGGTTTATAATATAACTAGCACAAACATATTTGTAATATAACTAGCACAACCATATAAATTAAATAGTTGTACATACAAATTGCTAACTATATTTAATGAAACTCCATAAAATCCATCTATAGTCAATCACATCCATATTTAACCAAAAACAAGCATAATTATTTGTGGGTTTATAACATAACTAGAACAAACATATTTGTAATATAAATAGCACAACCATATAACTTAAATTGCTAACTATATTTAACAAAGCTCAATAAAATCCATCTATAATGTCTTAAATTTTGAATTGACATTCATAATATTTGATTTAAAAAAAAATTCTTTTTATAAAAAATACAAATCATTTAGTGCCGAACAACTTGGAATTTAATTGAAAATTTTTAGTAATAGTGGATTTTAACTACTTCACTCAAAAATATATCAAATTCCCCAATCAAATTCTAATCAAATTCCCCTGAAATAAAATGAATTGTAACTAATAGATACTGAGACTTTAACTATTTAGCTTTAAAAAAAAGATATGATTAAGATTTACGAAATCCCACTTAGATAAAGGTATCAAATTTGATATTTTGGTTTTTTTTAATATAAAGAATCAGGTTACAGATATGTGAAGTGAAATTTTATTTTTTAAATTAATATTCGAAAAAAAATTAACTTAATTTATTAAATTAAATTGATATACCATTTCAAACTAAATCTTTCATGTTTCTTAGCGCTCATCTCTATATACCAAATACAAAAATGGTAAAAAGAAAGCTTGCGTTATACCAAATACAAAAATGGTAAAAGGAAAGCTCGAGTTAATTACATCCCATCGATGTTTTCCAATCTCCAAGAAATAGAAAAATGCTTGTCAAATAGTAGTTACATCCCATATATGTTTTCCAATCAAATCAGCGTCAAATAGCCGGCCTTGGGTTGCAAAATCTCTATTTCAACATTTTTATACACCGCAAACTGTTGATAGTTTTTAAAATGGTGGCCTGGAGAGAGATATAACGTTTTTCTTTGTAAAACTATAAAGAAAATAAAAAGGAGAATTTCAAAGGACTCTGTTACCAGTTATACTTTGCTTCCAATTATATGATTCTTCTTAGCGCACTTTGCTTGCAGCCATATATTCTGTGTCACTCGACTCGAACCAGAGATCTAACAAAAAAATCGCTTTAACTAAAAAAAATTGCATCGAATCGCTGAAAATGTTTCAATCGTCTCACACAAAATTGATGGTGGAAAATGGTTCCAGATGGCATTTAGGTAAGTTGATTTCAAATAAACACGGTCAAAAAAGTCTTTTTCTCTCCCCTATTTTTTCTAATAATATAGCCATCGAAATTCTTTCTCCATATATAAGGAAAAAGAATACCTGCAGATAGCGAGCATTGAATTAGCAATGCTTTATCTTTCTAACGCACTATGTTGTAGGCTCAAAACACACAGTGATATTTATTATAATGTAGAACATACAGAAATGGAAAATGGCATTGCCAAACTTGATTGCATATCCCATACGGAAGCAGAAGAAAAAACCTTTAATAGATCATGTTAACCATGTTCTCTGTACTAAGTCCATTACTGTACAAGAAGACAATGACGGGAACAGCTTCGCGGGTAATTCAGATTCAAGTGTAAAAATATTGTGCAAGCAGGGCCGATTAAATGAGGCTCTGCATAAATTACGAGGTCTTTGGGCTGACTTCTACACCTATTCTTCTCTCTTGCAGTGCTGCATCAACATGAAAACTCTGGCAGAACAATGTCATGTTTATAGTAGTAGTATCTGGGTTTTTCCTCTTGCACACTGACCTGCACCTTATCTCCTTCCTATTGCAGCACTGTAACATTGGAGGAAGCTCTGCAAATCTCGTGGAAGAGAGGAAATGAAAGAACTTCATCTCACTGCCCGTTTCAATTCCGCCGTAACTGCCTGCGATCCGGCTGCCTAAACCTTAACTAACCAACCGCCTAAACCCTAACTAACAAAAAACCGCTTTAACGAAAAAAAATTGCATCGAACCGCTGAAAATGTTTCAATCGTCTCACACAAAATTGACGGTGGAAAATGGTTCCAGGTGGCATTTAGGTAAGTTGATTTCAAATAAACACGCCTTACGGCGTAATTAAAAATATAATTTAAAAGCATCTCAATGGTCAAAATTATAATTACAGGTCTTTAGAAATAGCAGTCAAACACCGGAGTTCTAGAAAAATGTTTGGGAACCTCTTTCCCTTCCAAAAGTAAACTTTTTCTTTTGGACCTTGGTCCATAATAAGCAGCTTACGGGAGATAATCTAGAAAAAAGGAACATAGCAGGGCCTCACAGATGCGCACTATGCAGCAATAACTTCGAAACAGCCCAACATCTTTTCATGGAGTGCAGATTTGCTGAAGAGGTTTGGGTTCTCATTTTACAGGACTTTCAGATCCCAGCCCCTACGCAGAACTCTGTTGCAGATCTCTTTGCCTCTTGGAGTCAATACTATTCCCATCGAATCCCTTCCAAATCTTTTTGGCGTAGAATCTGGATAGCGCTCCCCAAATATGTATGCTGGCAGATTTGGTTGGCCCGCAATCAGAGGATTTTTGAAGAGCTGCTATATACCCCTCTGCAGGTAGCTGCAAAAGCTAAGTCCTTCCTCTTGGAAGCGGCCCAATGTCAGTATTTTAAAGAAGATCATTTGCTACTGCCTGAAGAAAAGAGATGGCTAGGAATGCTAGTGACACACCCACGTAAGTATCTTCAACCCCCCCAAAGTGACAATCCAGAATGGCGCATAAGATATGAGGATGATTTTTTTCAATCTTGGTGGAGGTCTCAAAACTTATCCACTATCTTTTTTGACGGGGCGTCCAAGGGGAACCCTGGTGCTGTCGGTGCGGGTGGTGTTATCTACTCTCCTGGGGGGTCTTCCAAAGACTGGTTCTGCTGGGGAATAGGTAAGAAATCCAACAATCATGCAAAGTTCCTTGGGCTTCTAAAAGCTTGTCTTATTGCAAGAGATAAAGGTATCAAAGTGCTCCAAGTCTTCGGTGATTCAGAGATAATAATAAAAAATATCAACATGGAGACTCCGTTCAGCAATGCCAGCCTTAACAAAATACTGGACAGATTGAAGAGAGTTCTTTTGGACTTTGACAAGTGCAAATTTCACCATATTCTGAGAAAGTCAAACAGTGAAGTTGACAAGATGGCAAACAAAGGCTGCTTGCTCATGAAAGGGCAACTCATTGTCAACAATGTTAGCACTGTTCAAATGCCCTAAAAGTTGTAATAACTCATTAGAAGCAGTAGAAAGAACTCTGTTTTGTAATAGGGGATGCCTCAGCAAAGGCCCATAATCTTTACAATATAATAAAATCCATACCCGTTACAGTAAAATAAAAAATAAAAAATATAATTATATAATTATTTAAATTTTAAATAATTTTTAAAAAATATTATCAAATGATTTATATTTATTATTTTATGAATAAATAAAATTTGTAAATTTTTTTATATTTTAAGAGAAATATTAATCTTTAGAGTATTTAAATTAAAGATACATGGTGATGAGCATAGATATTATTTCAAAAACGAGTTGTTATAGTTTTGTTTTTATTATAATGCATTTTTTCTTTTTTTTTCATTTAAAACTAAACAGTGTATTTGAAGAGTAACTACATTTGGTTTTGACCACAAAACCTTTTAAACTAAAAAAACATTACAGTTTTATTTTTCATAATTTATTTATATAACTTTAAAGCTATTCTATCTAGAAATTGAGATATATACAAAACCTTTTAAACTAAAAAAAAAAACATTAGAGTTTTATTTTTCATAATTTATTTATATAATTTTAAAGCTATTCTATCAAGAAATTGAAATATATACATGCTTTTTTTTACTAATTTGTCTATGACTTGGATTAGCTTTTAATTAAAAAATATAATTTAAAAACATCTCAATGGTCAAAATTATAAGACAATTACACATGACCTATACCACACTAATCATGTTACTTAACATATTAAATTTTTTACAACCAATGAATTTAAAGTCAACAACCATCACATAATTAATTAAAAAAAACAACACAATATCACTAATTATTCTATATTTGTAGATCAAATTAAAATAGATATGATATAATAATGCTTCAAAATTTATGTATTTCCTCTCCAACTAAGTTTAGAGGGAAGTTTAATAAATTATCAGACAATTACACATGACCTATACCACACTAATCATGTTACCTAGCATATTAATTTTTTTTACAACTAATGAATTTAAAATCAACAACCATCATATAATTAATTAAAAAAAACAACACAATATCACTTATTATTTTATATTTGTGGATGAAATTAAAATAGATATGAACTCAAAGGCATGGTCTAAAAAATAGATACGAATGCAAAATAGATATGAATGAATTGTAGCTGTGAAAGGCATAAGAGGCGTGGTCTGCAATGGTATCCAGAATGTATAGGCCCAATCCAACGCACCTCGGACATGGCTACATAGAAGGTCTAGGTCGAAGTCTCGTTGGCCAAAGTCGACCCTGCGCCATTGAGGCGTGGAATTGGCACTGAAGAGCCCCTAATTTTTCTTCGAAGTCCCACCAGGCCTCAGGTCCTCATTGAAGAGCTCGTAGATGTAGGTGTTGAAAGGCACACCAAGGAGCTTGGGGGTTTTGGTGCTGCTGAGCACGTGCTGAACAAGATTGTTGTTGTAAGTGTCTGTGTTGTGTACGGTGGCGTTGCCCATGGAGGGCCACCTGGTCTCTATCATGACTGTAGGGATGTTTTGGAAGTTCAGTGAGGCCATGGCATAGTAGTTCACGTCAACCACGGCATTGAAAACGTTGGTATAGTGGAGAAACATGTTGGGGTCAACAACATCCTTGTTGGGCCAGAGTGATCAGAATAGTGCATAGTCTAGTGGCATGCCATTGTTGCCCTACATGTAGACATAGTAGGCATAGACATTGAGCATCAGGTAAGACTTTGTGACTTTGTGTCGCACAGGAAGGATGACAGCATCATCATCATGCTATTCCTTTTCTATTTATTTTCTCAAAATATTTTATTTATTTTATTTTTAAATGAGATAAATTTTATAATAGAAAATTATGTTAATTTAAAAATATCTTCTTCTTTTTTAATAATTATATAACTATTTAAATTTTAAATAATTTTATAAAATTATTACCAAATGTTTTATAATTTTTATTTTATGAATAAATAAAATTTGTGATTTTTTTTTTTTAATATTTTAAGAGAAACATTAATCTTTAGAATATTTAAATTAAAGATACATGGTGATAAGCATAGATATTAATCCAAAAATGGGTTGTTATAGTTTTGTTTGTATTAGAATGCATTTTTTTCGTACTTTTTATTTCTTTTCCATTTTTAATTTAAAACTATTTTTTTTTTTTTGTATTTGAAGAAACATATCTTGTAATTATAATAACTGCATTTGATTAAAACATATTTGGTACAAATTCATATAAATGTAAAATAAAAGAGTACTAAAAAACTAAATTTATTAGTGAAATTGTAATAAACAACCTCCCTTGCATTCATTTCTTAGAAGCTAAAAAATAATCACAATTATAGAAAAGAAATTATGAGAAGGCTTAAAAAAATCCTTACTTTTGGAATAGTTTACATTGACCTTTGAGGCTATTAAACTTGTAAATTAGCTAGTCAACAATTTATAATTAGATAAATTAATTAAACATTTACATGTCTGATTTTCAGTTTCTATCCTTTATCCATCATTGTTTGATTGCAGGTTCTTCTCCACATCCATAAACAAGAAAGAGCTGGGTGAAATTTCACAACAATTAGATGTCAAATACATGCATATTTATAATTATACTTATTCCTTTTCGAATTATACTTATTACTCATACAATGGGTTTTTAGCATGGTATTGATTTCAGTACCACCTGGATTTTCTTTTTCTGCGTGAAGGGTTGTTGCTATAATATATTCCCTTGTTGTTTCTAATGTTAGTGGTTCTATTCATTGTGATAAATGCAATGATGATTAGCTATAAAGGAGTACAAGAGTCCAGTGATTGTAGAATTTTTGTATACCATAGCATTTTAAGTTTACCATGAATCTGTGGCAATTTGAGCATAAGCTTTGTTTTATTTTTCATGGTCATGGTCTAGGTTATGTTTTTTTTTCTTCTGAATATGGCTACTTCTATATTGATACAAAAATAGTGTTACATAGAGACCGAAGCCTCGAGAGTTCCAACCCATTGCTGCGGCATTCTTTCTTTACAAGCTGGTAATTGATCATCAAAACATTTAGGAGGTAGACCATGAGAGCTTTGAAGAGCAGTGATACTGTCTGTTCCTAACAAGTGACTGACATCTATGACTGGAAATTGAACAGACCTTGACAGTATGACTCCTGTGGAGTAAGCCAGAGTGGCAAGATTTTTACAATTTCGTACCATAACAAAAACAAAAGTGACAGTTCTAGAACCTGTGACTAAAGCAAGGACTTGGACATATAACAGAATATAACTCCCACGCAGGGGAGACCATCCATGAAGCAAAAGAGAAACCATAAGAACAATAGCAGAATTAAGCAGATGCATAAAACTGTAGATGAACACCTTCAGGCCGATGAAAACCAAAACTCGGGAGCGCAAACCTGGAACCACGTTACTGAGCAGAGGGAGGATCTTCCTCGACAATGAGGCAGCCGAATTTGTAAGGATCCTCATCTTCAGGAGGAGGATCATCCTAGCGCTCAGGACCGCCATCATTTGGAGCCGAAGGATTTGCCTGAAAGCCTAAGTTGGCTGCTTTGCCAGAAGAAACATTCTGCCGGATATCCGCCTGAGGATTGCTGTGCTCTTCCTCCGCTATGGGCTCCAGAGAAGCCTCCGTGGTGGCGCGAACCTGGTCCGAAGAAACCTATTCAGAGGGGGCTGCTCGAAGGTCAATGGTAACCGTTGCAAGGAGAGAGGTGTTGTTAACGCTACAGGGGAAATGAAAACAAGCATGGTGAGAATGCGCCCTGGAAGACAAGCGAAAGTGCCCAGCGGGATTAAAACGATTCCGACCCCTTCCTCGACCTCTTCGCGGAGCAGGAAGACAGACAGTTCTGAATTCAGAAGAATAAGATGAAGAATCGGAGTTGGAGGGAGAGGATCTGCTGATGGCACGCCCAATGGCACCCCCACGCCTGCAACGCATTCTTGGGCGTAAGAGGGGCATGGTTTGATGGACAGGGGGAACAACAAGAGCGGGATAAACTTGCTGGCGACTGGAATCAGAGAAGAACGTGCGCGGAAGGTTGCAGGAGGCGCAATTGGAGAAATGGAGGCCTGGCAGTATATCTATACAGCAGTTTAAAATGCAACGAGACCCTGTGCTGGTGCGTGAGCTGTGCTCAGCAACAACAGGGGTGCAAAAAACGCGGATGGGATTAACACACAAGAAATTTCCAGAGCTCGCCATCGCTGAAGTAGAAATGAGCTGGTATCGGGGAGAGAGCTCCCATAAATCTGCATTGAAGAGCCGGACGGTGGCATTTAAGTTCAAGAGCATGCGAGGATGGGTGGCGGTGGTGGTGAGCCACGCGCCAACCCACCTGACCATCTGCTCACCATTAATCACCGAGACCACCCGCATCCGGGAGATGGTCTAGGTTATGTTGATGATGTTGGGAATTTGTATTGCCACATAAGCTTTGTTTTATTTGTCATGGTCATGGTCTCGGTTATGTTGATGATGTTGGGAATTTGTATTGATGGTTTATTTCGTTCAGATCCTCTTTGGACACTAACTTGACCATTTTTTCTTTGAAATCAATCATATTCATTTTTATATCCTAGGATACAAATACTTGACAATACTTTCTTTGAAATGAATCCGGTTTATTTTTACATCTCACTTGGATACTAAAACAATATTTTCTATGAAAGGAATCAAATTCATTTGTATACTAATGATAAAGTGAATTGAGGTTAGAATAATTTCCTCAAGGAGGGTCCCAAACACCCAAAGGACTTGTGGACTGAAACTTCAAGTGAGTGGTTAAATAATTCTCAACTTTAATCACCTTATCTAATTGTTAATAAGTGCCAAAAGAAATATCATGTAATAAACATAAGTGATACCAAAATTGAAATCAACAAATATGTTGATTTGAAATTATAGTGTGTTTAGGTGACTTAAATTTGCTTAGCAACACAGACATCTTTAAATGAAAAATGTTTTGTTATTATATGATATACTTGATCTAAAGAGATCAGACATCTTTAAATGAAACATGTTTTGTTATTATATGATATACTTGATCTAAAGAGACCACGCACATAATCTCAAACATTTAAAAAAGACTTATAAACTATTAGTATTCTGAAATAGTTTTCATAAATCCTATGGAGGAGGTCTTGTGCATTACATTCATTAAGAACATATTTTGGAATATTTTTCTAGTTGGAATCTTCCTCAATCATAACATATGATAAAAAAGAAATGCGAGTAAATAAATAAAATTGCATAAAAGTTTTAATTGCTAGTTCCTTTGCAACATATAGTGCAATTGCTAGTTCTAAAATTTTATATATTAATTCCATATTAACAATGGAATAAATTAGACATTTCCCTCACACTCTTTATTTAAATTATTTTATTTTTCTTTATATGATTAATATAAAATTATATTATTTATAATTGATAATAAAATATTTTCTTTGTTATTAATATATTTTTGGTTTAAATGTTACATGTCAATTAAAGGTAGAATAAATTACACATCATATAATATCAATAATAATATTATTTTTATATATAATTTGTCTACTTCATAATAAACAATGAAAAAATTACATATTTCTTTTATACTCAAAATTACATACATATATATTTTGATATAAAATTAAATATTTTATTTATTATTGATATTGATTTTTTTTGTGATTGGTATTTTTTAATATGAATATTATTTTATTGATTTAATAATATCTCCGTTATACTACTGAACTATATATATATATATATATGTTAAAAAAAAATAGACTAGACAATTACGTGAGAGCAACCCAGAGTTCACATGAAAGTGGTTTCCGATTATCTTTATGAGAAGTCAACTCACATCTCTTGTGAAAATTCGGAGTTGACACATCAGCCAGGTGACTGTGCGAGCTTATGAGAATGAGAGTGCTAAAAGAAATGTTGGCTTGTTGTTAACTTCACAATATGTAACGTGCAACCGCAATGAAGAAAGAAATTTCAAAACATTGAACATATTTTATTGGAGTCTGTGATTTGAATTTTGAATGGGACATCACATTGCACGTTGTTATTGTTAGTGTATCAAGGTGTGTGATTATTCTGTCAAATATTCAGTAAATATAGCAGTGTTTGTAAATCACATAGAACAAAAAATAAATTGTACCGTTACTTCTTGTTATCTATAAAATGAGATTAGTAACAAAACTATTTACAAGGAGGAATCTGTTGCTCCATTAAGCTGGAAACTAAATTACAGATTTAGAGCTGGAAACTAAATTACAGATTTATACAACAAAGGGTAAAATTCTTTCATTCATGTAATGGTTTCCAAGGCAACAATTAAACTAACAAATTCCAATAAAGGTTTTTTTATTACATTAAAAAATTAAATCTATATAGATTCTATAGATTCCATCCCATCGTAGCTCTTATTCCCAAAATGTCTAAACGGTTTACATTTGCTGATTTTAGCCTATATCATTATGCAACACAATATACAAAATGATTTCAGAAATCATTGTCAATCAAATTAAATCAATTTTGTCAAAGCATATTTGACCAAAGAAATTTTGCTTTTTAGACAATAGAGAGATTCACGATGTTGTGGCAATTACACAAGAATGCATTCATTCTATCGAATCTCATAGGATGGAGGTGTGTTTTATGAAGATTGACTTGATAAAAGTTTATGTTAAGAGTTTTTAAGTTCTGTTCTTCACAATATTGTGGTCAGAATCTTGTTAGTTGATTGAATCAATATTGTGGTCAGAATCTTGTTAGTTGATTGAATCATGGCATATATGACATTGATGAATTTTGTTGTTTTTTTTAATGGGCTTCTCACTTATTTCTTAAGGCATCTAGAGGCCTTAGGCCAAGTTGTGCTATGTCCCCTTTTTTGTTTCTTTTGGTTATTGATGGATTAAGTAGAGGGATCAGTGAAGCACGTTCTAATAACAAGATGTAGCATGACTAAGAATATAAAAATATCACATCTTATGTTTGTAGATGATGTCCTTTTCACAAGGAAGGCCACAATCTCTGAATGGCATGTCTTTCATCAAATTCTTTCTAGCGCCAGGAAACCTCAAGATTATATATGGAAAATGGAAAATCAGCCTTAATCTTGGCAAAGGAGTAGGCAATGATATTGGAGATCACAAGAAATTTTTAGGCAGTTTCTATCTCTATGGACTGTTGTTCAGATATCTTGGTTTCTTTTTGAAACCAAATAAATATGACATTAAGGATTGGGATTGACTTGTAAGAAAATTTGAGCATAAGATGCCTCTCTGGTCAAATAAGTGGCTTTAGTTGGAGGGAGGGTGGTTATGATTAAATCGGTTTTACATAATATATCATTATATTGGAATCATCTCTTCAAGTTGCCTAAAGATATTATAAAAAGAAATGATTCTATCATTGTCAAGTTCCTTTGGGCTAGTCCAAAAATCTAAACAAAATACATTTAGTATGTCTAGAATTGATTTCTCGACCTCAGGGTGTTGGAGGATGGGGTATTAAGAATACAAAAAGTTTTAGTAAGGATTTACTAGTCAAGAAATTATAGAGATATTTAGAGGGAAAATGAATGTGACGGAAAATTATTAAAGAAAAATATCTAAAAAATAATCAGCGTGAGACCTAGATTAAATATGGGGCTCCAGAAAAGGTGGCATCATATATTTGGAGTATGATGGAGATTAAACATTGGTTACTTTGGAATTTGAGATGGGAGGTCGATATGGGTAATATGATCGAAATAGGGTTGGATGCCATTAAGCGATTATGGAGAAATCATACTCCTATTATTCCTATCCTCAACCATAGACATAATAAGGGTCAATTCTTTCTTAACCAGCGCTATGTCGATCATGTCACATTTCCAGTATCACATTTTTGGCTTAATGCTAGTGAGCTTGGTTTTCCTCAGGAATTAGAGTCAGAGTGGGATGAGTATACCTTACAATTAAGTCTAGCAGGAATACTCTTGATAGAGAAAGAGGAAAAAATGACTTGAGAAGGCTGCAAGTATAAAGACCAGATCTCGATCACAGAGATTAATATCCATATTTCATAGGGGTGAAGCTTGATAGATAAATATTTATGGTTTCCAAAGTCATGGAAGTGGGAGATTCCTCTTAAATTAAAATGTTTGTTTGGATGGTGGTTCACAAAGATTCTAATGTGGGAAAATATTCTCAAAAGGGGATTTTAGGGTCTTGGAAGATGTGCTTTATGAAGAGTAGAAATCGAAGACATGGATCATCTTTTTCTTTCTTGTCCTTTTGTGATCTCAATATGGAGTGGAGTATTACAATTATTAAACATAAAGGTTATATGGGATGAAAAATCTATTGCAAAATGCCTATCAGAGTGGCTTGAGAAATTTAAAGTATATCATTCCTTACGTTTTTATATCCTATGGGGTATTTGGAGAATCAGGAATGCAAAAATTTTCAACCAAGAAGAGTCAGATGTAAGAGGTACAAGTTTGAATATGACTCGATACTTTATGGATATTGGGCCAAAGAAGGGGATGCTACCAAGGAGACATTTCCAGTTCAAGGAGGTATGGTCGAAATTCCCAGGGGGTTTCTTTGATGGGGCATCTACAAATAGGGTTTTGGCAGCGGAGCGTATATAGTATTGAATCCTGGATGTTTCCATCATTTATTTGGTACAATGGAGTATGCACAAATAATAGAGCTAAACTCATTTCTCTTTGGGGGGTTTTACTATGTGAAAATTAGCTTACAATCGAGGAGTTAGATGTGTTTGGTGACTCTGAAGTGATTCAGATTATTGAGTGGGTTTAGTACATGAGATCTAACTTTGGGTCACCATCTCTCACATATTGGATGCATCGAATCATATCATTGCTTTTCATTCCAGAGGTTATCATTTTCACATATCTATAGAAAGCATAATCATGTTGCAGATTCCCTATCAAAGAAAGGTTGCAGTAGTACCTTGGGCAAGATCAAATTTTCAGCCTTTGACAATGGTACCTTACATAGTATTGGGATTATAAAAATATAGTGGATTGTCTTTGATAGTTTATAAATATATATAGTTTTCTTTATCTTTTTTTTTTAAAGATCTTTTAGATAAACAAGCAAGTTTAGTTAAGGAAAGAATGTAAAAGAAGATTGAACACAATAGAGAGATGAATATTCTGAATAGTAAGATGGATTTAGATTCTAAGATTTCATAGGATACATTTTTGAGGGATAATATGTGGGGATCACAAATGTAAGGAGACTAAACAAAGAACTAGAAAATGTAACTACTTTTTTAATTAATGAAAGTATGTTGATTTTTTCTCATTGAAAAAAAAACAAGATTCCATTTCATCTTAGTGCATATTAACATTTCAAACAAAATTTCTACCAAAATAATAATAAAAAAGCTAAAGATATTGATTAAGAAATCCAGAAAGACATTGAATTTACATGAAAATGTGTTTTTTTTGGAATTTAATTAGTTAAGTATGGATTTTAATATTTTAAAGTATATATATATATATATATTAATTGTTTTTATTTTTAAAAGAACGAACATTTATTTATATTTCCCATTTTATAATATATGGGCACATTTACATTTTATAATATATGGGCACATTTTTACATTATTTTTATGTATGGTAATCATTTTGAACGAGTATAAATGTAATAAAGTTTTTACACAAGATAAATCTGTGTCTATTCATTTTCTTTATTAATGCATTTATTGTATTATTGCATTATTCTCATTTACAGTAATCATTTTGAAAACAGTGTAAATCTTCATATCTATACATACTTATTCTTGAAACTGTAAGTGGGTTCTTCTACCACTGCAATGCCACTTACACATAAAACTCATTGTTGGGATTCTTTTTGGAGTGTAGAATAATTTATGTATTTATTTATTGCGCGTTGATTTTTTATTTTTATTTATGTAGTTATTGTATTGGGTGGTCCTCTTACTCATGTGATATAGGGTAGATTCTCATTTGCTGCCCACTATAACATCCAAGTGCAATTGCACACTCTTGTAAATTGAGGTTTGAACTTGTAACCTGTTCAATGGAACAAACATCTTAACACCGTTGACCAACATGCCACACTAATGGGGCTTACACTCTTAGAGTGTAGAATATTATTAATTAATTAATAAAATAAATTATTTATAATAATATTATTAAATTAATATTTATATTTATTAAATAGTATTTAATTATTATAAAATAATTAATATTTAATAATAAATAATTTTATTAATTAGTACTATCACTGATAATAAAATTAATAATTATTTAATACTAATTATTTTAAATTATAATTATAGTTTTATTTCACCAATAATAACATCATTGAGGGATTATATTCCAATCTAAGGTCCATAATAATGGTGGATACTAAATACTAATGAAAGATAAAAATAAACATAATCTTGTTTTTAAAGAATTAAAATCATGTAAATTCTAATGATTAAATATGGAAAAAAAATTGTCAAAAATTAAATAATGATTTAAATTTTATTTTCATATTTTAAAATCATTAAATTTTTATTTCAAACGGTAAATAATTCATTTTGTTCTAGCTAATGTTGTTTTCTTATTCTTATTTTTATTGACTAAATATTTTTTTATTTTATTTTATTTTATTTCTCCATGTTGAGCATTGACATAATCACACCTCACCCTCACCTTCTCAACACAACAAGTGTGTATTTCGAATGCATTAAAAATATTCTCAATATACATCTTTTGACTAATGTTTTTATCTCTTTTTATCTATATGCCATGACAATAATGTATAACATCGATATCATTCATATCAAATGCCTTGGACAACAAAAAAATCTTGTCTCTTATTAAGTCGACGTTGTGACCATGTTGATCTTTCAAAAACCCCCCAAGCTTTGGGCGAAACTTGAGGTTGTTCCTTCACTTCATTGCTTCAAATAAGGCCCTTTTTAATATTCTCAATATATATCTTTTGTCTTATCTTGCTATCTGTATGACAATACAATAATGTATAACAGCAAGATCATTCATATCAAATGCCTTGGACAAGAAAAACTTCTTTGTGTCTTACTAAGTCCACATTGTGACCATGTTGATCCTTCAACAACCCCAAGTTTTGGGTGGAACTTGAGGTTCACTTCATTGATTCAAATAAGGCACTTCTTATTTTTTGAATTTGAACAAATTTTGGTTCCTAATACCCTTGTTGCATTATTCACTTTTTTATATGTCTCTTCATGTTTCATTTGCTTGGTTTTAACTTGGTTATTTTCTTCATTGAATTAATTGTTTAATTGACTTACATTTTTTCACCTTAAAAATGTATTTTTCATTGATTTTTAGGGTTTTCCCCTTCCTTTTACTTTTCTTCTTAATTTTCTTTCTTAAAATTCCTTTTGATCCCTAATTTTTAGATTAAGCCTATTCCTCAAATTGTGGCTTCTCCTTATCCTCTTTTTCAAAGTTCTTCCCTGATCCTAAGGTTAGCCTGATTTCTATATCGAGATACTTAATAATTTTCAAGTGAGTTTTCTTTAAGTTCGGTTTGAAACTTTTTCTTAAGTTTTCCTTTGAACCTTGAGTTTTCTTTTCACTTCAAGATTTCATTTTTAAATATTTTATTTTGAGTCTTAGATTGTTCTTTTAAATTGAAGTTCAAACACTTTCGCTTCGATAACTTATCTTTAAAATTTTGCTTCACTCCCTTTAATTTTCAAATTGGCCTAGTTTGCAACATTGGGCTCATATTTCCCTTCAACCACTTCATCGATCCATCGATTTGAAAATCAAACCCAATTTCCTGATCAATCCCCCTATCTCCTATTACATTTCTTTAAACTTTTGTTTGATTATTGGTTCAAATCCTGTGAACATTTTGAAACTTTTTCTTGTATTTTGAACTATTCTAACTTTGATTGTTTCTTTCAAACAATCTTTCACCTAAATTTTTTAATCAACACAATTTGGTAATCCACCAACTTTGGGGTGAATAGATCCCAATTTTGGATTAACACCAATTTCTAAATTATGCCCTCCTTTAAATTCTTAAAATTCTTAACTCTCCCCTCCTCTCTTCCATTCAAACTCTTTTTGATGAGGAAGCATCGAGAGCACAGTTATGGATAAGCCAAAAACCTAGCATGAGGATGATGATGATGGTGATGGTGATTTTGATGCAGGGGGACAAAATGTACATGTTTGAAAACATGTGATTGAAGAATGGTTGACGAACCATGTAATGGAAAAAGTTTTATTGAAAAATGACATATGTAATTGTTGATAACCCTTATATTACAGTGGATGGCTAGTTTTTTATATGGACTTCAACAATGTTTATGTTTTTTAGGTATAGGGTGAAAAATATTCAGGAAGAAGAATGAAGAAGACCAAAGAAGACCGAAGATGAAGACAACTAACCAAGTGAAAAAGAGAAATAATTGTAAACGAGGAGTGTGAGGAATAATTCTTACTTGTAATGTTTAATTATGTGTTTTGTAATGGGTATACTTATTTTAGAAGTTTATGTATAAATGAATATGAAGAGAAAGAGGGAAGTTAGGGATGAAAATTTAGTTGATATATTCAAGAAATATTTTAGGAGATATTATTCAAGGCAGTTATGTAGATGGTTTAACTAAATGTTTGATTTTGACATAGTTGTTATAGTCACCTATGGTTATAAAACAGACCATTTGTACATGATCCAGGTGGATTGTGCGGGTCCAAGTACAAGTGGCTTAAGTGCAAAGGCTCACAAATCAAAGTGTTGGAAAGATGGCAAACTCGATGTCAGGGTTAAGATCTGGTCTTTCTGATTCGAATGGCGCATAAGTCACTCAATTCAGAGTCTGTATGGAGGAGTTAGAAGCAGTAAAAGTTTGAGGGTTGACTTGGTGAAGGAGGACACAAATTGGAAGTTTTCTGGCCACCGGATTCCAACCAGCCGGCCGGATTCTGAGCGAAATTGTGGGGTCTTTAATTTGACTCCTTTGGTCAAATTAATGAATTTTCAAAAAGGATCATTATTTATTAAACTAGAATATATAAAAAAATAGGGTCGATGGTTGACCAAACCTCGCCGACCCCTCTACATGTCATACCATAAAAAAAATATTTATGTATCGTCCGACGACTATGACCCCGCTGGACCCACCGGTTATCATATATAGCAATACAGGTGGGACAGGGTTGTCAACGCTGCCGCCCCAACCCACAAACCACAACACATCTTAAATATCGGTGGCGGGGGTTATGAACCCCACCGCCAACCCAAATGTATATATATATATATATATATTACGTGCGGAGTTGATGGGGTGGGCCGCCCAATGTGGGCTCGGCCCCCCACTTGGCATTTAAAAAAAATGTATGTGGTTTAAAAAAAAAACAATGTTTTGTTACACCTGTGCCTTTTTTTGGAGGGGGCAGGGTTTGACCACCCGACCCCCTCCCCCAAACTTTGGATCTCAACCGTTGGGCCAAGCGGCTACCTTGGAGAGTCCGCCCAGCCCAACACTACTTAACCATTTTCTTGAGAAGTGCACCCAGGCAGCCAGGAGCGGGCACGAAAATTGAGATAGGGAACCATGAGTGTTGTGCAGGAGGGGGGCAGAACCATGATCTGAGCCATTTCCAGAGGGGTCAGATTTTCACTGTGTCAGATTCAAGAAAATTTTATATGGATTCTGCACCTCTCGATGCTACAAATCCAACGATGTTGTCCATTTCTTCATCATAGGTTTCCAATTTTCAGTCACTTTTAGCTATGGAGGTATAAGGGTGTCATTTTTAATTTTATACTTGTACTTTCATTTTTTGCCACTTAATGAAAGAGGGCCTCCCCACTAATTGATCAGGGCTCGGAGACGTAGTCCCTCCTGGACGAACTCTGATATCAATTTTGTGTCTTCTTGCATGATGTTAATTGCATCTTTGTCCTTATGTTTATGCCTTTAAAGTTTCTTGTTTAAGCTGCAATTTTCACATGTAATTTTCTAACACATCTCAAGCAAAAGATTTTGGATCAAGTGGTATCAGAGCAGGTGTTTTTAGATGTGAATTACATGCTTGTGTGCTAACTAGGAACAGGCTACGAAGAGGTGAAGGGACACTACAGTCTTTTGATCCTGAAGCGAGACGTGCACATTAGAGAAGAAACATGGATGATGATGTTCGAAATGAGGAAGAGCTCAACTTCCGCAAGACCTTCTACACCATGGCAGATCGGGTCGAGAAATTGTTCTATAGACTTGAGATACTAGATAAAGCATGGTAGAATGCTTTAGAAGGACAAGGTTCAAGGCATGGAGATAATGGAGGAGATCCACCTCCTTCTCCTCTAGCAAGTGAAAGTTCTTCCTCCTCTTCTCACCATCATCATAGGAATTCAGCAAATGCAGCTAATAAACCTTTATTTAAGTTAGATGTCAAATTTTATATACCCATATATAATGGTGAAAGTAATGCAGATAAACTAAACAACTGGATTAGGCATCTTGAAGTCTACAGTAGGATTTAGCGGCTTGTGGAGGACGAGGCAAAGATCCAGTTGGCTTCTCTTCGACTGAATGACACAACTCTCATCTGGTGGGAGAGAAAACTTCAAGGCAACAGTAATTTGGATAACCTTCTTTCCTCATGGTCAAATTTCATTGTTGCGCTTAAATATCAATTCTGTCCCTTGGGTTACAAGCAAAAAGCCTTATTGGAGTGGCAGTACCTAAGGCAAGGTAAAGGAAAAAACGTGAAAATATTTACCAAGGAATTTAGAAAACAAACACTAAGTTTGGGAATTTCATTAGATTCACCTGAAGTGGTAACCAAGTATATTGGTTATCTGTATAATTACATAAGACATTCATTATTGTTGTTTGAGCCTCCTACCATCGATGAGGCCAGTGTGAAGGTCATGCACATAGAAAGCAGTGGAACGCATGAAAAAAGTGACCACCCAAAAAGGATTGTAACAGCCAAAATAAGGGGAGAAAAGCCCTCTTGCACACATTGTGAGAAAGAGGGACATGATGAAGAAAATTGCTGGAATCTGCACCCTGAGTTGAGACCTGAAAGGAATGACAAAAAGGGGAAGCAGAAGACTGCCACCACCATACAACAAAACCAAGATTCTGAATCCGAGGAAGATGAAAAGGTCATAGCTGCAGAATTCGCATGAGGTAGACCAATTGACCTAGGGTCAAATTCCAACAATGAAATAAATCTTGCAGCCTTTGGGATTGCAGCAGAAGGACCCATAGACTTGGGTTCTGATTCGGGCGATGAAACGAAAATATCAACATATATTGTACCAAATATGGAAAGGACCCTTACTGCGGCAGAGTTCCAAGAACTTGAAGAGATTAACCAAAGCATACAAGAAGAGAATACTGAGCTAAGAAGGCTCCTACATGAAGCAAAGGAGGAAAAACAAAGGTTACTATGCTAGTTACAAGCTAAGGATGAGGCCTTGGAAAATTGCGACATAACCAACCCGAGGTAAAATCCACCCTTCAATTTCATGTACTTTTCATGATGATGAATTCGATGCTTTTGAAAAACATACTACAGGGATTGGATCCAAACTGCTGAAGAAGATGGGGTATCAGGGAAAAGGCCTCGACATCCATGGCTAAGGCATCATAAACCCCATTGAAGTCGAGGAATTTTTGCGTCGCGCAGGACTCAGATACACCAGAAAAGAAATGGGAGAAAGCTCCAATACAGTTAGTGACCAGCCAACGACAGATGATGAAATCCCTTCCTCACAGTCCAGCTATAGTGAGGGCTCCATGAAAACTTATCAGAGGAACACCAAGGGAAAGTGCCCCAAGGCGACTCGAAAATTTTGGAGGAGAAAGAATCATTGTAGTCATTGCAACGAAGTGGGACACTAACAAGTCATGTGTCCAATGATCCATTCTCCGAAAGCATCGATAGAGGAGTCGAAAGGTGAACATGTTCAACAAATGCATCCACCACATTCACAGTGGTCTGCTTTATTAAGTTGGTTTTTTTAGAGGTAGTAGCTTGTTATGGCCACCATTGTAAATCATATGTTGCAAGTAAATGTAAACGTGATGGTTTGTTTCCCATCACTTCGAAACGTAACGATGATGTTTTTGCCTTCCTTATGAGTAGTTGAGGTATTGATTGTTTTTATGTAATCCTTGGCCAATGAGTGTGTGTTATAAAATCTTGGCAAGGAGTGGTTGTTGAGTCATGTGTGGTGTGCATGATTGCAAATGATGGACCATTTTTGTGTGCAAGAGATTGAAAGTGAGATTTTTAGAGTATCAATGCTTTTGGGGGTCCAAAAGCTCTTTAGTGAGGAGGAATGATCTAGGTGGATCATATAGGTACAAGTACAAGTGGCTTAAGTGCAAAGGCTCAAAAATAAAAGTGTTGAAAATATGTAAAACTCATTGTTAGGGTGAATATCTCATCTTTCTGATTCCAACGGCGCAGATGGCACTCAATTTCGAGTCTGTATGGAAAAGTTAGAAGCAGTAAAAGTTTGAGGGTTGACTTGGTGAAGTGGCAGACTAAGGAGGACACAAATTGGAAGTTTTATGGCCACCAGATTTTGACCAGCTGGCCAGATTCTGGGCGAAATTGTGGGGTCGTTAATTTGACTCCTTCGGTCAAATTAGCAAATTTTCAAAAAGGCTCAATTAGTTATTAAAAAATATATATATAAAAAAATAGGGTCAACGGGTGGCCAAAACCCGCCAACCCCTCCGCCTGTCATAACATAAAAAAATAAAAAATAAAACTTATGTGTGGTCCGGCGGCCATGACCCCGCCAGAACCACCAGTTATCATATATAGCAATATAGGTGGGGCAGGGTTGTCAACTTCGCCGCCCCAACCCACAAACCATGACACATCTTAAATATGGGTGGCGGGGGTTATGAACCCCACTGCCAACCCAAACATATATATATTACGTGCGGAGTTTATGGGGCGGGCCGCCCAATGTGGGCCCAGCCCCCCACTTGGAATTTAAAAAATATGTATGTCGTTTAAAAAAAAAAACAATGTTTTGTTACATGCGCCTTTTTATGGAGGGGGCGGTGTTTGACCACCCGACCCCCTCCCCTAATCTTTGGATCTCAACTGTTGGGCCAAGCGGCTCCCTTGGGGAGTTCGCCCAGCCCAACACTACTTAACCATTTTCTTCATAAGTGTGCCCAAGCAACCAGGAGCGGGCACAAAAATTGATACATGGAACCATGAGGGCTTTGTAGGAGGGGGGCAGAACCATGATCTAAGCCATTTCCAGAGGAGTCAGATTTTCACTGTGTCAGATTCAAGCAAATTTTATATGGATTCTGCACCTCTCAACACCATGAATCCAACGATGCTATCCATTTCTTCATCAAAGGTCTCCAATTTTCGGGCACTTTCAGCTATGGAGGTATAAGGGTGTAATTTTTCATTTTATACTTGTACTTTCATTTTTTTCCACTTAATGAAAGAGAGCCTACCCACTATTTGAGCAAGGCCCAGAGACGTAGTCCCTCCTTGACGAACTCTGATATCAATTATGTGTCTTCTTGCATGATGTTAATTTCTTCTCTCTCCTTATGTTTATGCTTTAAAGTTTCCTGTTTAAGCTGCAATTTTCACATGTAATTCTCTAACGCATCTCAAGAAAAAGAATTTGGATTAGTACACCAAAGGTAATACAAGATTGACTAAATTTAATAATGTTTTCCCTTTAGGAGGAATTTTTAGCATAACCTTTGCGTCCCTCACTTTAAATAATGTAATGTTTTTATGTGTGTTTATTCCATGGCAAGTTCTAATTTCATCATTTTCATGGACTCTTTTCCATGAATTCCATTTGGCTTCAATTGTCATCTTGCAAACTTCTACATCGAAGTTTTTTTTTGCTCCATCACATCCTCGACACAATCCCTTTTTCATGACTTGCAATCTATATAACTACCTTTATCAATAAGGTTGATGTTTCTACCAGGTGTGGACTACCTTAAATCGATGTTCTTGTCCATTGTGGAGCTTCTATTCCTGACTCACCACCTCTCCATCAAGTGAGATCTCTTTGATGGCAAGTGGTTTTTGCTTTACCATGAACCTTCATTACAATAGTGATTTCAGCTTACCACACACCATCAATAACAAAGTGCTTTCATAGCACCACAAAATTTTCAATGGGGGTATTCTTGCCATCAGGATTACCTTAGTATTGACTCAGGTGCATGTAATTTCAACTTTCATTTAGGTTACTTTTAGCCTCAACACACACATATGACCAAGACCATCGCACTACAAGGAAAAGACCCTCTAGTGGAGGTTATAAAGGAGGGATTTAGTGTTATAAAATTGGCCAAAAATTTCAAAAAAATATTTGCCACAACATCCATTTTTGGTAACAGAGGTTTTGGCGGAGCTTTTAATGGAATTTCAACACAACTAAAAAACCTGGGCGACCAGAGGTTATTACGCATGTTTTTTTCATCAGTGCACTACTAAGGTGTCAATGCACTGGTGCGTGTCATATAGACGGTCGGCCTGGGGTGGTCAAAGGTGCATGCACCAGGCTGTAAAGGTCTAAAACCACGCTAGGTGCACTGTAGGTGATACAATGCATGAGGCTGTTCTAATTGGTATTGGTATTTGTGCGGTGCCCATATGTCATATCAATGCACCAGTACGTAGTCTTATAGAAACGCGTCGGTGCACAGTATCAAAAATACGCACCAATTGTTCTAATTCGTATTAGTATTTGTGCGGTGCCCATAGGTCGTACAAATTCACCGGTGCGTTGTTTCACATAAATGCACCGATGTGCAGTATCGCACATACACACCGAGATTTATAATTGGTATTGGTATTTGTGCGGTGCCCATAGGTCGTAGAAATTCACCAGTGCGCTGTATCATACAAAGGCACCGGTGTACAGTAACTGACACACATTGGTGTTCATTTTGTATTTTTTAGAAACATCAACCTATGACAGTGCAATTATTGTGATTTTTTAAAATTCATTATTCATCAAAAGTCGCCACATCTTATAACACTATTCATATTAATTAAATTTTTATTAATGCATTTGAATGTGATGTTTGGATTGATTTGTTATATCATATCATAATTATAATGATCTTTTAAAATTCATTATTCATCAAAAGATGACACATATCTTATAAAAGTATTCATATCAATTAAATTTATATTAGTGCATTTGAATGTGATGTTTGGATTAATTTTTTATATCATATCATCATATTTCACATCTCTTCATTATAATATTTAATCATCCATAAATTTAATCAGTGGTGTTACATTTCACTACGAAAATGGAGAACACAATAGAATAAATTAAAACATGCACACACACACACATATATATAAGAAAGTCTTTGTCATACAAAATGGGACAGTTATTGGTATCCTTTTGTCTTTCAATTGGGACACTATGTCCATTACATTAAACAAAATGTCTGATTTCACAGACAAATATTTCAAAAAATACAACGCCTTGATTTGATATCCAAACATAATGATCATCATTCTTCGCTTGAACTACTCTCACTGCTCGAGCTACTTTCATGACTTGGGTTATTTTCAAGAATGTTTTGTTCACGGTGTTGATTATTTTCTTCTTCTTCACCTTTCATCTACGAACATAAAAATAAAATGTAATGAGTGTATTTACATTGGTGAGAATAATGAAAATTGCAATATTAAACAATATACATCAATGTAAATCGAAAATAAATGATGTACCATAGCAACTATTGACTCATGAACTATACACATTCTTTCAAAACCATGTAGTATGCCATCTTTCAAGATTTCGTCTGTTGGCATAGTTCCATAATTTGTTTCCTGCAAGTTTTATACCCCATAAGAAATCATATATTTAATATAATTTTTTTTTTGTTCTATTAATTATAGATGAAGCTAAGTAAAACAAGATCGATAAATGGTTACAAACTCTACAATTAATTTCTGATATGCCAACATATACTCACAACCCATATTTAATCAAATTTCAATCAATTCGTCTTATGGTTCTTCTTTGTATCTTAACACATGTTTGAAGACATTCAATGATGATTTTTGTAAAACAACTTAAAATATAAAAAAATTAAATCTAGTTAAGTTGTCATAAGGAAGTAACAATTACTCACAAACTTAGATATCAACCCTTTTCCTCCTTGTCGTCATGTTTTATATGTTGAATGGGTTCCATTTTCTTTTCTTTTCTGCAAGAAAATACTTGAAAATTAATATTTAATGCTAAATTTTTTATTTATTGTACCTAATGATCGAGAAATTCAATGATTACATATTACATTTGAAGCAGGTTGTTGTTGAGATGGCTCCTCCTACGATGCAATTTTGTCCATTCCTTTGACCATCTCCTTGTACACCTTTTTGGACATTCCTACTAGCATATTTCTGATATCAACTCGTTCATCTTTTGAGATTTTCATAATCTTCCTGAAAATGTAGCATGACAATAAACTATTTAATTTTTATATTGATATATGAAAAGTAAATATAACAAAAGTGATATTTATAAATAATTCTAGAAAAAAATTTAGAGGAATATTACTTTTTCATTCCTTCTTTTTTGTTGTTGTATGTTTTTGCTATTAAAAGTCTCACATGTCTCATTGACCAATTCTCTGGAAACTTTTCCTATAGTTTAGATAAAATTTGGTTCTTGGAATCATTGGATTGATTTTTGTATTGTAAGTGGAAAGAACGTCTATACATTTGTTCCACTAGATCCCTCAAACTTTTGTAAAAGTGTTTCCCCCTTTCGTTAACCTCCAACACCACTCCAAATGAGCTAAGGAGAAATTCATTTTCATTTTCATGTTCTATTTCTTTTATTTTCTTAGAACAATATTCTTTTTCTGAGTTGTTGGTCACTGTAGAACATTAAACATATGTGAATTAATAGATTGTTTGAAACATGTTATCTAATAATTTTAAGTATATTATTAATGAAAACTAAAAAAAGAAACTCATATTGGATCGATAGTATTTTTTCATTCACCTAATTCATCCTTTTGCAATTTTCCCATCAAGATTTTACGCTCTTTTGGTCCTAGATCAGAAATAATATTATCGAGCTTCCTCATTTTGTGGCTCTCCATGATACGCAGTAAACAAAATATATTAGTTAAGCTCACATATAGTAAAAAAATAATATTTTTTGTAAAGAATTTACAAAGAACTTGCCTTTTTTTATTTTCTTGATGTTTTATCAGTATTCTTGTTACTTGATCTCTTGTCAACCATTTATTTATCAATATGAAACTTGTACCATAGCATTCATTAGTGTATTTTATAAATAAATTATCAAATTTTCAGGTAAAAAAAAATTATCAAGAAACCAGTGCGCTTTTCATGGTGTACGCACCGACGTCGATGCATCATGGTCTTATAAACACACCACCCAAACAGTATAAAACATCGTACGGTGCTCTATGTCAACAAGGATCACCTGTGTGTTACATTTTAACCACCGCAACGATTAACACAGACAAAATAATAAAAATCATCAAGTGTTAGTTTTTATAGCATATGGTGTCGTGGAGGGGGCGATGCGGCCTATTCTTATAAACATCCTGCGCAAAAAAGGGACCACTGTACGGTGCTCTTTGTTAACTAGGAGACGTAGTATGTTATATGTTACATGGTGCACCAATTAACACAAAATAAAAAATTGTTGTTTTCCAAACAGTACGTGAGCGGTGCACTATAATGAAATAGTGCACAGGTGCCCTATTTTACATATGGCACACAAATTTAAAAAAAAATTGTTTTTAATTTTTTTATCAAACAGTACGTGCGCGGTCCGCTGGGATAAACCAGCACACCGGTGCGCTAGGTTACGTAGGGTGCACCAATTAAAAAAAATCTGTTTTTTTTAAATTCACGCAAGGGCCAACATGGATTGGGATCCGATTATCCAAGTCGTCTTGCGGGTTGGATGTCATAGGCCTATATATATAGCAATACAAACCCTATAAATCTAAAATGAAAATCCCTAATTATGAAATCACAGAAACAAGAAGAAGCAATAAAGAAATAAAAAGAATGAAGGGTTTAAGGTAAAAATGGATTTTTTTCTTTCTTTCTTTGAAAATGAGCAACAAATTGAAACTTTTTACTTACTGCGTAAAAAATACTGCAGAAAATGTAAAAAATAAAATAAAATTTATTCACGAGATCGTTTGAAATTCTATGCTACATGGTTTGAATCACCAAAGGTTCGGAATTCTGATTGTCTGACTAGTTATGTTCGAAAGTATTTCGCTGCTCCACAGTGCTCTCATGCTCTCTTGCTCTAGGTATGTCTTGTGCAAATCTCTGGCTGAAATTTTTTGCAAAAATAGTGAAATAATGAAAAGTGTTTAGTATTTAAATAATTGTTTTATGAAATTAAATTTTCGAAAATATTTTGTCGTCTATTTTTCAATTTACCGCTTTTTTTTCACTTAAAAAAAATAAAGTTGTATTTTTTTTATTTGCAGTTTTTCCTCACCGGTGTGTCAATTAATAACATGGCACTGGTGCGTCATTTAATAACACGACACCGGTGCCTAGTAACTAAAACAACACCTGTGTAGTTATCTGTACATAAACACCAATAACAATAAGTCTATTTTTAAGGTACCGAAGTTACTTTTAGGTGTGTGTACTAAAATTTATTGTTGATTTTGCTCAAATGCGGGGAGAAAATATCATAACTATATAGAATGGACAATTCTTCAAAATCCACCTCGTTCCATAATATTTCTTGAATTCCATCGCGAAGTTCTCCCTATCCATCTCAAGACGTAATATTTACTTCATATTTTATTTATATTTTCACTATCTAATTGAATTATGTTTTTTATCGATGTCAATCAGCTTAGTAAAATTTATAATGTATACAAATTTGCAGGTTCATACAGATTCAAAATCGAGTTCAGATGCACAAAATAATAAAACAACACCAAAACTTCGGAAGCTCTTATCAGGAGCAGCATACTGCAAGGCGCATTTGGTAGATGAAAATGGACAGTCGCTTCACCCTGCCAATTGTAACAATATTGCATCTTCTAGCCATAATCTCGGGACAATGATGGTAATAATAATTGTTTGGTATATTAATGTAATTATTTCAATGTCAAACAAATTAATCATGCATTGTCAACGTTCTTACTAATTGGTATCATAGGTTTTTTAGTAATCATGTTCAAATTTATTTTTTGAAATTATTACGATTCTAGTGATGATGAGTGACCTACCTACCATCTTCCGTTGCACCCCATGACAATGTCAAACCGAGAGAAGGTTGAATTAAGAGAAAAAATCAGAGAGGAACTATACCAAGAATGGTTGAATCAATCACTGATTCAATTCCCGCTATGTCCAGATTCACCAATTAGGAATGACTACAACAATAGTAGTTCTTCACAAGCTGGCAATGGAGGCAATCAAATAGAGGTTGGTATGGATGATTACTTAAGGGATATGACTGCCATGGAGACAATGTTGTTAGATGCATTCCAAAACAATGATCAACTAGGGGATGATGCTCAAATCACTGACACCTTTTTCGAAAGCCTTAAATTTGCTTCCACCACCCCTCTCTTTGGACTTGGCGGTCAGTCAAAGTCTACCCAGTTGGGGACAACGATGTTACTGTACGACTTGAAAGCAAAGTTTGGCTTGTCGAATGCATTTTTCTCAGAAAATTTGAGGTAAGTTACCATAAATTCCTCCCTTATATAAATTTGAGAAATATAATCACACAATGAACATTACAAATGGCCAATTTAATGAACGTTAATAATTATATTAGCATTAATGTACATTTAATATTTTCCATGATCACCAACTATAGGTTATTCAAATATAAGGTTCTTTCGAGTGATAATGTCTTGCCCAGTAGCTGCGAAGAGGCAAAGAAATTGTTGAAAATGTTGGGTGTTGAGTACATATCATAGCATGCATGTCCAAATGATTGGATTCTATATAGAGGAGAATATGCAGACAAAGAGATATGTCCGAAATGTGGGCATGATAGGTATGATATATCAAAAAAGAAGGGTAAATCACATGGTCCTCCTTTTAAGATATTGAGGCACATGCCTATAATCCCAAGGATTCAAAGACTCTTTCGTTGCAAAGAATTAGCTATGTTGCAAGGGTGGCATGCCTCACACAGAAGTGAGTTGGGAGTTATGTGAATCCCAACTGATTCAATAGGATACATGGCCCGAAAAATTCAAGGATGAAGTACAAAGTCTACGACTCAATATAGCCATGGATGGTGTCAACCCATATTCCCTCCAAAACACCATCTGTTTGGCTTGTAGTAGTGATCAATAACAATATCCCCCCATGGTTGTTGGTGAAGAATGAACATCTTATGTTGGCTCTCATAGTCCCTGGTAGAAGACAAATGAAGAATATGGATGTCTACTTACAACCACTGTTAGATGAATTTAAGGAATTATGGGATGGAATAAATATATATGATGTATCAAGACCCATCGCAGCAGAAAGGAGTTTTACGTTGTATGGCATATGTGCTTACACGACACATGATTATTCGGGCTTAGGAGTTTTCTCTAGTAAATTACATGTTTATTGATTTGTTTATATACGTAACAATATTCTTTCACATATTAGTTATTTAATTCGTTGTAATTGTTTTGATCTTCATGATATTCTTTAACGTGCCATGCATATAAATTGTATACAATAATTATCTCACACGTCTTGTAACAAAAGGGTATTTTGGATGTAAATGTTGTGGACCTTATCTGAAAGCTAGATGGTCCAAGGACCTACAAAAGCCAGTGTATGATTTCTCCAGGGTATTCATCCCAAAAGAACACCCTTACATAAGAGAAGCATCTGCTTTCAATGGTAAATGAGAGAGAACCCAAAGGCCTCCAATAATGACACCAGCTGAATGGCTCAGAGCATATGAGAGAGAGAAGGAGAAGGAGTTCATATAAATGTTCGATTCAAATGGGTAGCCTATGTTCGATGATCTAGAATTCTTCGACACCTATGTTGAGAAAATTCCCATTGGGATGAAAAAGAAATCTATCTTTTATAACCTCCCATATTGGGAGCATCTTAAGATTACCCACTTATTAGATCCTATGCATATATTTAAAAATGTTTCATCTTCTTTATGGAGGCACATATCATCAAAACAAAGTGACACATTGGTTGTTAGGAAAGATCTTATTACTTCAAAAAATAAAAGGAAACATTGGCCAAGACGATTAGAAAGTACAGGATCAGAGTCAGGCATTGGTCCCTCTAATTCATGGTATTTCAAAGAAGGCGATGTCCCATGGATTTTAAAAAAAGATGATATTTCTTTGGCAATGGAAGTTATAATGGGTGTGAGGGTGCCATCTTCATACGGGCCTTCACTATGGTGTTGCTTCACCATAGATGACCATTTGTTGGGGTTGAAATCACATGACCATTTGAATCCTCTGAGAGTACGTATAATGTAAAAAACATGATTTTATTATTTGTTATATTAATAAATTTTATCCCATGTAGGGATCATAAAACATAACTAATTTTGTATATTATTGCACATGTTTATAACTTTGCAGTGTCATTATCCTTTGTTCATGCGTGGGTGTGTGAAACATGAATTCCCTAAAGACCTAGGACATGCCATATCTAAATTATATGCATTTGTACGTTGGATCACGTCAAAGGAGATCCATGTGGCTAGCATTCCACAGTGGCGTCAAGAGATAGTTGAGATTGTTTGTATCTTTGAGAAGGAACTGCCGACGAGTTTCATGGACTTGCGGGTTCATCTTCTAATCCACCTAGTAGATGAGGTTGAATTAGTTGGGGTGGTTTCTTGTCGTTGGATGTTCATCTTAGAGAGGTACATGAAGAAATTGAAAGGTTTTGTTCGACAAAGGGTAAAACCCGAGGGATCTATGGCAGAGGGGTACATATCATATGAGTCTTTCTATTATGCCAGTGATTACATCAAGCAGATCAACAACAGACCAAGTGTGGTGATTTGGGGCGATGAAAGGGATGAAGACAAAAGAGAATGTGAGTTTCTCCAAACGAATGGAAAAAAGTGCTTGATAAAGAGTAAGTGACTTATAATTTTTCAAATTTATACAAATTAAATATTCATGTTAAACTTCGATATAATGTATATTTTGATCTCTATGTACTATATAATGTCAGTTTGATTTTATCAGCGAATGCAGAAATTGAAGCAATCAATAAATTCGTTCTTTACAATTCCGAAGCGACACAACTGTGGGTCGCATTGTACAAACAAAAGAGGATGAAATGGGATAGTGATATGAAAGAATTCAGACGGTTGAATGGTAGAAGTGTGCCTTATCCCGAACATTTAAAAGAAAATATGCCAAAAATATGCCCCAAAAGTTGGGTTGTTTACCAAGTCAGAGAGAAATACGGTGCAACCGGTCATTACCTGCATGCTGAAGAGGATGCGCTAAACGTAGGGATTGGATGCAACAACTCGATAATAATCTATTTAATTTATATGTACATTTGAAACTTAATAATGCACCTTTCAAATGTAATTACATCTATATTTCATATTTTAACTGTTGGGTTATTATAAGACACAAGACACTATGATTTTTTAACTTTTTTATAGGTTAATTTGTTCCCATCTATATGGGCATATGGACACCATTTTCACACAGAAAATTCCAATGATGGACACATCACACAAGACTATGGAGTGGAAGTCGAGTTCGATCAATCTAGTCGATCTAGACACCATGATCAAAACCTAGTACAAGGGACGTTAGGTTACATTGGAAAGATACAAGAGATGATTGAAGTGGATTTCTCTTCTTTCCAATGTGTTATTTTTAGGTGCAAGTGGTGGGACACCTTTGATTGGAATAATGTAAAGGAATATTGCGATAGTAGGATGATATGTATCAACTCTAGAAAGATGTGGGATGAAGCTAAGGAGCCCTATGTTTTCCCAGAACACTAAAACCAGGTGTCATTTTACCCAGATGTGTTGGATAAGGATTGGTGGTTAGTATTGAGACATGACCCTAGATCAAAACATATTTTTTAGAACAATAGTGTTATCATGTCATGCGAGCTGGAGGTTATTGAGGGTGATCATGAGAATCGAGAGTGATATGATACATGTGTTATTTCATTAATATTTATACTTTTTAAGATGGGTTTTTATAAAGAAGAGGACTTAACTACCTTATAACTTATAAGATGACTCTTTTTTTCGAAACATTATAATATGTTTTTTGAATTAATTGGTAATTTGCATTGTGTTAATGTTAAAATCAATATTTCACTTGATGATTTGCAATTTTGTTGATCTCAAAAACAATGGTGTATTGTATAAAGTTCCTTTTTTTTTGTATGTAAGATCATAATAAAATAATGATAATTCTAAAGTACATGAATTTATTTGCATTATTTTCTAAACTTTATTATATTACAGAAATTCATATTATTCTAGATTTATTGTTTTACAATTATTTAAAATTTTACAAATTTACAAATTTAAAAATTCTAATAAAATCATTTCACATTAATACAATTAATATTTTTACAAATATTTTACATACAATGACGATTAAAATTACAATTACAATTACAATTTTACAATTTCACATATAATTACAATTACAATCATTTCACAGTAATACAATTAAAATTTTACAAATATTTTACATACAACTAGAATTAGAATTACAAGTACAATTACAATTACAATTTTAGAATTTCACATACAATTACAATTACAATTTTAGAATTTCATATACAATTATAATTACAATTTTAGAATTTTACATAAAATTTACAATTACAATTACAATTTTACAATTTTACATACAATTGCAATTACAATAATTTCACAATAAATTAAACATTACAATTACAATTAAATTTTTACAAATATTTTACATACAATTACAAATACAATTACAATTTTATAATTTTACATACAATTAGAATTATAATTACAATTTTACAATTTGTCATATATACAATTACAATTAAAATTACAATTACAATCATTTCACAATAAATTAAATATTACTATTACAATTAAAATTTTACAAATATTTTACATACAATTACAATTACAAATACAAATACAAATTTACAATTTTACATACAATTAAAATTAAAATTTCAATTACAATCACGGCATAGTATTTAATAAATATCATGATCATTTAATATTAAATTAAATAAACATCACGATCATGATAACCATCGTACAAACATCATATTCGACTAAAAGACACATTCAAATTCGCTAACATCATCGTGATCATGATCATCTAACAAAACACAATTAGCATTGTATAACATCATCGCAACACAAACATAAAATATACATCTCATGTCAAATAACTGCTATCACATACACATCTATCTGCAAGCTGCACATTAAATGAACATATATAACATGACCTAACAATATACACATCATGATGATCACCAACATGTAAATTAAGTACAACTACAACATGAACATAAAATACATGGACCATATATATATATATATATATAATGTCAAAAATATACAACTATAATATAAATTTCAAATATCAGCTGATGGTACATCATCAATAACAGTACTAGCCGAGGCTTGCTCAGTGAATGGTGCAGCCTCGACAATCTTAGATACATGTTGATGATCACGTGCCTGTTGATCTGGTACAGGTTCCTCATGCTGATCAGGATCAACAGTTCGTTGTTCATCATGATGACTCGACATGGTCGATGGTCTAGCCTGGTCATGATCATGAGTACTATTGGATGCTGTAGGTTGTTGACTCGATGTGGCCGATGGTCCAACATGCTCTCCATCATGACTATTGGTTGATGCTGCAGGCTGCTCATCTAGCGCGATGTGAGGTGAACGATGATCACTCCCCTAAACGTGATCATCAGATGATGCGATGCTTCTCACGGATTTTCGACGTGTTGCATCTCGACCACGCCTATAACGTCGAAGGGCCCTTCTCAACCGTGTAACTAAGCTCATAGCTCCTACAACATGCCGCATTAGGTTAAACATGTCACGCAACATGCCTCTCCACATCTGTACCAACCTAGCATTGTCTTGTATATCTCTCATAGTGGCGGGCCTGACTCCCACCTCCACAAACAATGCATAGAGTTGGCCACCCAACTCCATCCTCAATCTACTTTCAAGCCTATGCCTAGCAAAAGGCAGTATCGACGCACCATGAGGAGCAAGTTTGTCTGCACCGACCTCATGATCCTCGGCATCTGCCATATCTTGATCGTCATCAGGATCCACACCTAGATCATTTGGTGGCACTAGCATCTCATCGCCATCAAAAGACCTAATGTCTGCAAAATATATATAAGTACATAACAATAATTAGAAAATTTCATTAAACAGTTTAATAAAAACAAGTTAAAGAACATGTTAGAATAAATTTAAATAAAAAAGTAATATTACCTCTATCATCCGGCGACTCATCATTTGTAAAGAGGATGTTGGCACACCCTCGCCAATCCAAACCAGCATAAGGACAGGGGACCATAACGAAGGGATTCTCATCAACACTGGCTAGCAACTCCAATGCATCATGTGATATCCTCGCAGAAAACTCAGACTCGCCCCTCCTGGGCATCATCTGTCCCCATATGTACATCTGTACATGAAGCATTAGCCTACGAGGCTACCGAACAAAAGTAGGCCTCGTCTCTGGAAACCTCCCAAAAAATAAACAAACTAGCTCTGAAGCAAAAGGGAAGTTGACCCTCCCTTGTGCATGAGCACGAAATCTATCTAAAGATGTATAGAACTGTCGCAAAAAAATGGCAGCCACCTCACAAGTCGTGGCTCTTGTACTAAAGAATCAACATAAAATAGAAGCAGGCAACTAATGCACTGCATGTCGTTGGTGTTATGTGAAATGGTCAAAATCAGTAGTAAGAGGCACCTCACCTCCTCTCTATCAAATGAAGTAATACGTAACTGACCTCTGGAGACCTGAAAATTTGAAGGAGACAGTATATCCGCGCTAATGTATCTCTGGGAGTACACCAAACGACTCCCCACTGCATAGCCAACTGGAACCTCTGGGAACGAGGTAAAATCCACCCCTCTCCTTGATAGGCCAGTAATGAAATAGATTTCCTCCTCAGTGGGCATGTACCACTGGTTACGACCAACCGAGAAATCTTGTAGGTGGGCATTCCACCTGCGGATAAGATGTTGCAAAAACCCACCATGGCCCTTTAGGGATGTAGCCTCCTCATAGAACTTAAGGAGGTCTACCTGCCATAGGCGCCCCTGGGTAGTTGCTGTAATAGGGCGAGGGTACGCATCTCTCCCCCTCTCTCGTGCCTCCCACATGCGAACCATGTTATA
Source organism: Pinus albicaulis (assembly GCA_034641835.2). Lineage (NCBI taxonomy): Eukaryota > Viridiplantae > Streptophyta > Pinopsida > Pinales > Pinaceae > Pinus > Pinus albicaulis. The sequence goes on from CM076569.1 coordinate 963,426,941, forward strand.
CTAGTTTTCCTGTTGTTGTTGATGTTCCCTCTCTTCTCTCATTTCATGTCGCTGAATGATTGACATATTAAATACAATTTTTTTATTAAATGAGACATGTATTTAGGAATATACATATATAAATTTTTTTGAAAAAAAACAACTGGTGCGCCACAAAAAACAGGCACGCACCGGTAATGGTGTGTCGTTTTGTTGTCGCGCACCAGAGGCGGTGCACCTGCAAATTTTCAGCACACCGCCCTCCTGGCATTGTTCCAAAGTCAACAGTGCGGTGGTATAACAGGCCGCACCGTTGACCATGTCGAATTACCGGAATGCGATTTGTTGACAAAATTACCCGCCTCAGGGCGGATATTTCTATCAACGCATTGCATTCTCACTATTTGATAGGGTCAATAGTGCAGCCGGGTAATCGACCGCACCGCACTTTTTTAAAATTTTAAAAAATCACGGTGTGTCGTTTCGGTACCTCCCCGGAACCGATGCAGATACCGTTAGCATCGGTCGCGGTGCAGCCTGTAAATACAGGCAGCACCACTAATCGGTGCAAGTCGAATGGCTCGAGCGCACCACGCGAGAATTTTTTTATTTTTAAAGAAGGTGAATTTTAAGATATTTCACAAAACTAATCCACTAAAAGGTTTAATTATGGAAAAAAAAGGAAAATACCTATACATTTGGTCGTCGAGGAGACATATTGGCTATAGAATTTGCAAACCTAAATTTACCCACCATTTTGCAAAATTCAAAATGGAGATGGTGGGAGATGGACAATAGCAGTGTGTGCAATGGGAGCACTGATGGCAGGGCGCCTCACACAAGGTAAATTTGCACTGGTGCTTGAGAGCTCTGGACTACTGAAAAGTGAAAAATATGCATTTTTTACCGTAATTTTTTTTAACCCTGTTCTGGTGCGTGGGTTTTATAGGCACACAAGTGCGGTTTCTTAAAACCGCACCAGGTTGTTTCAGTTTTGGTGGGGGGTTTTAGGACGCACCAGTGCATAATATTTGTAAAGCATTGGTGCGCTACAATAATAAGCCGCACCGGGCAAGTTTATTCCAAGCCCATTATGTCCCGGTGTCCCAATGTTTTGTGCGCACTACTGTTGTCTCTAGTTGAACGCATTAGTGCGGTTTAGGATGATAAACTCACCGTAAGAAAAACATCCGAAAAAGCCTCCACCCGCCAACTTCCTCTAGTAAGCTCCACTACAAAAGGATGTCTGGGGTATTTTTATAAGGGGTTCCTCAAAAACATATGCTAGAGGGTATTTTCCTTGTAGTGTCATTAAAGTGAAAAATTTAAAGGACCATTCCATAGGGATGTCAATTTTCATGGATTTATCGAACATGTGTCTCACACGATACATTATTCTTTGTTTTTCTTTAAATTCTTATTCTTCCACCATGCTTTCACTACTTTAGTGTCTGTATCTTCTGCTTCTTTTGCTCATGTTTAGGAGTAATTTTTCTTTCTTCTTCTTTTATCATGTAGCCTTCTTTTCTTTTCTTCTCTTCATAAATCTTCATTTTGTTGATATCTCTTCTTTCATTCATTTGTAATATGCTTACAAAAATATGTTTCTTGTTGGAGTGATGTCTTCATCTAACAAGTCACATATGACACTAAATTGAAAAATTGTAATTGATGCACTAATGCCATGAATTGACATGACTCAAACATGAATTGACATTTGAATTTGTTTTCAATTCATTTTGACTCCACATTCCCAACTAAACTTCAACTCTCATGTAATGACTTGACATAATTATTAGTGTGTTAGGTTGGGTAAAAGATCAATCATACACCATATCTCATTTTAATGAAGTGTTACACTTGAAAAACTTCTTCATTTCTCTAAACTTAACTCCAATTAAAACTCTCAATGTCAAACTCTTAACTTTTAAACAATATATCAAAAAATTATTTTAAATTTAACTCCTTAACATCAATTAAAAAAATAATAATAAATAAATAAAATAATCTTCAATACAAATCTCCATTACATAGTTTACCATGTTTCCCTTAAACATATATAAATACCATAAACATATATAAATTTTACCATACATTCCTTAAACATATATAAATGCCATTTGTTGACTTTAATACATGAGCATTATTCATGAAGATGCAGTTTCTTTGTTTTTCCTATTTTTAAAAACATGCCGTCCATGCAACAAAAAAATTGTTTCCTTTAAAATAAAATACGGACATAAGGCCATGGACTTCAAGAGATGTATTATTAATTCACCATTTTTCCAAAATAAAACAAAAACTACACCCAGATTGTAACTAAAATGATGATCTCAACCTTCGCTTTAGCCATCCCTGTAATAAAACCATTTTTCCAGAAACAACTTTTGATTTGTTTCAATTGTTTTAATAATTCCAATAATTAGAAAAATAATACCTCAACGTAATGTTGAACTTTTATTTTCCCCTCTGTCGGCAATTTTCCAAAGGTTTTTCTCGTTCTACACAATTTATTCCATGTATTTTAAGTTTAAGTCTAGTATGAAGGTGATGTGTTTTAAGTCTAAGTCTAGTATAAAGGTGATGTGTAATTCCATTAGTGTTTAATGCGGAATTTATATATATATCAATTAAAAGAAAATTTTATAAAACAAAAACAATAATAATTCTTATAATTATAAATAAAATGTTTCAATAGGTTAAATAATATAATTTATATCAACTTTACAAAGATAAAGTAATTAAAAGTAAAAGAAAATCTTAGATTTCGAGTTTTGCATTCTAAAGGATGTTTGCATATCAAGAGATTCGATTTCTCTAGGTGATTGATAGATATGTGGTTAAGATGGAACCATACTGGTTATTGTCAAACCTACAAAGCATACATAACCTCTTTATTCCAAAAAAAAAGGATGAGTGTAGTTTAACTAAAATGTATGTTATGTGATTTTCACCGAAAATTATTACACACATTAAATAATAGATGTTTGATCTTTTTTGGGCATTTTCTGGGATATATCTTAGAATCGTAAAGTCGAGTTGTGCAATCCACAAAATTTCCCCACGGGGTTTTCATGGCACTGAATCCATTTATGCATCCAAAAATGCATTTTAAACAAAAATAAATCACAATTTCCTCTAAATTTGTATTACTCAATTTTTTTGTAAAAAAAGGCCAATGAATCCATTTATGCATCCAATTTAAACAACAAGAAATTACAATATTTCCCAAAATTGTATCATTGAATTCCATAAAAAAAAAAAACCAAAACATCTGTCAGTTACATTGTGCCCAAACAATGTCTTTAGAGGAAATCTTGAGCACAAATGTGCACCTTGTGATTAAACTTACTCGAAGATAAATCGTCACAAAGTTTCTCAAATGAGACAACAAATTAAATCTTGTAAAAAAAATCAAATATTGATAAAGAATTCATGCCATGTCTGTATGTGTCATACATGAGTACAAGAGAGTATTCTCTAATAAAAAAAATTAATCAACCAAGTTTTTCTTATGCTAAAGCACATCCATACAATATCATGGCAACTAACATTCAAGGAACCAACCTAGTCATGGAAACACTATCAAACCTACTTTGATACCAAAAATGATGAAATCATACCTCACAACAAAATAAACACACACATAAACACTCAATTATGTAAAGCAGGGACATCAAGGATTATGCTAAAAAATCCATCCCCCCAAATGGGAAGTATTAATCATTCCCATGTGTTACCTTTGGTGTAGAAATTGCTCCTTTGATCTAGGTGGATATCAATGGCCACCCACCTATTCCATTTGGACCCGCACCATCAATTCTTGCAGCTTTTCACATTGAGCACAACTTACTATTTTTAGCAGGTTTTCGGGTCTTGCACTCCCGGAGCCGTTTTGGGGCCTTAATGATCCAGGTGGATATTGGTGGCCACCCACCTATTCCATTTGAATCCCCACCATTAGTTCGTTCAGTTTTTAAGTTGCAGCACAACTTACTATTTTTAGCAATTTTTTGAGTTCTGAACTTCCAGAGCCATTTTGAGGCCCTAAACGATGTCTTTTGGGAAAACTGGGAGCAACATGGGTCCATAGACTGATGTTTCTCACATTGAAAGTTGTACGTTTCAGATAGATCTTTCTAACGAGGTATGATACGCGTCAAATGGAGATCGTATGTCGAAGTTACGTCCCCAGGAAGTTGAAACACCAATTTACCCAAACGGGGCCCATAGTTTTGGCGCTTCATCTCCTAGGGTTAGGTTTTTGGATGTTTAGAGTTCTCCATTGTTTCTCAATAATAAATAGGCCCTCAATCCTCATTGTAACATAGCTCAGAGGTCTGTAGCCGCCACATCTCTTCTCAGAGATATGTTACCATCACCCTAGCTATTGTTATTTCCATTATGTCTGTAAGCAGATTTCAGTCATTTGATTTAAATAAAATGAAGTATCGTTTCTGCTGCATCTTTTTATTTATGGTTATATGTGTATTCTGTTGCGTTCCTGCATAAATCCGGATCAGTGGTATCAAAGCAGTCTGCTTTTTCTCTTGTTTTCTTTGCATGTCCCCAACGCGGTCAGGGTATAAGGACTTAGGGCTCGATCTGGTTGAACCCTTGCAAGATCAGCCTTGCAAACCCTGACGACCTCCCATGGTGGAAGAAAAGAAAGACAAGGGAGCAAGATATCCTATCAAAATATTGCTCAAGGAGGCCCTTGAGAAACAAATGAACGTGATGATGGATAACTTTGCTCAGATCCTTCAACGACTGCCCACCTACGATGCATCTGCATCCAACAACCACTCTGGAGGTGCCACTCCCTTCAAGGTACATGTAAAATTTGACATTCCTGTATTTGAAGACCAGATAGATGCAGAAGCTGTAGATAGATGATTAAATTTGTTGGAAGGGTATTTCTCTGTCCATGATTTCTCCAATTGAGAAAATATTATTTTTGCACTCCTCAAAGTCGCTCCCCATGGAAAAGACTAGTGGGAAACCTACTATGAGCAAGAAAACGAAGGGGAACCCTCTCTGTTATCGGCCACACCCACTTGGAATTCGTTCCGAGACGGCATCAAGGAACAATATTACCCGTGGGGAGCTATGAGGACAAATACATCCAATGGACCACGCTACGGTAGCAAAGGGATCAAGATGTGCACGAACTTACGGACTTGTTCCATGCCCTGCACACAAAGTTGGGTATTAAATATTCAGATAGACATTTGGTGCTCAAGTACCGCGGCTGTCTACACAAACAGATTCAGGAGGAAATGGAGCTCCTCGACATTACATCGCTTGGCACGGCATATCGCTATGCCGCCAAGATCGAGCATAAATTTAAGCAGAAGAAGCAAGACTTTGGATCTGCGAATCCGAAGCCAGGGAAAGGTGCCCCCGAACCGCAGAACAAGGGGAAAGGCCAAAGTGGGGTGACTCAGAACAACACCACAAATCCAAAGAAGGACATGGGGAAGTGATGTGAATTTCATAACAACCCCACTCATAGCACAAACGAGTGTCGAACCAAACAGTCGTTGGTGGCCGAACTAAAGGCACTCGAATCAGAAGCATTTTCTGTTCCTGAGTCAGAACCAGACAAAGGCAATGAAAAAGGGAAGAAAATCATTGATGTGGATCCCAGTGCCATTGTTTCCACCACCAATATCCAGAGGGAGGATCTCGAGGATCCAGAGGAGGGGGAGCGCCTCTTCCATTCGTAGATGTGGGTGAAGGGTTCTCCACTGCAATTCCTTGTCGATAGTGGAAGCCAAAAGAACCTCATTTCAGCAGAGGTCGTGAAGCGGCTCGGCCTACCAACCATAGCACACCTACAACCGTATACCTTCGGGTGGCTTCACCCAGGGAGAGATATCCGCATCCGCCAACAGTGTCGGCTTCCGTACATCATCAAGCCATTCACGGATGAGGTATTATGTGATGTTGCTCCTCTTGATGTAGCTGATGTATTATTGGGCCAACCATACTTGTGGAGGCGACATGTTGTGTAAGAGTCTAGGCCTCGTGCTATTATTATTACTTTGGGAAACACCTTGTACAGGATACCGGAGGTAGTACCGCTTCCTGTCATCTCTTTAACTACTGCAAAACAATGCAGTAAGATTGTTTCCCAAACGAGGAAATTTACTTTCCTTATAGCTCGCTCACAGGGAAAGAAGAATATTGTGGCCACAACCTTGAAATAAGGCTCCCCTACATGGCTGCAGCAGATGGAAAAAGTCATGGAAGAATACAAGGACATTTTCTCCTCACTCACGGAGGTTCCTCTACACTGTCAGGACAAGCACTCCATTGATCTGACCCCCGACGCACCGCCACCTGATGTTGCCATATCTCCTGCAACTACACATACATAATCCACACATGTACTTTCTGAGGTTGATAAAGAAACCAAAATTATTAAACACATTCAACATGTCCGCCCGCAAGTCCATGACATCTTCGACAAATCTAATACCCAGTTCAACAGAATTTGTCTCATCTCATGGAGGATCTCAACGTAATGGGGACCATTGCTTCCTAAGGAGGGAGGAATGATCCAGGTGGATATCGGTGGCCACCCACCTATTCCATTTGGACTCGCACCATCAGTTCTTACAGCTTTTCACATTTAGCACAACTTACTATTTTTAGCAGGTTTTCGGGTACTGCACTCTCGGAGCTGTTTTGGGGCCTTAATGATCTAGGTGGATATTGGTGGCCACCCAACTATTCCATTTGAACCCCCACCATCAGTGCGTTCAATTTTTAAGTTGCAGCACAACTTACTATTTTTAGCAGTTTTTCGGGTCCTGAACTTCCAGAGTTCTTTTGCGGCCCTAAATGATGTTTTTTGGGAAAACCGAGAGAAACATGGGTCCATAGACCATGTTGCTCGCATTGAAAATTGTATGCCTCAGATAGATCTTTCTAATGAGGTATGAAACGCGTCAAACAGAGATCGTATGCCGAAGTTACGTCCTCGGGAAGTTGAAACACCAATTTACCCAAACAAGGCCCATAGTTTTGGCGCTTCATCTCCTAGGTTTAGGTTTTTGGACGTTTAGAGTTCTCCATTGTTTCTCAATAAATAGGCCCTCGAGCCTCATGTAACACATTTCAGAGGTCTGTAGCCGCCACATCTCTTCTTAGAGATACTCTACCAACACCCTAGCTATTTTTATTTCCATTATGTCTGTAAGCGGATGTCAGTCATTTGATTTAAATAAAATGAAGTATTGTTTCCGCCGCATCTTTTTATTTATTTTTATATGTGTATTCTATTGTGTTCCTGCATAAATCCGTATCATCCTTTTATAATAATAAGTAACCATAACAACTATGTTAAAATTGAGCATTTAGTTCAACCATCTCTATAACTAGCTTTAATAATATCTCCTCAATATTCCATCAATCTCTCAACCAAATCTTCATCTCTAATGTTGCTCACTTCTCTTCATCCCCATTCATACATAGACTTATAGAATAACCCTGCCCCATTACAAACCATATAATTAAAAATTACAAGTATGAGTCATTCCTCGCTCTCTCGCTTAATCATTATTTCTCATATTCACTTAGTTCTTTATCTTCATCTTCGATCTTCTTTGGTTTTCTTCATTCTTCTTCCTCAATATTTTTCACCCTATACATGCAAAGAGAAAACATTGTTGAAGTCCATATAATAGAGTCGCCATCCATTAGAATAAAAGGTTTCTAGGTGTTGTATTTGTCAATTCTCTATAAAACTCTTTCTTGTACTAGTTCATCAACGATTCTTCAATCACATGTCTTCAAGCTTCTACATTTCCCCGTTGCATCATCATCATCCTCAACTTTAGATTTTTGGGTTAGTCAAAACCATATTCTTAATACTCTTGCATCACTTTTTCTTCCTTTCAATTTTTTTCTATCTTTCAAGCTCTTTCAAATATGACCAAGTCACACCAAAGCCTTTCTGAGGCATGATTATCAAGTCTATGATTCTAAAGAGAAAGTCCCCTTTTCACCTATTTATCAAGAGATTTCTGAATTGCACCTTCTCGTCACCATTCAAACTATATATATTTCAACTTTGTTTAATGTTCTTTTTAAATTTGTTATATTCTTTAACAAAGTTTATATGTTACCATCAAAAGCCATATTTCCTTGATCAGTCCAAATCCTCAAAATCGAACCCTCCATTAACTAAAGCACTTCAACCTTGGCTTTATAGTGAGATGGGGCCTTGATTCCAAAATCAACCTCCTTTATCATAACTCTTTGTTCGTGTCTTGAAGTTATGTTGTAACTTTCGAACTCTGCAACCAAATGTAAGCTTCACACGAGTCTTCTCACGTGTGAAATCTTTTGAAGTTCAAATGTAATCAAACTCGACTTCAAAAATTAGTCCTCCACACGAACCCCTATCCCGATTTTGAGATCAATGTGATCCTCAAATTTAAGCCTTCCCTCGAACCTAGCAAATTTGCCAAAACCTTTATAGATTAATTTAATTTGAAAAACCAAAAAGGGGTTTTGTTCAATGAAATTATTAACTTAATACTAAAAGTTGTATTTATGGCCTATGCTTCGCACACTAATATGCATGTACCTTATAACTACTACAAAAAGGATCAAATAGTGAAGCAAAGGAACCCAAATAATAGAAAATGTCTTGAAGTGATAAATGGAATTTAAACTTCTAGGTGTCCAAGGAGTATAAGATGTTTGAAGATTTAAGAAAGGAGATGAACATAAAGGATCGTTAAATAGAGAAGTAGGAAAACGAAGAATGAATCAAAATTTGAGTTAACAAAGAAAATGGACACTAGGTGGAAAATGAGATAGTTGAATAAAGAAACCAAATAATTAAGAAATGAATTAAATAGCCAAGTGGATGGAAGCAAAATGATTGATTTTTTTTTGGGCAGAGAAAGAATTTTGTGTTTTTGCATCGTGAAATGTTAATGAGGGGAAGCCAAGGATTTTTTTTCACCAAATTTGTAAACTCCTTTATTTTTTGTCACCAATTTTGTAAACTCTTTTATTAATTAATGAATTGGAAACCATTTCTAACCAAGCCATTTGGAGATAGACTTAATTCTAAAACTTGTGATTTGCATAATTATTTTGCTGGAGCGATGTAAGCATTCGGTGATTCAATGTAGAATTTTCTATGTATGAGCAATTTGTTTTTTTTTCTCTCCTTTTTTTTAATCTCACAAATTGTTTGTATATATCTAAATGCATATTTTTATAGCCAATTTTTAATGATAAGAACATTTTGTGATGAAATTAGTTATCTAACTTTTTTCTTTTATTTTCATAGTAACATTTTTTTATTAAAGGTATAAAGTATCAATATATTTGGTTCAATGTTTACCTCATTGGTTTAGTTTCTTAGCCTAGGCATCATTGTACACTTTGCCTATTAAATTAGTTGTATCTTATTTATTGCATCCGTGAAAACCTAAATAGTGAGTTGGGATGCAACTAACAAAACAACATGAAATCGTTTGAAGGTTATCTTGCTATAAATTAGATGGATTCCCTATCCAAAAAGTGTGTGATTTAATTGGGACCTTTAATTGGGGAGTCTCATTACAAATTTCTCAGGGTCATTCATCTTTGTCAACACACTAATCCAAAATATATAATTCACATTTAAGGGGAAAATTACAAAATTTTCACCCACCGCTTTGTAATATAAGTCTATCACCCTGAACTTTGTAATCACTACAATAGTCAGTGATGCTTTCCACAAAATACTTTTTCCAACACATATTTTGTAGAATTTTTGTACCATTCCCTTGGGGATTGTTTCAACCCATAAAATGATTTTTTTATATTACATACCATGTAGTTTCCTCATACCATAAAGCCTTTTGGTTACTCCATGAATATCCCCTCCTTCAAATCTCCATAAAGAAATGTTTTTATGGCATCCAATTTCTTAATTCTAAATCATAGGATGATGCTATTTACCTAACAACATTAAGTAATATAAGTCACTTTTTCTATAGATGAGAAAGTGTCTCGGTTATCTATTTCTTAAACCTAAGAATATCACTTTGTTACCAATCCTATGTTATATCTCTGCATTATTCCATCAACCATAAAAAAAATTTGGAATATTTATTAAAACCACCAATCTTTCTACCTTGCGGAAATTCTTCTAAACCCCATTCTTTGTTTGTTTTAAAATAGTAATTTTTCCTTCATTCTCTTTTGGAATTATGCATTTTCAAGACTATCTAGAACTTCTTCAACACTCTTAGGCTCCTCATTAATGGAATATAACCTACAAATTAGCAAAACGTTTCACTACTATAACCATAACAAGTTGATTGCTAACCCGTTGATGTCTCTTAGGTTGCTGAGCTTTTCTCACTAAATCCCTTGTATTCTCCTGCACTAATATGAATGTGTTTTGTTCTATGGATTCCTTTAATGCAACTATATCTTGTTTAGAGGTTCAACTGGTTCTAGTTTCTTCAATGGCATCCAATCTTGTGTTCTAATCTCTTGGCTTCACTATATGTCAAGTTTGCTTCAGTTTCAAGGCTTCACTATGTATCAAGTTTTCTTTAGTTTCAATGCGGCCACCTATGCTGGAAATTTCTAAATGTCTCTCAGCCTAATTCTACTCCCTTAGGAATGTAATATGGTTTTCCACCACTCTTTATAGCACTAGTATTTCATCATATTGTTCTTTTTATTGCTCAAATTCATTGGGTTTCTTTTCTCTAAATATGGTGTTTCATCCACAAGTACTTGTGTGCTTGTATAGAAGCCAGTTAGCTTGTATTTCGTAACTCTCATAAGCTCTCCATTTCTAATGAACATAATTTTTTTGGATTTTCATCCAACTTTTCCCCATTATCCTCAGTTACATGGATATAAACCTCACAAAAAATGGATCTCAAGTGAGAAAAAAATCAGTTTTTTCCACTCCAAGTTTCTACTACTATTCTATATATGAAGGATAAACTAGGTGACAAATTGACCAATTAATTCGTTGTTGTAATTGTTTCAGTTCAAAATCCTCTACTCATTTTACATCAGATATCATACACCTTGAATTCTCCATTAGAGTTCAATTCATCCTCTTAACCACTTCATTTTTCTAGGAATATGGTGTAGTTTTCTACCTTGTGATCCCAAAAACATTACCTAATGATGAAAACCCTCAACAATTCTATTTTTTTAGAAATGATACTAGTGGCTTCTTTAACCCCTTTTCAAATATTTTTTGCAGTGAAAATTAAAAGTTTGACCTTGCTCAAGATTACGACTGTTGTGGAAAAAAGCTTTAAATCAACCTTTGAATCGAAAAATTATGCTCTCGATAACATCGATTTTGTTCTCTACTTCAATATTGCAACTTTTTTGAAACTATGACCAAGTGACAACCAATTTTGTTACAAAAAAAATCCTTATGATCAACTCTCGAATCAAAAAGTGTTATTATCTCTTTCTATAATCTTATTTGAAGCTACAACCTTGATAATTAATACCATTACAAATAAAGACTTTCAATTTAAAATTTGATTAAAGAATGAGTGTTACCAATAATAAACCGCCATTACAAAAAAAAAAAAAAAACACAAACATAATACTATATATTATTTTTGAATGACTATTAACTCTCCACTACTATTTCCCATCTCAAAAATGTCTCACCTCTCCACTACCCCTTTCCCATATCAAAAATGTCTAACCTCTCCACTGCCCTTTTCCATCACAATCTACAAAATATCTCAACTCTCCACTCCCCGTTTCCCATATAAAAAATTTCTTACCTCTCCTCTACCCTTTTCCATCTCAAAAATGTTTTAAAGTTAAAAAAAAATAAAATAAAATTCTAATTATAATATAAAAATTTGAAAATAAGTTAAAAAACTATACCAATGCTAAAAGTATTTTGAAGTTAAAACAATTCATTTCATTTTAAAATAATAATATAAAAATCTTATTTTTTCTCACAAAAAAAAAAAAAAAGATTTCTCTTGTTATTCACATATGAATCAAAGTGGAAAATTACACCATTTTTAGGAAACATGTAGTAACTTGACAACTCTACTATGAAGAAAGAAGACTACTTAGTACTAGAACTACAACAAAAGTACCTAGCGTGATAAATATAAACAAACTTGTCCAAACCTTAATCACATGAATGCCACCTATAAAAACAACAAAATTATATATCCCCACAACAAACTAAATCCACAAAACAACATAATCACCTAGAATTATGCTTTCTAGTTACAAAATCATGCATATGAAAAAACTTCAACAAAAAACACCAAGGAGCTAGAAATTATTATAGTTTTTTGAGCCACAACATACTAAAAAGAAGAATTAGTAATCCTTAAGGGTTCCTCTGTCCATACATATTTCTCCTTTAATTCAAGGAAATTAAAGTAGCCTTCAAGAAGAGTAATAGCTTTCTTAGACAAATTTTCCACTAAATAGTTATGCTGACGAAAGATATGGCTAAAAGAAAGAGCATGAAAATTCTCTTGAAATATTTGTATTATTTCTTGTCTATTTGAAAGAGAAAGCACCTACAATTGAGACTGGCGAGAAACCTGATCAATGATAATATTTCAATCACCAAAGATATGTAAAGAAAGAAACCATTTTTTAGAAGCAAAGAAAAGCAAACCCCATAACGCCACCATCTCAACTTTGGTATTGGTCCCTTTCCTAGCTCCCAAAGAAACTAAAAATATGTGAATAGGAATAATGACCAGCTGAAATCCACCTCCACACCGATTAAACTATGAGGCACTATAAAAAAACCAAAAGGACCTTGACATGAAGAGAAAGGAGGACCATGGGGTCTCTCAAGTTTGAGGGTAGTCCACCTGAAACAATTTGAAGAAAAAAACTGCTTCAGAGCTGACAACAACAATTGAATTTTTGGCATCTTAAAAAAGGATAGCATTCCTTTGCTTCCAATTACTCACAATCACAAAAATAACCAAGATATTGAGGGGTCTCACTGAGTTACAACACTTTTTAAAACTTTCTTCAAAGGATACAAAATCCCACAACATAACAACTTTAATATACTAGCGATATCCTTCTAAACAAGTTTGGAAAAACCACAGTGAAGAAAAATATGATCAATAGATTCAACATTCATCCTACAAATAATTCAAACATTAGGACCACATCCTCCACATTTGCTGATGTTATACCAGGTCAAATATTATTTTGAACATAAGACACCAATAAAATTTTAGCTTTAAAGGTGTGTTCCATTTCCACAAATAGAAAAACCACCACTTTTCATGGAAACCCGTGTGAGAGGCCACAATAGCTTCATAAGCATCTTTAGCAGAAACTGACCAGTTGACACATTCTAGATCCAAACTAATTCATTTTCCTTTCAGTCAGATAAATTCCAACGTCATTTAACCCAAATATAAATCTATGCCATCCTTCCTTAAAGGGCAAAGAAAGCCCCAAATTAAAAACTTGTAACCAACCACCATTAACCTCAATTAAAAGTAGATTTTTTAAATGAGACAAAAAATTAAATCCTTTTGTATTTAAGAGGTAGATAAGGTCAAGAGATAATTTGAAGAATTCTTCGCCATCAATAATAGGATTCATGCCAAAGAGAATATTAGAACCATATCGTCCTTTCCAAGCAAGCCACCGGCCAAAAGAATCAAAGGATTCCACTAACACTCCCCAAACAACTGAAACTTTGCAGGTAGATTTGTTAGGTTTTCTAATCCAAATGACATAAAACAATTTTAAAGGGTACTTTGAGTTCATAAATTCACTCCAAATACTGACCCCTGTCAACACTCTCCAAAAACTTTTTATTTTGAGAGTGAGTCCAAACCAATGTAAGTCTTTAATGCCACACCCTCCCAACGCTTTTGGCAGAGAGAGTTTCTCTCAGCTGGATAAGTGGATTTCTTCTTTGGAAATGTTACTTGACTAAAGAAATATGAACATCCTTTATCTGAATTTACTACGAATAGACTTGGGGATCTTTGTCAAAGCTAGCCATAAAATTGGAATGTTCTCCAGGACACATTTAATAAGTGTCAATCTTCCTCCAATAGAAAACCACTTGTAGTTCCAATGATCATTTTTTTCCACCTTTTGAAGAAGCCATAACCAATCTCTAATAAGGTAATTAGTAGGCTTTAGGAAGAAACTCAAGTACATGAGTCAATGGATGTAGACTTAAAAGGAGAAAAAGATAAGATCTAAGATAAAACCTTCTCACCCATATTATGGTAAAGAAAACAAGATTTATTATGGCCAATTTCCACACCCGAGGTTGTACAAAAATCACAAATCATACAATAAAAAGTTGACCATTATGCTAAAGATCCTATCCCAAAAAGAATTACACCATCCACAAATAGAAGATGAGTAATGTAGCTTCCTTTAGCAATTTTAACTCCATTGATATTACTTGCTCTTCTAGTGTTATCAATTAGTTGACTCACACCTTCCACCACTAAGAGAAATAACAAGGGAGACAAAGGACATTTTTAATCCCTGGTATCTTTTAAAGAAACTAGAAGGAGATTCATTGATTAAAACTGAAAAGTTGGTTGAATTAATACATCCCATAATCCAATTAGTGATTTCAAGGTTTAAACCAATTTGGAGGAGAACAAGTCTTGAAAAGCCCTGGTCCACTTTTTCATAATTTAGATAGGTCCACTTTCATAATAAGGGCTTCTAGTTTTTTGGATTTGACATAGTGGAGACTTTCTTATGCATCCCCTACAACTTCCAATATTTTGCGGTTAACCAAAAAGAAAAATTATTCTTTGGACATACTCATAGCTAACTTAACTTTGATTTTGTTAGCTATCACCTTAGCAATGTTTTTGTAAACCATATTACATAAGGAGATAGGTCGGAAGTCATTGAAAGAGGTCATTGGAGTTGAGATTTTAGGAATAAGAGTTCCAAAAGTTGCATTTATTTCCCCCAACACTTTCCCACTAGTTCTAAACTCCTCCACCACTTCAATCTGATCAGGATCCATAGACACAAAAAATCAAAGGAAAAACTCAATAGTCCATCATCCAGGCTGAAATTTTTTTATTTAGCTAACTTCTTTAAGATATCCTCAATCTCGTCCAAAGTGAGAAGGATCCCAATAGTCAAATTTTATTCCTCCGTAAAGAATCGACGATAATTTTTAATAACACTCATCTGAGACCCAAGATTGCAGTTACTCGGGTCCTTAAAAAGGGAGGCAAAATGATCCATTGCTGCTTTTTCAATATATTTTTTCAAAGACATTGAATTTCTAGCTCTATCTTTAATTTCCCAATTGAATTGATTATCCTTCTATTATTTGAAAACTTGTGAAAAAAGGATGTGTTACTATCACCCTGGGATATCTAGATTGCTCGAATTTTTAACCTCCACATTTCCTCCCTCAAATTTCAAATTTTTTTCTTTCCTTTCCAATAGAAATTTAAAATTTTCTTTGTCTTCTTCAGACATGATACCTACTGATATTTTCAAGAAATTTTTATCAATAAAGCCCTCAATAACAAGTAAGTCTTGTTTCCAAACTAGATTTTTGTTCTTCTCCCACCCCAACACGTTTGATTTAAAACTTTTTAGTTTGTAGACCAACGTATCCATGGCTAAAGGCATCTCAAACTGGATAATATCATTCCATTTATCATTAATCATCATAACGATGTCCTCTTCCTTCAACTAAGAGTGATTAAATTTAAAATGGTAATTGTGTTTATGGGTATCAAGTCTAGTTGTATACTTATAGGCATATTATCAGAAATTGCAGCATTTTCCACCCAAGAACTAAACTTGAGCACTGAATCCATAATCTATTCATACATAAGAAATGTGTCTAACCTTTTATCCACTCCTGCATCATTGTTCCTATAATTTTGTGAGGTGTGAATCAATGGGGAGGGAAAACCATCAAGCAATCTTGCCTCCTAGAATTTTTTAAGAAAAAAATATGCTAATGGATCATATCAAGGACTTGAACCCTAAATATCTTGGTCCAACATAGAGAGATTTAATTCCTCCACCCCCACCCCCTCCCCCCTAATAAAAATAATCAAATTTTTATGCTTTAGAATCCCTTAAACAAAAATCTCTTCCCAAAATTGTTGGTCACTGAAATAGGGCTAATAATAGTTTATCACCTTGACCATCTTATCGAATCCTCTAAAATGTTCCTCCATTAGGATTCCAATACAAGTAAGAAAGGGGATGAAGTAAGCTACTTTGGGATTCCAAGACGATAATAAACCCCCAAAGTAATCGTTCGCATCCACAAAACAACACTCCCACTCGGGCATAAGCCTTAAGAAAACCTTTTTGGACTTATGACCACTCACCATAATTTCCTAGATAAGTATAATATCAGGGGAAAAATATTTGAAAATTTTATTGAGAGTCATAAATTTTGGTACAACCCCTACCCCTATGATATTGAAATAAATAATGATCATTTGGGTAGGGAACTAGAGGGTTGTGATGCTTTAAGGGCCCTATCCATCTCATGGGGAAAAGTAAAAACATAAAAGGCTCCTCACCCTCTAGAAAATCTTCCAAAGGAGCCAAATTCCAAAAACCTAACCTTCTTTATCAGCTATCCCTTTACCTGGTTTGGTTTTTCTAATGGTGACATTATGACAGGAATATTCTATCTGGTTGCTCCCAATGCTAGGGGGAGTAGAAATATCCAAGGTCCCTAGACTAGATTTCGAAACCACATTTAGAGGGACCTTCTTGAGTGCCTCTTTAAATTATGGGAGAAAAGTTTCAACCACTAACAAAGATCACCCCCTATCATTTTTCATTTCATCTCTAAGAGAAAAGGTAGCCTATCCAAATCCAATCCCAACTGCAAGGGATATAAATTCTCAGAAGAAATGTCTAACTCTAACTCGCTTGGATCAATGCTCCCACCTTTAACACTAAGAGCGTTGAATTCATGAGAACTGACACATAAATGCCTCTCTAGAATGGGAACCCTAATAATTTGACCTCTTGACCCCATTTTAGCTTCAAAATCTAAGATAAACTTAACCTCTTCATCCAAAAGAGCATTGAAAAAATGAAGGAAAAAAATTTCAACTTTTTGATAAAGGAGTTGGGTTGTGACTATTTTGAAGACGCAAACTTCTCAAAGTCATTCATGCGTGCTTCATTCAAAACCTCCACAGTGACAACATTAGAAACCTCCTCTGGGGCATCAAATGAGACCTTTCCAAATGATTTCTCAGGAGAAGGAGCCCCCTGCCTCCTCGAAATTTTTGGGTGACCATCTTTAAGGTGTCGCGTCTCACAAAAAATGAGACAATGAAAATAAATTTTCCAACATTCTAGCTGTTGGAAAAAATGTGTACCTCCCCATAATATTTCCGGTTCTATAGAAAGTCCCAATGACATGTGAAATTCCCCCAACACCCACATTATTCTTTTATCAGTAATTTGTCATCAAAATGAATGGATTTTCTAACCTTGTTTGCAATATCTACAAACAAATTCCAAAACCAAAGCTCTAAAGAAAACCCTAGGAGCAACATCCACAAGTGTTGAACTAATCTCTTCTGCTTAAGGGGATTGAATGTTGGGTGTCAATTTCATAGAATAATAGAACCACACTCAAGAACCCAAGATTAGAGTTGATATTCCCAGGTCTGCCTCGTCAAGGAAATGGAAGCACACCTAATTATTCATGAGTAGGTTGACATTTGGAAAATAACCCAAAAAGGGTTTCCATTGGTTTCTAATCCAAGCCCCCCACTTTCTTCACGTTAATTCCTTTTCCCAAAGTTAGGGTTGTTTTACAAGTTTGGGCTAAAAATTCCTTCGTGGATCTCTTTTTCTTTGATTTTCTACCTCTCACTTTTGACTCATGAGCAACTTGAAGTTCCTTTGTCTAGTGAAGATTCTATTCCAAAGAATAATTGTCTTCCCGAAAATACTAAAAAATCTCATCCCTTGAGGAAATAGGCTTTGATTGTTTCTATTTCAAAGGGATAATGCCCCTACATACCGAGCTCCTCACTGCCGATCGATCTCTCAAGATGGACCTCTTCCTTGTCACATAGGGATCACCACATAAGGTATGACAAGAGTTATATATCCCACTAGGAGCCGCACTAGTCTTTCAGCACTGCCTCCAACATACATCAAATGTCACGTTATTAAAGTCCACATTTGCCCAAAAATCCTCATCTTCCTTCCTCTCCATATTTTTTGGTCCCACCATCACAAAAGCCTCCCCCCAAAATATATTGTTGAGAAACTCGTGACTATTCCAATGCCATCTCTTCTTTACACACTTCTCTCTTTATTTAATCAAAATGAGAATATTATATTTATAAAAAAATGTGTTGTAGAAGCAACAATTACAACAAAAGAGGGGCTATTCATGAAATTTCACTCACACATGACTCCTTGGAATGTCCAATAGATAAAAAAGTTTGATATCTTTGATATCTAAATCGTTATGCCTATATGTGTAAATATGCCAAAAGGATTGCAAAATTTGATAAAATTTACAAAACATACTAACTCAAAGGGGGTGAGATTACATCTTCAGTCCCTTTACACAAACTAACAAAAAAGAAAAGCATGATTAATAATGATCAAAATATAATACCAATAAATCAAAGAAGCTTGGAGATTTTTGGGAGTTGGATTTTATTTCTTTGCGGTTTTTCCTATCTCGTATCAAAGGATGGGAGGGATGTGAGTTTTTCATTAACACTTCTAAAAAGGACAGAAAGGAGGCATTATCACCATCAACCTTTTTTTCAGGAATAATTTCACATTCTTCTGTTTCTCCTTTTTTTTTTTTTTTTTAGGTGTGGCTTCATTTCCCCCCTGAGTCTTTTTCTTGGGTTTGTTTAAGAGATGTTTGAAAGGCCCCTTCCAATGACCTTTAAAATCCTAGCTCTCTATCCATATTTACATGTGCATTTCTAACGTCTCTGTTAGTGTGACGACCTATTTTCTTATGTGGTTTTTCATGGCTTACCTTTTTTACCCTATGATTTTTTGACTACAAATCCATAAACCTTAGATCCTTGATGGTCCCTGGTTTTTCCAAGGGAATGAAGTGCCTCTTCCTCTTCTGTTGCAGTGTCTTCCTTTGTGATTAAATTTTCTTGCTTCATAACAGCTTTGAAGGGAGGCATGTCATTTTGACCCTCATAACTAGCGCATTGAGAGTTGACCAGTTGGATCTCTAAGTGTAGTGGATTGTGTATTTCCCCTTCTTCATTTTCCTAATTGAAAACATAAAATTTGTTCCTTTCCAAAGCTTTGTTCTTGCTAGAGGAGAATTCTTCGTCTTTGGTAGTCAATTTCTTTAGAGATTGAGGGCCTTTAGGTCCGAATCCTTTCTTGTGTCCTTAGAGTTGTATTTTGATGGGGGGGCATTGTTTCTTCCTTTTTATTGGTGTTATTGTTCTGCTTCCTCATAATTTTTCTAGATTTCTTTTGCTTTTGGGCATATTTGGGAAAAAATCCCATATTCATGACAATTCTTACATTTAAATGGTAGTTGATCACGATCCACTTCGTGGTAATGAGTAAAAAAAATAACGATATGGGGGTGGGAATTGAAATCATTTAATATGGTCAACCACACGTTCGACCACTAGCTCAAGGTTTCCTCATGGCTTAAGGTTAGAGCCCCACAAGTTTGACCACTAGCTCAAGGTGTCCCATGGCTTCACGTTAGGGCACTGACAGGAATAAAAAACTTCTCACTCTTCACTATTAGATCCAACCCCTTTAGTAAACAACAATATAAAAATCTAAAACAAACTTTAAGATTATATTGATTGAAAAATAGATTTTTCACTTAGCTTTATTTTTAATAATAATATAAAAATTTGAAAACAAGCTTAAAAACTATACTATTTGTGAGATTGGCTTAAAATTGGGATTCCTAAATAATTTTGGTCTCTAACAATAATATAAAAGTTCATATAGTCAACCACACGTTCAAATAATTTAATATGAAGTGGGAATTGAAATCATTTAATATGGCCAACCACAAGTTTGACCACTAACTCAAAGTGTCTTGTGGCTTCAGGTTAGAGCCCTCACACAAATTGAACATTTCCAATAGTAAAAATCCTTCTTACTTTTCACCATTAAATCCAATCCTGTTAGTTTCACCATTAAATCCAATCTCT
This sequence comes from Pinus albicaulis, assembly GCA_034641835.2. Classification (NCBI taxonomy): domain Eukaryota; kingdom Viridiplantae; phylum Streptophyta; class Pinopsida; order Pinales; family Pinaceae; genus Pinus; species Pinus albicaulis. Next base: position 963,447,100 of record CM076569.1, read on the forward strand.
TTAGGAAATAACAATATAAAAATCTAAAGGTCGGGGAGGCGATGTAGTGGTAAATTCAGTCTCGTAATGACGGACCGGTCTTGTGTTCGATCCCGAGCAAGGTCGTAGCTCGTCATGTGAGTAGTTAGTCTAAACCGGACCAAGCCCACTACCTTAAGTCTGTTGGATCTTGGTTAAACGGTGATGAGGTGGGCTATTATGGCACTCATCACAGGTTCAATTCTCTTCCCCGATCGAGATGATGTATCTAGACATGTTAAAGAAAATGTAAAAAGATGTAGTCCTACCAAACTTACAAAAAAAAAACAATATAAAAATCTAACACAAACTTAAAAATTATATTGATTAAAAAATAAATTTTCACTTAACTATATTTTCTAATAATAATATAAAAATTTAAAAACAAACTTAAATACTATCATATTTATAAGATTGACTTAAAATTGGGATTCCTAAATGATTTTGGTTTCTAACAATAATATATATATTTTTAAACAACCTTAAAAACTATATAAAATTCGTCGACAATAATATACAGATTTGCAAACAAATTTAAAGATTATTATACTTATGAAATTGATTGAGAATTAGGTTTTTAAAATTGTTTTGGTTTCTATCAATAATATAAAAAAATCAAAGCATATTATATTTTATTCATGAGATTGATTGAAAATTTTGAAAAATTAAAACCTATTATATGATATTCATGAGATTGATTGATAATGTTGTTATTGTAAAAATTATAAAAAAAACATTCAACAACTATATAACATTATATTTTTTTAATATTTATATTTTTACACAATTTTTTTATTATACAAATTTGCAAAGATGCTTTAAAAAATAATATTTAATGGATTTTTATATAATATTGAATAATTTTGTAGATATAAAATATTACGATTAACTGGGTTTTTCTGTGATATTAAATAAGTTTATAATTTTGTTAATTACAAACTATAACGTTGTATTGGACTAATTTGTTTCAGGTTTTCTGTTTGATATTTTTATGGTTTTGAATTGGAAATTTTAAAAATTGATATAAAGGATTGGGATAATTTAATTATTAAATATTTTTATTGAAATTTTATGAATTTTTTTTAGTAATAATAGCTAAAATTAATGGTTTACAACTAAATTATGATAATTTTTCATACTGTGAAAATTTCATTAAAATCATTTAAAAATATGTTAAAAAAAGATATTATACAATTGATACCGTGTCTCCGATTGTGAGATCCTACACTGAAAGCATTCGATAGACGGAACAGAGATGTTATCTGAGAAGCCACCTTGGTCGACCCCACCTTGGTCGTCCCTTTCAACCGGAGGGACGAGAGAATATTAGATATCGGATTTCCAAATAACTTTCGAATATTCCAGGCGTGCACGAAGCATGGGACTTGTGGCGAAAGCAAAAGCATGATGAAATTCGAAAGAAACCTCTAATATATCCATGTAAAGGTCCACGTGTAAAATTTATTACTATGGGGTGGATATTTAGTAAATAGTTTTATAATTTTGATGTATTTTATTATAATTAGCAATGGTGTAGTTTAATTGATAGAGGAAATGATTTTTTTCACGAAATTTTTAAAAATTTAGGTGTAAAGGTACACGGAAGGAAAAGAAAATTTGGGAAGATCATCTCACCACTCACTCCAATGTAAACATTATTAATCCTTCCAATGCAAGTGTTGGAGTTAATGCTTACATTCCATATTTAAGAAGTTGGTTTGTGACGGTTAAGAAATTCTCTCAACCTCTCTCTCTAAATTAGGAATAAGTTGGATCTCAGAAACTCTATTTAATAGAGTAATCTGACTGTAATCCGTGTGTGTGAGTGTGTGTGCACATACACCATTTGTGCATAATATATGACTATGTTTCTGTAATTGTGTCATTTTAGCCATTTCTTTCATGGTATCAGAGCCCATATGGGCCTGAGCTTGGCCTCCCTCATAGAATGCTAAGAGAAAGAGAGAAAGCAGTGTGTTTTGTTAAAAATAATAAATGTGTTTTCTAAAAAATGTTAAGATTGTTAGTATTTGTCAATTGAATTTTTTATATATATTCGTGTGCCCAAGAATCTGTTGCGTGAGGCAGCATCAGAATATGATGCAGTGACAAAAGAGTATGAATTGATTATGGGAAAAGCTCATGCTCGTGGACTGAATTCAATAGGCTAAGAATAGTTGCATCTATTTTGGCGTCGATAGCAGCGGCGTTTCACTGTGGATCTGTTGGGATAGGTACACATGTCTGGTTGATGGCGAATTAGTGTTGTGTTTCCTCCATAATCGACTCGGTACCCTTTAGTTCAATACCTCCAGGCACCTGCTTGCCGCCACGGTTCTTGCAGGTAGGCGAAAGAACCTTTAATCACAGACTGATCTTAGTATCATGCTTCGAATGTATGTGGCGGTCCGGATGGTTTGACTGTGACCCCTTGCTGTTGAAATTGAGGTCATCTGTTACAGAAGTGGAGAGAGCAGGTTCTGTGAATTTTGTTATGCATTTTGCGTTGGATACATAAATATTTAATTTATTTTTCAGTATGATGCAAGGAACTCTGTGAGTCCCCATGAAAAAAAAACATAATTACAATGTGGCATATCGAAAAGTGCTTGAGTATGGGGAGGAGAATGGTGGCGCGTACTGTAATATTTCAGGTGTGCAACAGATCAACATAGAAATGCACTGTGGCAGTCACTGTTAGTGTGACTATACAGGTTTTTTTGGAGTCTACAAACTTTTATTATATATTCATTGGCTCAACTGCATGAAAAAGTACATTTACTCTGCTGCGCATAAGGATGGGTGGCATTTTTGCAAGTTTGAAAATGAGTTTATGTTAGGCATGTCGGATTTTGAAAAATACATTTGTGATTATATTAGTTTAATTTGTTCTTTTGTGTTAAACATTAAGTGACGAAGAATTTCAAATTAGATAAAAAGGTTATTTTGCAAAACTGATTCTAGACACATTTTGTATCTAGACGGCTTTCCTAGATAACTGGCGAGTATAGTGGTTAGCACCCATGTATTTCGGTGGATGGGAGCTCATCCATAGAATGACTAGGAGTTCAGTGATTGCAATCAATTGTTTTCGAAGAGATCAAGTGGCAGTAAGGCTCAATATGGATGGTTGTCCAGATAGCATGGTAGTTGCGGATCTAGGGAAGGATCCCTCGTTAGTGGTAGACGTGGAAGTGGTCTCCTAATGAGGTTATGCGACAGATTGGGATGTTGTCTAGTAATTGACTTCGGGAGGTCCTTGATTTAGGAGTTGAGGAAATGAACTTGGGAATCCAACTTGCCAACTACACCTTTCCGAGGGTTATGAGGCAACTTGATGGAGCATCTACTAATAAGCTTGATTATTTTGTTATTTTCATGTAATGTAATCATTAAGGGGGGATGTTGGAGTTAATGCTTACATTCCATATTTAAGAAGTTGGTTTGTGACGGTTGAGAAATTCTCTCAACCTCTCTCTCTAAATTAGGAATAAGTTGGATCTCAGAAACTCTATTTAATAGAGTAATCTGACTGTAATCCGTGTGTGTGAGTGTGTGTGCACATACACCATTTTTGCATAATATATGACAATGTTTATGTAATTGTGTCATTTTAGCCATTTCTTTCAACAAGCATCATTAATATTTTCTATGAGTGGAACAAAATTGCTTCTTGATAAGAATATGTAGATGAGGACGACTCGAAGATGTTAGAAAGGGGCATACAAATTAGGCTACTATTAGGATTGAAGAAGGCATTTTCGGTATTCGGAAAGATGTCATCGTCAGTGCTTTCAATACAGTCCAGCGTCAGAGTAAGAGGAATGGGAACGACAACAAAGGAGGTGGAACTGGAGTAGAATGACGCTCTTCCAAAGGTGGAAACAAGGATTCTCTTCTGGACAAAGCAATCTAATTTCCTTAATCATTTTCTCGTTAAGTTTATTTTTTTGGTAGTTTAGAACTTCCAAGTTCTTAGGTTTGTAAATATGAGAACCATAATAATATAAAAATACTTTTAAAAGGGGAAAAAAATGCAGCACTCTACAATGCTCAATGGCCTCCAGGGAAGCACACAAAGCTCATATATATTACCAATGCAAGGGCCAGAACGAATGCATTGGCCAATGGTGCCATGGGAGGTGGATCAAAGTCCTCTTCAAACTATTCTTCGACGAAAGTTGTGTTTTTAGGGATTGAAATTTTCCATCTTGTGAAAGAGAGCTTTTCTCAACTTGGATAAAAATGATGTTTCTTCTTCAGATGGCTTTTTGTCATTCATGAGGAAGGGTAGGCATAATTGGGGAGGAGGTAATGTTTTTGTTTCACCTTTCAGAGATAGTGGTTGGGTGACACATATTCATAGTATCTTCGCCGTTCTGCAAGGTGCCTTAGTGCTCATTCATTCCAATGATAGTTGGGATAGAACTAGCAAGTGGTTTTATTGGTAGGCCTTTTGCTTGATCCGTACTATTGGACCTTTGAGGGTTTCCAAGAACTTATTGAAAAGGATTGGCTTGCATTTAGGCATCCATTTGAAAAATGTCTAGGAATACCCACATTGAATATGAATACGCCTAGTGCAAATTCATCTACTACCAATTATCATGCAATTACCAACACCATTTTTCTATAGTGGTTCGATTGCGTACTGGCGTAGATATTAAGCATGTACCTGCGAGCTTTTGAATTATCTTCAGCTTATTTAGTTGAAATTGTGGATTGTGTCATTTATGGTCGATTCAGTAACTTTTTATGCAACATTGAAAAGGAGAGTCAATAAGATCAAGTTGCAGATTCCTGTGGGTGCATATGGGTTTACTTGGCATAACTTTGGAAGTCCTCTGGAGAAAGCAATATTGTTTTTTCACAAGAAAAAAACTACTTTCATTTTATTATAAAACAAAAAGAGAGTACATATTTCGTATGAGTAGTAAGTGATATTCGACCCCTCTTGTGTAATGAGGGATAGTACATCTTTCTCCCCATTAGTACATTATCTATCAAAATCACATTCTGCAACAACTAGTAGACTACTACCCATGTGGAGTACAATATTCAAAAAATTGTGAATAGTTCAACAATTAAAAACTAGTTGTTCCCAATGCATAGTTAACCATCTAATATTCAGATACAACATTTTGTTCCAAAATTTCATAATGCAACCAGTACCAAGTAAACAACATCTCAAAGAAATATAACAATGTAGAGCAAGATTAGGTGTATAAGAAACCAACATTTACCAGCAATCCCTGTTCGAAGGTAGCATATTGAAATCTACTAAGATCTTGTGTGAGACCTATTTTGGAGAGGAGATCAACTATCTGGTTCTATTCCCGATAGATATGGCCATATTCAATATGATGAAAGGAACGGTCCAACATTCGGATTCTACGCATCCAATTAGACATAATGGGGGGATGAAAGAGAGTAAGGTCTTTCGTTGATCCGGGTGGATATTGGTGGCCACCCACCTATTCCATTTGAACCCCCACCATCAGTTCTTTCAATTTTTCAGTTTCAGCACAACTTACAATTTTTAGCAGTTTTTCAGGTCTTGAACTTTCGGAGTCATTTTGAGGCCCTAAATGACGTTTTTTGGAAAAACCGGGATAAATCTTTCTAACGAGGTATGGTATGCGTCAAACGGAGATCGTATGCCAACGTTACATCCCCGAGAAGTTGAAACACCAATTTACCCAAACAGGGCCCATAGTTTTGGCGCTTCATCTCCTACGGTTAGGTTTTTGGATGTTTATGGTTTTCTATTGTTTCTCAACAATAAATAGGCCTTCGAGCCTCATTGTAACACAGTTCAGAGGCATGTAGCTGCCACATCTCTTCTCAGAGATAAGCTACCAGCGCCCTAGCTAGTTTATTTCCATTATGTTTGTAAGCATATTTCTATTATTTGATATTAATGAAATGAAGTATTTCCACTGCATCTATGTGTTTATGTCTATTTCTGTATTTTATTGTGTTCTTGCATAAATCCAAATCAGTGGTATTAGAGCAGTCTTCTCTTTCCCCAACGCGGTCAGGCTATAAGCAGTTAGGGCTTGATCTAGTTGAACCCTTGCAAGATCAACCTGGCAAACCCTGACGACCTCCCATGGGGGAAGAAAAGAAAGACGAGGGAGTAGGAGATCCTATCAAAATATTGCTCGAGGAGGCCCTCGAGAAACATAGGAACACGATGATGGATAACTTTGCTCAGATCCTTCAACAGCTGCCCACCTACGACGCATTTGGATCTAACAACCACTCTAGAGGCTCCACTCCCTTCAAGGTACATGTAAACTTTGAAATTCATGTATTTGAAGGCCAGATAGATGCAGACGCCATCGATAGATGGTTGAATTTTCTAGAAGGGTATTTCTTGGTCCATGATTTCTCCGACCGAGAAAATATTATTTTTGCACTCCTTAAAGCCGCCCCCCATGTCAAAGATTGGTGGGAAACCTATTGTGAGGAAAAGGATGAGGGGGAACCCTTTCTTTTATCGTCTGCACCCACTTGGAATTAATTCTAATATGGCATCAAGGAACAATATTACCTCGTGGGGAGCTATGAGGACAAGTACATCCAATGGACCACGTTGCGGCAGCAAAGGGATCAAGATGTGTGCTAACTGACGAATTTTCTCCATACCCTGCGCACAAAGTTGGGTATTAAAGATTCATAGAGACATTTGGTGCTCAAGTACCACAGTTGTTTGCAAAGACACATTCAGGAGGAAATGGAGTTCCTCGACATTACCTCTCTTAGCATGACATATCGCTATGTCGCCAAGATTGAGCAGAAATTTAAGCAGAAGAAGCGAGACTTTGGATCCGCGAATCCGAAGCCAAGGAAAGGCGCCCCTAAACCACAGAAAAATGGGTAGAGCCAAAGCGGGGTGACTCAGAACACCACCAAAAATATAAATAAGGACACGGGGAAGTGGTGTGAATTTTATAACATCCCCTCTCACAACACAAATGAGTGTCGAGCCAAACAATCACTAGTGGCCGAACTGAAGGCACCCGAATTAGATGCATGTTTTGATCTTGAGCTAGAACCAGACAAGGGAGATGAAAAAGGGAAGCAGATCATTGATGCGGACCCTAGTGCCATTGTCGCCACCACCAAGCTCTAGAGGGAGGATCCCAAGGATATACAGGAGGGGGAGCGCCTCTTCCATTCGCAGATGTGGGTGAAGGGTTCTCCACTGCAATTTCTTGTAGATAGCGAAAGCCAAAAGAACTTCATTTTAGCAGAGGTCATGAAGCGGCTCAGCCTACTGAAAATAGCACATCCGTAGTCGTATACCATCGGGTGGCTTCACCCAGGGAGAGATCTCCGCATTCGCCAGTAATGCCGCCTTCCATACAACATCAAGCCATTCACGGATGTGGTACTGTGTGATGTTGCTCCTCTTGATGTGTCTAATGTATTATTGGCCCAACCATACATTGGAGGCGACATGTTGTGTATAAGTATAGGCCTCGCTCTGTTGTTATTACTTTGGGAACTAAATTGTACAAGATACCATAAGTAGTACCGCCTCTTGCCATCTCCTTGACTATTGTAAAACAATGCAATAAGATTGTTTCCCAAACCAGGAAAATTATTTTTCTTACAACTCGCTCACAGGGAAAGAAGAATATTGTGGCCACAGCCTCAAAACAGGGCGCCCCTACATGGCTGCAGCAGATGGAAAAAGTCGTGGAGGAATACAAAGACATTTTCTCCTCACCCACAGAGGTTCCTCTACACTGTCCGGACAAGCACTACATTGATCTGACCCTCGACACGTCGCTACGTGATATTTCCATACCTCATGTGATTACACAGACAGAATCCACACACATACTGTCTGAGGAAACCAAATTTATTGAACACATCCAGCACGTCCGCCAACAGGTCCACGACATCCTGGACAAATCCAGTACCAAGTTCAACAGAATTTCCTCCCATGTAGGAACTTAACGCAATGGGGGCCATTTCTTCCTAAGGAGGGAGGAATGTTCCAGGTGGATATTGGTGGCCACCCACCTATTCCATTTGAACCCCCACCATCAGCTCTTTCAATTTTTCAGTTTCGGCACAACTTAATATTTTTAGCTGTTTTTCAGGTCCTGAAGTTTCAGAGCCATTTTGAGGCCCTAAATGACGTTTTTTTTTGGAAAATCGGGAGTAATATGAGTCCACATCAAAATTTGTAGTCCTCAGATAGATCTTTCTAATGAGGTATGGTATGTGTCAAACGAAGATCATATGCCAAAGTTACGTCCCTGGGAAGTTGAAACACCAATTTACCCAAACGGGGCCCATAGTTTTGGTGCTTCATCTCATACGGTTAGGTTTTTGGATGTTTATGGTTTTTTATTGTTTCTTAACAATAAATAGGCCTTCGAGCCTCATTGTAACATAGTTCAGAGGCATGTATCCGCCACATATCTTCTCAGAGATAAGCTACCAGCGCCCTAGATAATTTATTTCCATTATGTGTGTAAGCACATTTCTATTATTTGATATTAATGAAATGAAGTATTTCTGTTGCATCTCTATGCTTATTTCTATTTCTGTATTTTATTGTGTTCCTCCATAAATTCAATCAGTGGTATCAGAACGATCTGCTCTTTCTCTGTTTTTCTGTGCATGTCCCTAGCGTGGTCAAGGTATAAGGAGTTAGGGCTCGATCTGGTTGAACCCTTGCAAGATCAGCCTCGCAAACCCCGATGACCTCCCATGGGGGAAGAAAAGAAAGACAAGGGAGTAGGAGATCCTATCAAAATATTGCTCGAGGAGGCCCTCGAGAAACAAAGGAACACGATGATGGATAACTTTTCTAAGATCCTTCAGCGACTGCCCACCTATGACACATCTCCATCTAACAACAACTCTGGAGGTGCCACTCCCTTCAAGGTACATGTAAACTTTGAAATTCTTGTATTTAAAGGCTAGATAGATGCAGATGCCATCAATAGATGGTTGAATTTTCTAGAAGGGTATTTCTCGGTCCATGATTTCTTCGACCGAGAAAATATTATTTTTTCACTCCTCAAAGCCGCCCCCCATGTCAAAGACTGGTGGTAAACCTACTGTGAGAAAAAGGACGAGGGGGAACCCTCTCTTTTGTTGGCCGCACCCACTTGGAATTCATTCGAGATGGTATCAAGGAACAATATTACCCCGTGGGGAGCTATGAGGACAAGTACATCCAATGGACCACACTGCGACATCAAAGGGATCAAGATGTGCACGAACTGGCGAATTTGTTCCATACCCTGTGCACAAAGTTGGGTATTAAATATTCTGAGAGACATTTGGTGCTCAAGTACCGCAGTTGTCTGCCTAGACACATTTATGAGGAAATGGAGTTCCTCTACATTACCTCGCTTGGCACGACATATCTCTATGCCACCTAGATTGAGCAGAAGAAGCGAGACTTTAGACCTGCGAATTCAAAGCTAGGGAAAGGCACCCCCAAACCACAAAACAAGGGGAAAAGCCAAAGTGGAGCGATTCAGAACACCACCACAAATCTAAAGAAGGAAACAGGGAAGTGGTGTGAATTTCATAACAGCCCCACTCACAACACAAATGAGTGTCGGGCCAAACAGTCGCTGGTGGCCGAAATGAAGGCACCTGAATTAGAAGCATGTTCTGATCTTGAGCCAGAACCAGACAAGGGAGATGACAAAGGGAAGCGTATCATTGATGTGGACCCTAGTGCCATTTTCGCCACCACCAAGCTCCAAAGGGAGGATCACGAGGATCTAGAGAAGGGGGAGTGCCTCTTACATTCGCAGATGTGGGTGAAGGGTTCTCCACTGCAATTTCTTGTAGATAGTGGAAGCCAAAAGAACCTCATTTCAATAGAGTTCGTGAATCAGATAGGCTTATCGACAATAGCACACTTGCAGTCGTATACCATCGGTTGGCTTCACCCAGGCATAGATCTTCGCATTCGCCAACAGTGCTGCCTTCTGTACAACATCAAGCCATTCACGGATGAGGTACTGTGTGATGTTGCTCCTCTTGATGTGTCTGATGTATTATTGGGCCAACCATACTTGTGGAGGCGACATGTTGTGTATGAGTCTAGGCCTCGTTCTGTTGTTATTATTTTGGGAAATAAATTGTACAGGATACCAAAGGTAGTACCTCCTACTGCCATCTCCTTGACTATTGCAAAACAACGTAGTAAGATTGTTTCCCAAACTAGGAAATGTATTTTCCTTACAACTAGCTCACAGGGAAAGAAGAATATTGTGGCCACAACCTCAAAACAAGGTGCCCCTACACAGCTACAACAAATGGACAAAGTCATGGAGGAATACGAAGAAATTTTCTCCTCACCCACAGAGGTTCCTCTACACTGTCCGGACAAGCACTCCATTGATCTGACCCTCGGCGCGACGTCACGTGATATTTCGATACCTCATGTGATTACACAGACATAGTCCACACACGTACTGTCTGAGGAAACCAAATTTATCGAACGCATCCAGCACGTCCGCCAACAAGTCCACCACATCCTGGACAAATCCAATACCAAGTTCAATAAAATTTACCTCCCATGGAGGAACTTAATGCAATGGGGGCCATTGCTTCATAAGGAGGGATGAATGATCTAGGTGGACATTGGTGGTCACCCACCTATTCCATTTGAACCCCGACCATCGGTTCTTTCAGTTTTTCAGTTTCGGCACAACTTACTATTTTTAGCAGTTTTTTGGGTCCCGAACTTCCAGAGCCCTCTTGAGGCCCTAAACGACGTTTTTTGGGAAAAACGGGAGCAGCATTGGTCCACATAAAAATTTGTATTCCTCAGATAGATATTTCTAATGAGTTATGGTATGTGTCAAACGAAGATCGTATGCCAAATTTACGTCTCCGGGAAGTTGAAACACCAATTTACCCAAACGGGGCCCATAGTTTTGGTGCTTCATCTCCTACGGTTAGGTTTTTGGATGTTTATGGTTTTTTAATTATTTCTCAACAATAAATAGGCCTTTGAGCATCATTTTAACAGAGTTCAGAGGCATGTATCCGCCACATCTCTTCTCAGAGATAAGCTACCAGCGCCCTAGCTAGTTTATTTCCATTATGTCTGTAAGCATATTTCTATTATTTGATATTAATGAAATGAATTATTTTAGCTGCATCTCTGTGCTTATGTCTATTTATTTATTTTATTGCATTCCTTCATAAATTCATATCAGTGGTATCAGATTTATCTACTCTTTCTCTGTTTTTCTTTGCATGTCCCGAGAGCGGTCAAGGTATAAGGAGTTAGGGCTCGATCTGGTTGAACCCTTGCAAGATCAGCCTCGCAAACCCCGATGACCTCCAATGGGGGAAGAAAAGAAAGGCGAGGGAGCAGGAGATCCTATCAAAATATTGCTCGAGGAGGCCCTCGAGAAACAAAGGAACGCGATGATGGATAACTTTTCTAAGATCCTTCAATGACTGCCCACCTACGGTGCATCTACATTTAACAACCACTCTGGAGGCGCCACTCCCTTCAAGGTACAAGTAAAATTTGAAATTCTTGTATTTAAAGGCTAGATAGATGTAGATGTCGTCGATAGATGGTTGAATTTTCTAGAAGGGTATTTCTCGGTCCATGATTTTTCTGACCGAGAAAAGATTATTTTTGCACTCCTCAAAGCCGCCCCCCATGTCAAAGACTAGTGGGAAACCTACTGTGAGCAAAAGGACGAGGGGGAACCCTCTCTTTTGTTGGCCACACGCACTTGGAATTCGTTCCAAGATGACATCAAGGAACAATATTACCCCGTGGGGAGCTATGAGGACAAGTACATCTAATGGACCACGCTGTGGCAGCAAAGGGATCAAGATGTGCACAAACTGACGAATTTGTTCCATACCCTGTGCACAAAGTTGGGTATTAAAGATTCAGAGAGACATTTGGTGCTCAAGTACTACAGTTGTATGCATAGACACATTCAGGAGGAAATGGAGTTCCTCTACATTACCTCGCTTGGCACGACATATCGCTATGCCAACTAGATTGAGCAGAAATTTACGCAGAAGAAGTGAGACTTTGGACCCGCGAATTCAAAGCCAGCGAAAGGCGCCCCCAAACCATAGAACAATGGGCAAAGCCAAAGCGGAGCGATTCAGAACACTACCACAAATATAAAGAAGGAAACGGAGAATCGGTGTGAATTTCATAACAATCCCACTCACAACACAAACGAGTGTCGGGCGAAACAGTCGCTGGTGGCCGAAATGAAGGCACCTAAATCATATTCATGTTCTGATCTTGAGCCAGAACCAGACAAGGGAGATGAAAAAGGGAAGCGGATCATTGATTCAGACTATAGTGCCATTGTTGCCACCACCAAGCTCCAGAGGGAGGATCCCTAGGATCTAGAGGAGGGGGAGCGCCTCTTACATTCGCAGATGTGGGTGAACGGCTCTCCACTGCAATTTCTTGCAGATAGCGGAAGCCAAAATAACGTCATTTCAGAAAAGTTCATGAAGCGGCTCGGCTTACAGAAAATAGCACACCCGCAACCATATACAATCGAGTGGCTTCACCTAGGGAGAGATCTTCACATTCGCCAGCAGTGCTGCCTTCCATACAACATCAAGCCATTCACAGATGAGGTACTGTGTGATGTTGCTCCTCTTGATGTGTCTGATGTATTATTGGCCCAACCATACTTGTGGAGGCGACATGCTGTGTATGAGTATAGGCCTCGTTCTATTATTATTACTTTGGGAAATAAATTGTACAGGATACCGGAGGTAGTATTGCCTCGTGCCATCTCCTTGACTATTGCAAAACAACGCAGTAAGATTGTTTCCCAAACTAGGAAATGCATTTTCCTTACAACTTGCTCACAGGGAAAGAAGAAGATTGTGGCCACAGCCTCGAAGCAGGGTGCCCCTACACGACTGCAACAGATGGACAAAGTCGTGGAGGAATACGAAGACATTTTCTCCTCACCCACAGAGGTTCCTCTACATTGTACGGACAAGCATTCCATTGATCTGACCCCTGGTGCGTCGTTGTCGGATATTTCCATACCTCATGTGATTACATAGACAAAATTCACACACGTACTGTCTGAGGAAACTAAATTTATTAAACACATCCAGCACATCCGCCAATAGGTCCACGACATCTTGGACAAATCCAATACCAAGTTCAACATAATTTGCCTCCCATGGAGGAACTTAACGCAATGGGGACCATTTCTTCCCAAGGGAGGAATGATCCATGTGGATATTGGTGGCCACCCACCTATTCCATTTGAACCCCCACCATCGGTTTTTTCAGTTTTTCAATTTTGGAAAAACTTACTATTTTTAGCAATTTTTTGGGTCCTTAACTTCCAGAGTCGTTTTGAGGCCCTAAACGACATTTATTTTTGGGAAAATCTGGAGAAACATGGGTCCATGTACTTATTTTTCTCACATAAAAATTTGTAGTTCTCGGATAGATCTTTCTAACGAGGTATGGTATGCGTCAAACAAAGATCGTATGCCAAAGTTACGTCCGTGGGAAGTTGGAACACCAATTTACCCAATCAAGGCCCATATTTTTGGTGCTTCATCCCCTAGGGTTAGGTTTTTGGATGTTTAGGGTTTGTTATTGTTTCTCAACAACAAATAGGCGTTTGAGCCTCATTGTAACACAGTTCAGAGGCATGTAGCCGCCACATCTCTTCTCAGAGATAAGCTACCATTTCCCTAGCTATTTTATTTCCATTATGTCTGTAATGATATTGCTATTCTTTGATATTAATTAAATGGAGTATTTCCACTGCATCTCTATTTTTATGTCTATTTCTACATTTTATTGCGTTCCTACATAAATCGAGATCATTCGCCCAATTTATTATCCCTTTTGCATCTCCATATATGTTAATGTCACTGATTCACAACCAAAAAACACCCATGAGGACACCCCAAAGGGAAATAAGTTCAGCTATGCTATTGGTCCCATGTCCTCCATACCACTAGAAGTGAAAGTGCTTCCCCGGTGCCAAAGTGATGACTTCACCATAACCACAATGACTATTTTGACTAGTGCCATCAAAGTCTCTGATGGAGAACTTGTGGGTTGTTTTCTTTTTGAATGGAGATCCAAATTCAGAGTAGAGCATAATAACATTTGTGACCAAGCTTCAGATAGTGGCATATTTATTCTCAAAGATGAGAGAGTTTGGACTGATCCATATTGACTAAATGATGAATAAGGGAAGCGAACAATATATGGATCGAGAGGAGAACCATTGTGCCAATCGACAGATGAGTGAGGATGATGTTTCTGACATGTTGATGCACATAATGTCTAAGATGCCATCCCAAAAAACCATGGAAAATGGGAAACTATGGAGTAGATGGTCCATGTTTTCCTCGACCTGTTTGCAAAGGGGGCAAAGGATTGACCCACTGAAACCCATTTTGGTGAGATTGTTCCAAGTGAGAATGCGATTATGAATAGCAAGCCAAATGAAACAAATGATTTTCAACGGGATGTTCCAATCCCAGGCAATATGACACAAAAGACAGGGTATAAAACCTAGATCGACCAATGGGATAGAATGATAGATGTCTTGTACAATGGCAGTCCCTTAATTCTTCTCTCCCAAATCATCCTTTCGTCCCGATCATAGAGAAAGATGTACCTGAAACAAAAATATTGAAAATATACAAATCCCATTATGTGGCAAGTTCACCGAGTAATCCAATGTCGACAACTGATTTCCATCGTTGACCAATGTGTAGTGTTACTGGAGGGCAATGAATTTTTTGGAGAGTGTAGATGCCACTTTCATGTAGATAAAGAAGAAAAGGGATCGAAACTGTATGTATCCCGAAGAAACCAGATAGGGTGTTTAAGTCGATTTCCATTTCATTCCCGTTTCCAACATCCTAACGCAGAAAGGGAAGCATCCATTGTAAGTTATTTCTCATACTTCACCATATATTGATCTGAGTATGAATGTTAGTTTTATAGTGCTAATTTCATATTCAGATTTAAAATTTATTTTTTGATCTTATGCTTGATGTAAACAGGTAAATTAACTGAGTTTTATGAGTGAATTCAAGAGCATAAAGCACGAGTAACAAATTTTGAACAATAGTAAAAACAAGTACAACAAACCATCACAATTGATCCATCAACACAGAGTTTTGGTGAAGGAGTTCACCCCTCCTGGGCTACATCTCCTTGGTCCAGCTTTTATGGCTTGGGCCTCTATATTAGCTCAAAAGTGAAAAAATGTATGTTTACATTCACCTACAGCTCCTAAAACATGCTTCAATGAGTCTGGAATGTCCAAATCTATCAGAAATGACTATTCTTGCTCTCAATTTGGTCGAAAATTTCTCCAGATATGGTCAAAACCATTTTTCCTAGTAAACTGCCCCTAAAACTGGAGAGGACTCCAGTTAGCCCAGCCAAAGTTGAAGGTCCGCCGAATTTGGTGTGACCGCCAAATTTTCTGCTAGTTTAAACTGTGAGTTAGTTAATGCTAATGGAATATTAAATGGGATAAGTATGGTTTAATGTGCATAAGAGCATATTAAATTAACCTTGTATTTACAAATGTATTAGCACTTAACCAAAGTTTAAGGGTCTAATAACCCATGCTTAATACATTAATCTTCGATTTATTACTCCGCCCGCACTGTTGGTTTTGGTGGAAGGGTCGCATGGGGAGGGGGTTGGCCCCCTCCAAACCCCCGTTGAAGAATCCATATGACATCAAATATATGTGGCCACCCATACATTGCAAAGACTAATACAATGATATGGCGGTAGGCTGGTGCGTTGGCGTGGGGGAGGTCGTGGGGTCGACCCCGACCTCCGCCCATCCGATAAGAAATTTGCTCCAATATACATTCCCTCTACCAGAGTCTTAAAATTTCTTTAATATAATATGTGAATGCGCCCAAACTTTGGATAATACAATGCCACCCTCAGACTTTAGGTTTAAAATTAATATGCCATATATGCCCATAATATATTGGTCCCCAAAACCTTTAAACTATATTATTATTCGACCATTGCATATGAATTCCAGAGTTTGGCATATAATAATGCAGTTCGACCTTGGATAGGGTCCACCAGAGGGGGCACATGGCGGACCCTGGTTGCACCAGGTTTCAGCCTTTGGTTGGGCTGTCCTTCATATATATATATATATATATATAAATGAATTCAACCTTAGGGGCAAATTGTAAAAAAAATTCACCTTCAAACCAACTCGGTGAATCACAACATCCTGTTGTGACACTTGTCACAGTCTCATTGGGAAAAACTAAAGAATATTTCCAGAATATACCTGGTATCCGGACTGGGATTCCATGTCATCAACCTGTCACTATTCTACAATTTTTTTATTTTTTTAGGAAAACAAACAATAGGCTCTATCTCCTTCATTCAGACTTTTTCGACGAAACAAATTGTCTTGGATTCCTAGCGACAATTTTTTCATTGTCGTTCAGTTTCCAATCAATTCTGAGCACTTTCAATTTTGAGATTTTACACTGAGAACCTAATCATTCCTCCCCACTAGAAGCCTTTTGGACCGCAAAATATCTTTGATTACAGATCATGTGGATGAGGGTACTGTTCCCTCACCCTTCTCGTCTCTATCCACTAAAATTTTATCATTTCCATCAATTGGAGATTTTCACAAAACCTAGCTTTTTCCTTGACTCTTGCGACATTTTCTTTCTTTCGTTAACACCATCATGCTGCAATTCCCATGAATTTGCAGAGCAACAAGTTGTTCTTGCAGAAACCATCTTGTTCCTACCTTGGTCATTAATCAAAAGAAACTTAAAAATTGTCTCACCTTGCACACTGTCGCCATGACGATTCTTAACTGATCTTGCTTTGTACTTGTGTCGAATCTTGACCAAGTATCTTCTCCATTTCCGTGTACTCTTTGGAAACCAAAAAAAATCACTTGTGGAACCCATGCCTTCTTTTTCAAACTGCTTTGTTTCTTTCTCTTTGACCTTTTCACTCTCTTGCACTGGCATCTTGTTTCCAACACTGCTCAACACTGATGTTGACTGCTACAAATGTTTTACATCGTGTTCACCTCCTTTCAAAGGAAACCTGTTAGATTCCTAAAACATCTCATTACAAGCATACACAACCTTAATGAAATCAAAATTTTCATTCGATGCATATTTTTGAAAGGTTTGATTCAAAGCATCTCTATGTTTGATCATTAACAATGTCAAATTCTGACTTTCATTCACTATCCTCTTCATTTATCCTGCATGTATAAGAGACAAACTTGTCTTCTTCTTATGCGCTCTAACTATGTACTCAATACCATCTTTAAACAAGTAATACTTATTCTCATGGTGATGAAATATTGTTTTCCTATCATAAATATAAGGACTTCCCAAAACAATACCTGATATCTCAAGTGGCACCACATCAAGTTCGTGAAATTCATCAAGAAGGTTTGAATTGATGGTGAATCTTAGTATGCACTTCCTTGTAACCTGAAAGTTTTCATTCTTTCATATCCATCCTAAAGGATAAGGTATTGGATGTCAAACAGTTTCAAGGTCTGGCTGCTTAACCAAGTCTTCGGAAATCAGATTAGCTTGTGATCCACCATCAAAAAGTGTATCTATATTGGTATGTTTATAGACAACTCTAATATGTAAAAGTTATATTCTTGTATCTTCTTCTTGAGTGACATTGGAACAATTTTAAGAACTAGTGTTTGCTATGTTCTTACCTTTCAAACCCATGGCTGTAATCTTTGCCTCATCTCCTGAATCCGAACCTAAGTCATGTTCAATTATAGCAACAATTTTCTCCTTTTCTTTGGCTTTCAATTTGTTTGGCTTCAACTGCCAACAATGGTCTTCATCATGGCCATTATTCAAACAATGTTTACATGTGAGCTTCTCTTTCTCTCTTTTGATAAAGCTATTTCTCTTTCCGCTTCCATAAAAATTTCCTTTACCCTCACTATCACTTTTCTCATCTATGTTATGTTTCCCTCGTGCTTCTAAAGGTGTGGCTTTAACACAAAACTCATCTATGTTTTTGGGATTAAACATGAGAATGGTGTGCCTAAGGTAACTGTGCAAATCCACAAAATACTTTAACAAAGTTTCTTGAGAATATAAATTAATACCCAATAAGAGCTATTCTCTTAAATTCATGAGTATAATCTTGCACACTTTCCTTTCAATTGTCTAAAATTTTGACAGTCCATAATGACCTCTTGCATGTAAGCTAATGGATAGAATTTCATTTTAATGGAAGAAATAAAACTTGACAAAGACATAGAGATATTACCACATTTTTTAATCTCTTCTTGAGTCCTTGCTTCCCACCATACAAGTGCAGATGCTTCCATCCTCAAACAAGCCAACTGAATCTTTATGCCAACTTCATCAAGGTTTTGAATTCTGCAATACACCTCCAATTTACGTATCCAATTTTCCAACTTCTCTTCATTTACCTTGCCATTATACATTAGAAGCTCAAATTTGACATCAAGTTTGAGTATGGGTGTTTTTCCTTTTGTGGCTTTTGAGTGAGTATGTGTGGTTTTTGTGGTGGAAGTGGAGGATGATGCTGATGGTAATGATAAGGATGATGAAGATGGTGGAGATGGAGGTGGATTTCATCCACTACCCTTTGAATCATTTTCTTCATCCTTCTTATCATCTGAAGTTCCTTCTCCATGTGGAGGCTTAGAACCTTCCCCTGCCATCCCAGCAGTAAATGCATCAAACATAATTTTAACCATCCTCTTTATGTCATTGAAGTCTCTCTTGACATCATCCTCTTCTGAATTACCTTTCATTTCTCCAACACTTGACTTCATGGCTATGGATTCAAGCTTAGCTTCTGGTGCTTGTACCTCTTCAATCAACTCAACTTCTGGTGCAACTTGTACCTCTTCAATCTCAACTTCTTGAGATAAAACTTGAGGTGCTTCAAGTGCAGCTGTGAGTGAAAATTTGGGAGCAGATGGTGATTCTGTAGCTCTCCTTCTTTTGGTCCTAATCTAAAGACTTGCAAACTAAAATTTCCCTTTACCTTTCTGCAACTTTAACCTTGTCAACATCACAAATTGCAACCATTAAACTTGCATAAAACTCAAGAAACTATCAATAAAATAACCTTTAAACCAGGCTCTAATACCAACTGGATCTGAGTATGAATGTTATTTTTGTTGTGCTAATTTCATCTTCAGATTTAAAATTTATTTCCTGATCTTATGCTTTATGTACATAGGTTTTCTTGGTGTTTATGAGTGCCAAACAAGTAAATTAACTGAGTTTTATGAGTGAATTCAAGAGCATAAAGCATGAATAACAAATGTTGATCAAGAACAAAAACAAGTACAAAAAACCATCACAATTGATCCATCAACACAAATTTTTGATGAAGGAGTTCACCCATCCTGGGCTACATCTCATTGGTCCAACTTCCATGGCTTGGGCCTCTGTATTAGCTCAAAAGTGAAAAAAATGTTGTTTACATTCACCTACAGCTCCTAAAACATGCTTCAATGAGTCCATAATGTCCAAATCTATAAAAAATGACTCTTCTTGCTCTCAAATTGGTCGAAAATTGCTCCAGATATAGTCAAAACCATTTTTCCTAGTAAATTGCCCCTAAAAATGGAGAGGAATCTAGTTAGCCCTGCCAAAGTTGGAGGTTTGCTGAATTTGGTGTGACTGCCGAATTTTCCACCAATTTAAATTTTGAGTTAATTAATGCTAATGGAGGATGAAATGGGATAAGTATGGTTTAATGTGCGTAAGCGCAGATTAAATTAATCATGGATTTACAAATGTATTAGTGCTTAACCAAAGTTTAAGGATCTAATAACCCATGCTTAATACATTAATCTATGCTTTATTACTCCGCCTGAGCCGTTGGTTTTGGTGGAAGGGTCGCATTGGGAGGGAGCTGGCCTGCAGGCCTAGCCCCCTCCAAACCCCCGCCAGAGAATCCATTTGAAATCAAATATATGTGTTCTCCCATACATTACAAGGACTAATGCAGTGGTATGGCAATAGGTCGGTGCATTGGCGTGGGGGAGGTTGTGGGGTTGACCTCGACCTCTGCCCATCTGATAAGAATTTTGCTCCAATATACATGCCCTCTACCATAGTCTTAAACTTTCATTAATTTAATATGTGAATGCGCCCAAACTTTGGATAATACAATGCCACCCTCTGACTTTAGGTTTAAAATTAATATGCCATATACACCCATAATATATCAGTCCCCAAAACCTTTGAACTATAGTAATATTTGACCATTGCATATGAATTCCAAAGTTTGGAATATAATAATGTAGTTCGACCTTGGATAGGGTCCACCAGAGGGGGAAGGTGGCGGCCCCTAGTTGCACCATGTGTCAGCCTCTATTTGGGTTGTCCCTCATATATATAAAAAAAAATCGAATTCAACATTAGGAGAAAATTGTAAAAAATGTTCACCTTCAAACCAATTCGGCGAATCCTGCTGTGACACTTGTCACAGTGTCATTGGGAAAAAATGAAGAATATTCCAAGAATATACCCTGTATGCTGACTAAGTTTCCATGTCATCAACCTGTCATTGTTCTGCAAATTTTTTAGGTGTTTAGGAAAATCAATAACAGGCTTTATCTCCTTCATCCAGAATCTTTTTTTGACGAAATAAATTGTGCTGGATTCCTGTCGACAAGCTATTCACTGTCATTTAGTTTTAAATCAATTCTGAGCATTTTCATTTTTTAGATTCTACACTGAGCACATAATCATATATTCTATGATTTCAGTTGAGAAGGAGCACCACCACGGATCTATATGGAGATCGGGAGCCCAAACATATATTTTATCTTGATAATCTGTGACCAAATGGAATTAGAATTTTTAGTATGCCCACTGTTCTTTATAATCCGAGCAATGTTGAAGTTGTGAGTGTTAAGAATGCCCCAACCGCCATCCTTAATCGACCTTGCAATGGCTTTCCATTTCACCAGATGAATTTTTTTTCCCCAAGGGTACCTAACCACATAAATATTGGCTTCTAATTTGTGGATCACAACCTTTTGAATTTGGTAGAGGTGCATCCAATACATGACCAGATTATGGAAAACATCTCATATGAGAGTGAGCCTACTGCCTATCGAGCGCCAACAATGTTTCCACCCACGAAGACAGCGAGAGAAGCAGTCAGTGAGCTAATCCCAATATCGAATGCAATATTTTTTGGGTGTGATCGTAAAATCGAGATAAGTAAAGCCAGGATCTATAGAAGTGAATCTAACCTTTAAAATATTAAAAATATCCCACATAACTTCCATATCACAATTAACATGAAGTAATGTTGACTTGTCACAATTCATAAATATCTTGAAGCAGAGCTGAAAGTGTGCATAATATTATAAAGATATGCCCATTCTGCTAAATTAACCGAGCCCCAAAATAAGAGATCATCGAAAAATATTAGGTGGATGATCTGGAATTGTTCTGAGTAAACTATACCTTGTATATGTCCCTGAATCTTAGCATCCCACATCATATGGTTGAAACTATCCATGACAAGGAGGAAGAGTAGCGGGGACAAGGCACAACCCTGTATCAGTCCTATGAAAGCCCGAAAGAAATTAGAGGGAACTCCATTAATAATAACTATAATATTTGTGGAAGTTAAACAAGTCATGATACATAAAATGCAGAGATAGTTTAATCCAATTTTAGTGAGAATCAATCTGATAAAATCCCAATCCACATAGTTGAAGGCTTTTTGAATCTCAACCTTGAGGAGGCAGGTGTTGTGCTGATGGGTTTGAATTGAGTGGGCCAGTTCCTTTGTGATGCCAGTGGTAGCCTGAATGACTCTGTCATCTAGAAATCAAAACCGTTCAGTGGAGATGTGTTTAGATATAAACCCCTTAAACCTGCGAGCAATGAGTTTTGAAATCATCTTATAAATATAATTGCATAAAGAAATAGGACGAAAATCAACAAATCTGAGTGGGAGATATTTTTTAGAGATAAGTGCAATGAACATGGCTTTGATAGCTCCCGAAATGGATTCAAGAATGTGGGTCTCTTCCACAAAAGGTAGGAGTTCAGTCGACATGGTCTCATAAAAGTGTAAATGCAGTTCTGCCCCTTAGCCATCCGATCCCAGAATTTTTTCCTTGGGAAATTCCTTCTCTCCATCATCATCCAAGCATTAAATAACATTCTCATAAAATCCACCTTAGTCTTATAAAGGTACAACCAATCCATTCCCAGAATCATATTGTATGATCCCAATGGAAGCACATTTAGATGCACTGATGTAGGCAATTCATTCAAATCAAATGCACAAGATCTTACCCAATGATGAACTCTTTTCTTAGTACTTGTATCCAATTGCACCAACCAAGACTCTACATGCACTTATTTTCTCAAACCACACTTATCCACCAAGTCAGGATTAACATAACTATAATTAGATCCAGGGTCAATCAAAATAGAAACAACTCGATCACAGATCTTATCTTCCATCTCAATAATGGATGCTTGGTGATATTCCTTCTTATTATCAAATGCTCCATATATCCATGAAATGCTCTGGCCCACATCCCTAACTGTTTGCACCTCCTGAGCATTGTAGATTTGAGGCTTTCCACCCTAATAAAATGAACAATCCTTCTTGTGATGATCCTTTCCACATATCCAACACTGCAACAATTACCTTCCACTACCTTTATTTTTCTTCTCTCCATGCTTAGACCCATGTCCCTTCTCAACTACATTAAACTTATTGTAAGGATCAACATTTTTCTTCTCACTTGCATCCTAAGGTCTTCCCTGCTTTGGTGGCCACTTTCCTTTAGTCTTGTCATCCCCTTTCCAACCTTTCTTATACTTATTATTACACTTTAGTTTCTCATAACAATGCTTTGACTTTCCAATGACTTCTTCCAGTGATCGAGGCTCATCATACTCAATATGATCCTTAAATTCTAATGGAAGTGCACTGATAACTCTTTGAAATTTTGTCTTCTCATCCTTAAGATATGTCCCATGCCTCAAAAACTCCAAGAACTTAATTGTATACTCATCATTTGTCATCGATCCCATCTTTAAATCATAGAATTCCTTGGATTTTCCATCGTAGTACCTCTCTGACAAATATTTATTCTTGAAGACTCTCTTGAATTCATGCCAACTCAAGTCCTTTATCCTGATGTCTCTGAAATTATTCACATATTCCCACGAAATGTCTGCTTTCCCTTTGGGGCTGAAAATATCTATCCTGGCCTTCATGTTCTCTTTATAGTCATGAAACTCAAAGAACTTCTTCAGTCCAAGCAACCATTCCTATGCATCTTTTGAATTCTTCAAATCTCCATCGAATGTAAGTGGCTTGGAATTCTTAAACTCATTAGGAAAATATCCCCTCTCACTCCTCATGTAAGGATTATAACAATGATGACCATGAGATTTGTCTGAACCAGAACTAGATTAGAACCCATAACCACCACCTCTCCTTTCAGGTGTATCCAAGAATCTACCATCTCTGACTGTGTCATCCATATCCAACTTGTGCCCACCATGAGACCTAATACCATATTCCCTATTATTATTGTACTCTTGTCTATAAATAATCTCTGTTTGTCCTTGTATCTGCAAGTATGACAAACTTTGAAGGATAACTACACCAACCTATACTTGTTTCTCCTGGGTCCTGGCAAGTCTTTCATGCGACTGAATGATTCTTCCATTATCCACCTTGCAACTTTTCATTTATGCCTTTATACTTCTCAAGGTATCTGTTATGTCAAGAGAATACTCATATCTATATTTCTCATATGATTTATAAGGAGAGTCTCGTGAACTGTAATCCACCATTTTACTAGCATCTCTGATCTTCTTCTTCCTACAAACATACCATGTCAGATAAAAAAAATATAAACATAATCAACATACCACAGTGAATTTCAAGGGAGGCTATATCGTCTACAAAATCAATCCATATTAGCATGATACATGTATATACATAATATCAATATATTGACAACATGCATGATAACACCAACTTCATACAATGAACTCATGCATGACAACCATAACCATGACAATGCATGCATAACAACCACATAAATATTGACATGGATGTATGACAAACACATTCTGCCCATCCAATCCAAGTGTCGAAACTGGGAGCTTTGATACCAATATGTAACATTCCACCCCACATTTACCTGCTTTTACAAGCCCTATAGGTAAATATGAAACAGAGTGCTACTATGATATGAACTAACCTGCAAGCTTTAGTTATGGAATTAGGGCCAACAACTAGAACTTACTGACCACAACTTGACATCATATTGGGCTTATAGGACACTCAGGGGCCAAAGGACCACCCCAGGTGACCAAACCTTGCGCTAAAATTACTTTTTAGTGAATTAAAACCCCTATCACATGCATGAAAGGGCCTCCATGCGGTTATAGGCCTCCAACTTCATGCACAACATTGTCGCCATGCGGTTGTGACCTAAACTGCCTAGTTCAATGCCGTTCGTCCTGAGATACGATCCACAATTCTAGGCCAACCTCCAGACCACTGCCTAGAACTTCCTAAAACTTTACAAAATTATAAAAGACTTGAATATAATACCAATAATAAAAAAATTGATCAAATACTTGACCTAACTAGGCCTAACCATGACAGTAATTTCATCAAACATGTGGTGAATATGTAATCTACAGGTCATGAATGGATATCTAAACATGGGAGACTAAAACTTATCTGAGATTCACCAAGAACGTCTAATTCCCTCTCATAATAGTTGAAATAAATGTTTTTTATCTCATGCAATCATTAACCATTCATAAACTAATCAAACATATTAAGATCCATAGCTAGAACCTGTTATGGAGCCATGCTTATAACCAACATATAACCAAAATAATAATCATGGTAGAGCAACCATCAAAGCCACATAATAAAAAGTACAATTTCCCATAAAATACAATAGGAAAATAACTCTTATTAATTGATGCAAAATCCAACCAAGTTAGGGACTTCAAGGTACCACCCAACCATAGATTTAGCTTAACCAAATATTTATTTCAGTCAATCACCCTAGTGTCATATTCCAGGCATGAATGTGGGAAGTCAAGACATAAAAAACTAGGGCTTCCAAGAGATTAAACTAACTCCACCCTCATTCTCCCACGATCTCGCCAAAACCGGTCAATAGATCACATAAGAAAACCAATACATAAACAACCAGGGCTTCCTTGAGATTCAACCAACTCCACCCCCAAGCTACCGTGATCCCGCCAAAACTGGTCAAGAGATCGAAATTCCAAAAAAAAGCTTCGATGCCTCGGAATTTATTCACCAATACCTTGAGGAATTTTCATGTCTCCATCCACCTTTCGAGGGCTTCCTAGAGATTAAAAAACCTCCATTCCCAACCCTTGGGAATTTTCCTAAGGCGACCTCACTTGGTTCCAAAACTTCTGG
Organism: Pinus albicaulis; assembly: GCA_034641835.2. Taxonomy (NCBI): domain Eukaryota; kingdom Viridiplantae; phylum Streptophyta; class Pinopsida; order Pinales; family Pinaceae; genus Pinus; species Pinus albicaulis. Next base: position 963,472,616 of record CM076569.1, read on the forward strand.
AAATACAAAGCTCAACCAAAAAAAGAATCCCATCATGCCATGTATATCCATTAATGGAAAGTCAAGGTTGAAACCATTGTCACACCTAAAAAAACCCATGTCAATGAAAGAAAGAGAACCAAATACACAAATGCATGTACCATGCATTCAAAAACTAGCTAGGAAATCACACATGCAACTTGTTACCTGCAAGTCTTCATGCTAAAGCTGATTGATCCCAACCTTCCTTTGCTTGTCCTTTTCTTGCTTTCTTTATTTCTCCTCTTGGTGCTCTTCTCTCTCTCCAACTAATTCTAAATCCAAATTGACAAAAAGATATGAAATAATCCTCAAAAGCCTTTTGATCATTGAGGCCTCTACTTTCTTCAATTTCCTCTATTTTTCCTTCAATTTTCCTCTCATGCAAATATGTGACCTTTTATCTCCCTTATCTCCTATTTTCCTTTATTTTCATAAATAAAATGCCAATTAATGCCCCTTTTCCTTTTCCAATGTCTTTTCCAATTTCCTTATCCATATTAAACCGAAATGACACCCACTAGGATATTTTTCCCAACATTCAACTTAGAATACATATCACATGACCTTGGTCTTATTTTTCTTTAATAACTTTATTAGATGAAATTTTAACTTGGGGTTGTTACAAAATCCCCCCCTAGGGGAACACCATCTTCTATGTTCTATGAAACCTATGACCAACAAGAACACTGAAAACCAAAACATATTTCTTATGGAGCTTTATATATTAGCTCAATGCAGTATTTATAATGAACAAGATATTGAAAATCCAAAACCAACCTGAGAAATGTGACAACATGAAAACCATACCACTTATTGGAGATTTATAACATTTCTCATTGTGGTATCTACAATAACAACCAAACATAAATATGTACATATACCAAAACTCCTTTTCCTCAACCGGAAAATAATGAAGGATACATAGCCCGCATATAATTTGTGATCTCCCGTGTAGCTTCATCAGGTCCAAAGTGCTTCCATTGCACTTTAACTTGCTTGAATACTCAGTTCTAAAGCATGAGTTGTTTCCACTGCAATATGCACTGAGGTTCTAGATGGAATTTTATTTTTGGCTCCACCTACAATACCAACCATTCAATCACATGATCAACATCCTTCACATATATTTTAAGAAACGAAACATGGAAACATCATGGACTTTCATTGTCAGCAGTAGTGTACTTATATAGGCCAATGGTCCAATCCTCTCAAGGATATCAAAAGGCTCGGAATATCAAGGTTCCAACTTGGCACATGACCCAATCCTCAAGGAGATATTCTTGGGATTGATGCATAGGTACACATGCTCCCCAAACTGAAACTCCTTAAACTTCCTGTGTTGGTTTGCATAACTATTATGCTTGTCCTGTGCTGCCTTTATATTCTTCTTGATAACCAACATTTCTTATTTCATTTCTGCCAACATTTCCATTCCAATAAGTACCTTATTCACTATATCGCTCTAGTGTTGAGATTGCAACAAGATGATGAGCTTAGTGAAAAGAGTTGCCTTCACTAAGTGGGCCCGCAGGCTATTTTTGGCATAAGTCTATTTTTAGACATGTCGATCATATTCTATGAGTTGCAGGTTGCTATTTGTGGGTGGTTGGTCAAGTTGGAAAAATAGACGGACTTCTATTTTTAGACTTATTGGGCGGAATCTATTTTTAGATTTCCAGTCTAAAAATAGATATGTCGAATATTATTAGCTCTTAATAATATTTGGACTATAAACATTAACTTATTCTCTTAGAGCACTTCAGTTAAGTGCACAGATGTGGCGCAGGAGCTGAAAAAAGGAATTACGCTATTCTTGAGGGTTAAGTGGAGCTATTTCATGGAGACTTCAGTTAGAACTCATGTGACAGATTTTGGTGGAGTGATTGAGGTAGTTGGTGGAGTTGTGTCCAGTTCAACTCAGTTAGACACAATTGAGCTAGTTGTATCTAGTATAACTGATTGATACACTAGTGAGAGTGGTGTGAATTAATTAATAATTAATTCACTAATTAAATCATTAATCAACTGAAGAATACATCAGTTAACTACAGTGCATGGACAATTTTAGTGGAGACCAGTGGAGAGATAGGTGAAAGGGAAAGTTGACTATCAGTTGTGACTATAGTGATGCATTGATTGCATCCAACACAGAGTAGAGATGCAAATGAGGATTGTGTGAGCAAGGCTGGACCAATTCGAGTTCATTCAGAGCCATTCTTCAACAGGGATTGCGCAGTAGAGGCAGGCTAGCAGGTGGCAAAGATCGGTGCATGGATTTGCAAGATCGGGCCTGATTAGTGTGTAGCGATTGTATTGTACTGAGAGCTTGATATGATAATCTTTGAATGAGGATTGTTACATGATCTCTATGACATATATTATATACATATATTTGGGGTTTTTAGCTTTAGGCTTTCCCATTAAAACACTGTGTTCATATGTGTGAATTTTTATGGTTTCAATGTGTGCATGCAATTGATTTCATTTCTGCATATGATGATCAATAGTAGAAGAGATTATGTATTGTGCATGAAGTCAAATAGTGTGTGATCAGGAGAATATTGGATGTATAACGCATTAGTTATATAATTTCTACATGGTATCAGAGCTATATTGATCATTGGAGCAATTGCAAATCATTGAAGCGGTTGAGTTTTGTGCTGGTGGAATTCGAATTTGCTGCAGTGTTTTTCTTGGTGTCGAAGTTGAGATGTCTTTCAACGGATTGCGATTGGAGTATGCCCTTGAGGGTAGCTTTAATTATATTGCATGGAAGGACAAGATGGAGGCAGTGCTGGAGGATAATGGGTTGAAGGAGTTCATAGATGTAGAAATTCCAAAACCTGCTTCTAGAGATGCTGCCGCACTTGACGCATGGAAAAAGAAGATAGAAAAATGTCGAAGAATTCTGTTGGAAGGTGTGAAGGATCACATAGTGTCCAGCCTTCATGGTAAAGCTTCTCCATTCTTGATGTGGAAAGCTTAGAAAGACTTGTTCCAAAGCAAGAGTGACCAGAGGAAGTTGGCACTCAAGGATAAGCTCAGGAAAATAAAAATGGAGAAGGGCGAAAGTATACCCAAGTACCTCACGAAGTTTTTCCAGTGCAGGGATGAGCTAGGAAGTGTGGGGGTTACTGTAGATGAAGAGGACTTGGTGAGCTTGGCTCTCCTTGGGCTTTCGAAGAGTTGGCATTCCTATGAGGACTTTGTCAATGGTCGGGAGAAACTGCCGGGATGGGAGAGACTTTGGTCGGATCTTGTGCAGGAGGAGATAAGGTGGAGTACCAGGGATGGATCTTCATTGAAGAATGAAGATGAAGAAAATTTCGCTTTGGCTGCCAAAGCAAGGAAGGGGAAGGGAAAGAAAAATCCTTCTCAATCCGGTGCGAAAGGCAAGAAGCAGGACATGTCCAAGGTGAAGTGCTTTCACTGTCACCAACATGGACATTATGCCACTAATTGTCCACAGAAGAAGAAAAATAAGCAGGCTGCTGGGACTGCAGCTGGAGAGGCCTTAGCCTCACAGTTTGAGCTGGGATTTTCGCTGATCGCATGCTTGGTTTCAAGTGTGATGGGTTCAAGGTGGTTTATTGATTACGCTGGTGCGCTCTTCCATATGACCGGAGACAAAGATTTGTTTACCGATCCGAATGAGAAAGATCTTGAGGCATTATCGAGATTAAAATGATGGTAGATACAAAGGTAACCGATATCGGGACCATTTCCTTTTAGATGAAGTCTGGCAAACCTTTCATCTTGAAGGATTTCATGCATGTTCTAAGATTGAAGAAGAATCTTATCTCTATGGCGATGTTGGAAGACAAGGGATATGATGTTGTCTTTAGCGAGGGAAAGGCCTTCCTGCACAGTAAGGCAACTAGTGAAACCCGAGGGATAGAGGTTCGAGTTAAGAACCTTTATCAATTGTAGGTAGATGGCTACATAGCAATGGTAGGCAAAGTAGGAGCAGGGGTGAGTCAGGATGAGGGCGAACTATGGCACAATAGATTGGGCCATATTCACCATGGCGCTTTGAAAATTTTGCAGCAGATTTCTACCGGGCTTCCCAAAGGTACACTTACGCAGTCATATCAGTGCAAGGGATGTACTTTGGGAAAATTTGTGAAAGCCACCTTTCATGAGAAGGATAGTCACACCACGACGATCCTTGAGAGAATTCACACAGACATGTGTGGACCTTTCTCGGTAGCTTTGACAGCAAAGCACAAGTATTATGCAATATTTTTTGTTGAATTTTCTCGTAAGTGATGGATCTTCTTCATGCAGAAGAAGAGATAGACATTCTCAAAGTTCTGTGAGTTTAAGGCACTAGTGGAAAAAGAGTCAGGGAAGTAGGTGAAGGCTCTTAGGAGCGATAATGGTGGTGAATTCATCTCTAGTGAATTCAAAGACTTTTGCAGCGCAGAAAGACTTCGAAGAGAGCTCATAGCGCCTCATAACCCACAGCAGAATGGGATTGCACACCGAAAGAACAAAACGATTGTGGGTGTTGCACGGGCGATGTTGCATGATCACGGCCTTCCCATACACTTGTGGGTTGAAGCATGCAATACTGTGGTTTATGTGTAAAACCGTTGTCCTCACAGAGTACTTGGCATGAGTACACCCGAGGAGGTGTTTTATGCTAAGAAGCCTGATATTTCTCATTTGAATATTTTTGGCTCACCTATTTACATTCATGTGACGAAGGATGCCAGGAAGAGTGATGGAGCTAACCGCAGGCTGGGATATTTGTGTACACAAGAAATGCCGCATAACTATCGTGCGTATTTTCCAAACAACCGGAAGATCGTTGTGCGATGGGATATCAAATTTTATGAGGAGAAAGCCATGAAGTGTTCGCTTGAGAGGGAGCCACACTTGCATGCAGATGAGGAGCTATTATTTCCTAAGGATGAGCCTCAGGATGTGGATCAGCCATAAGAGGAGGTTCATGGAGTGGAAGAAACCACTCATGCAGTGCCAACCATCAGAGGGCGGAAGCGCACTACAGAAGCTGAGCGACTGAATCAGGATGTAGAGAATATTGTAGGAGCACCTACATCACAGTGCAGACAGAGACAGTCACCTGACCGATACACTGGATACATGGCTCTGATGAGAAAGTGTATCGTGACAGAGCCATTCTCTTTCGAGGAAGTTGTGGAGGACACTGCATGGGTAGATGCCATGGTGGAAGAGTATCATTCGATTGTCAAAAACAGTGCATGGGAGATTGTCCCAAGACTGGAAGGGAAATCAGTGGTAGGTTCAAGATGGATCTACAAAGTGAAGCAAGCAGCTAACAGGAGCGTCGAGAAGTACAAGGTAAGATTTGTTTCCCGGGGCTTCTCACAGATTGAGGGGATCGACTATGAGGAAACCTTTGCACCTATCGTAAGGTATTCTTCCATACGGAGCATCCTAGCTCTCTCAGCACAGATGGGATGGCACATTCATCAGATGGATGTGAAGACTATGTTCCTCAACGGAGTCATTGAGGAGGAGGTGTACACAGAGTAGCCCGAAGGTTTCGAGATCTTCAGCAGCGAGTCGCATGTGTGCAGGCTCAAAAGAGTGTTGTATGGGTTGAAACAAGCACCTTGTGCTTGGTACACACGCGATAATTTCAAGTTATTTCCCCCGTATTGGATTCACCAAGAGTGAGGCGATTCAACCTATACCAGACAGGTGGAGGGTAAGTTGCCGATCATTGTACTTTATGTAGATGATTTTATACTAATCTGGGATTAACGATTGATAATTTCATGCAAGGCTAATCTTGCAAAGGAGTTTGAGATGAAGGATTTACAGCCTCTTCATTATTTCCTGGGATTGGAAATTTGGCAACATAGTTGATGGATTGTTTGTGTCTCAAGGAAATTATGCCCGAGAGATACTGGAGAAGTTCAACATGCATGGTTGCAAGCCTATCGACACTCCTCTTCTTGGTGGTTGGAGGAAAGAGGATGCTACATCGGCAGAGGTAGTGGATGCCACTATTTACCGATAGTTGGTTGGTGCGCTCATGTATCTAGTCAATACATGACTGGACATATGCTATGTTGTTAACCAACTTTCACAAGCTATGGTTAAGCCTACCAAGCTATTTTGGAAGGCGAGGAAGCATGTATTGAAATATCTCAGAGGCACATCGGGATATGGATCTTGGTACAGACAGGAGGATGAGTTGAGGCTGCATGGCTTCACAGACCGGTACTATCATATCAGAGATTGTGTGCAGCGAAAGATCATGTTACTTTCTTACATTCCTATGGAGGATCAGGATGCTGATATCTTGACAAAGGCGCTCACCAGGAGCAAATTCGAATACCATAGAGGTAGGATCGGGGTGGCAGATAATCCCTATCTTGTTGAGAGGGAGTGTTGAGATTGGGTAACAAGATGATGAGCTTAGTGAAAAGAGTCTCCTTCACTAAGTGGGCCTGCAGGCTATTTTTGGCGCAAAGTCTATTTTTAGACTATGTCTATTTTTAGACATGTTGATCATATTCTGAGTTGCAGGATGCTATTTGTGGATGGTTGGTCAAGTTGGAAAAATATATGGACTTATATTTTTAGAAATATTGGGAGGAATCTATTTTTATATTGCCAGTCTAAAAATAGATATGTCGAATATTATTAACTCTTAATAATATTTGGACTCTAAACATTATCTTATTCTCTTGGAGCACTTCATTTAAGTGCACAGATGTGGCACAGGAGCTGACAAAAGGAATTACACTCTTGAGGTTTTACTGGAGCTATTGCATGGAGGACTTTAGTTAGAACTCATGTGACAGAGTTTGGTGGAGCTAGAGAAGTAGTTGGTGGAGTTGTATTTGGTTTAATTCAGTTAGACTCAGTTGAGCTAGTTGTATCTAGTCTAACTGATTGATACACTAGTGAGAGTGGAGTGAATTAATTAGTTAATTAATTCACAAATAATAACTCATTAATCAACTGAAGAATACATCAGTTAACTATAGTGCATGGACAGTTTCAGTGGAGACCAGTGGAGAGATAGGTGAAAGGGAAATTTGACTATCAGTTGTGACTATAGTGATGCATTGATTGCATCCAACACAGAGTAGAGATGCCAATGAGGATTTCGTGAGCAAGGCTGGACCAATTCGAGTTCATTCAGAGCCATTATTAAACAGGGATTGCGCAGTAGAGGCAGGCTAGCAGGTGGCAAAGATCGGTGCATGGATTTGCAAGATCGGGCCTGATTAGTGTGTAGCGATTGTATTTTACTGAGAGCTTGATATGATCATCTTTGTATGAGAATTTTTACATGATATCTATGACATATATTATATACATATATTTAGGGTTTTTAGCTTCAGGCTTTCCCGTTAAAACACTGTGTTCATATGTGTGATTTTTTATGGTTTCAATGTGTGCATGCAATTGATTTAATTTCCGCATATGATGATCAATAGTAGAAGATATTATGTATTATGCATGAAGTCAAATAGTGTGTGATCAGGAGAATCTTGGATGTATAACGCATTAGTTATATAATTTCTACATCTAGTTGATGGGAGTAGAGTATTACAACTCCTCCCACAAAGTGCCTCAAATAGACTCATCTTCAAATTTTCTTGATACCCATTAGTATACGCAAACTAAACTAGTGGAAGATAATCACCCCAATTCCTCTACCAGTCCATAACATACATCCTCAGCATGTCCTCCATAATCCTGTTGACCCTCTTTGTCTATCCATCTGTTTGTGGATGATAAGTTGTACTAAAGGCCAAATTTGTACCCAAACCTGCAAATAACTCCTTCCAAAACCTGGAATTGAACTCAACATCTTCGTCGGATACAATATTATTATTAATACCATGCAATACCACTATCTCTTTGATGAAGACTCGAGCTACCTCATTAGCTAAATTAGTAGACTTCACTGAAATGAAGTAAGCTATCTTGGTCACCCGTCAACCATAACCATGATGCAATCGTGTTGTCTAGATGTCTTCGACAAACTTGTGATGAAATCTATAGAAATTAATTCCCGTGTCCACTCTAGGATCATAATTAGTTGTTGTAACCCTCCTGGATTATTTCACTTTTCTTTTACCTATTGACAATCCAAACACCTTGTGATGAACTCATCTACCTCTTTCTTCAAATTCAGACAATAGTAGAAATTCTTCACAGTTGTAAAATTCTTATGATGTCCTGGGTTATACTTGAATAGGGCTTAACATGATATTCCCTCAAGATAAGCTTCTTGATTTCACTGCTGAGCGGCACAGATCCTATCCCTAAATCTCACCAAACTATCTGTTGTGAGATGATAATCCACATCTTGTTCACCTTTAGCCTACTGTTGTAACCTTTACTTAAGATGTTGTTACCTGTCATTCTATTTTCCTGTCTGTAAGATCTGATCCTGTAAATATGTCCCATATGACCTCATATATGCTATATGATTTACCTATACTCTTCTACTAAGTGCATCTACAAACTTATTCTCCTTATCCTTGATGTACTTGATCTTGAAGTCAAAATCACTGAGCTTGTCCAACCATCTAGCTCACCTGGGATTCATATTAGGTTGGTCAAACAAGTATCTCAACTCATTATTATCACTCATGAATACAAACCCCCTGCCAAGAAGATATGGTCCTCCACATTTTCAATGCATGAATGATCGCTGCCAACTCAAGATCATGAACAAGGTAATTTTTGTCATGCTCATTAAATTTCCTTTACTCGTAGCATACCACATTTACCTTTAGCATTAAGACTCCACAAAGTACTCTCTTGCAAGCGTCTGTACACACCACAAACTCTTTATTTAGATATTCAATCCATAAAAATTTAGTGTTTGTAAGAAATTGTTTCAACTACTCAAAATTGGTTTCACATTCTCTCGTCCATTCAAATTTATTTCCCTTTCACTGCAAATATTTAATAAGATAGAAAATCTGTGAGAAGTTCCTAATGAACCTCATGTAATAACCTGCTGACCCCATGAATGATTTGACCTCATCCACATGTCTAGGAATCGCTCATTCCATGATAGCTCTAATCTTTTCCAGGTTTACTGCTATGCCTTCCTTGGAAACAACATGTCCCAAGTAATGTACCTATCTCTTAAAGAAACTACACTGACTAAGCTTGTCATACAACTAATGCTCTCTCAGTAATATCAATAATACTGCTAAGTGTTCAACATTCTCTTCCTCATTCTTATAATATATCAATATATCATCACTGAATATTATCACAAAATTGTCCAGATAAGGATGAAACACACTATTCATCAAACACATGAAATTAGTTGGAGCATTAGTCAAACCAAAAGGAACCACAACAAAATCATAAGGCCCATACTTGGTCTGGAAAGAAGTCTTGTAGATGTCCTCTTCTTTGATGCATACATGATATCATGATCTCAAATCAATCTTCGAGAACACTGCCACTCCCTTCAACTGGTCAAACAAGTCATCAATCCTTGGAAATGGATATCTGTTCTTGATCGTCAACTTGTTAAACTGCTTGTAATCAATGCACAACCTAAGACTACCATCCTTATTCTTCTTGAACAACATTGGTGCACCCCAGAGTGACACGCTTGGCCTAATGTATCCCTTGTCAATCATTTTCTCCAACTGCAACTTTTGTTCCACTAAATCTAGGGTTTTCATCCTATAACATGCATTTGATGTTGGTGTTGTTGTTGGTACCAACTCAATAGAAAATTCCACTTCCCTGTGAGGAGGAAACTATGAAATCTCTAATGGAAATACATCCAGAAACTATTGCAAAACTAGATACCTATTCAACACTTCTACATCATCAACATCCTTACCTTTATCACTGGAAACATGCACTACAAACATTACACACTCTTTCCTGCAACTGTGCTTTACTTGCATAGTTGTAACCATTCTCACCGATGTAGGCTTCTTATTTCCCTGCAAGATTCTCTTCTCTCCTTCATCATCCAAGCACTCAATAACCTTCTCATAACAATCTACCTTACTCTTATGAAGGCACAACCAATCCATTCCCAAAAGCATATTGTATGATCTCAATGGAATCACATTCAAATGCACTGATGTAGGCATACCATTAAGCTCAAATGCACAATCTCTTACCCAATGATGAACTCTTTTCTTAGTACCTATATCTAGATGCACCAACCAAGACTCTACATGCACTTCATTTCTCAAACCACAGTTATCCACCAAGTTAGGATTAACATAACTATAATTAGATCCAAGGTCAATCAACTTAGAAGCAACTCAATTATAGAGCCTACCTTCCATATCAATCATGGATGCCTGATGATCCGCTTGCTTGTTATCAAATATTTCATAGATATGAGGAATGATATGACCCACACCCCCAACTATCTATGCCTCATGAGCATTATATATTTGAGTCCTACCACCTTGATACAATAGAAAATCCTTCTTGTGATGATCCTTGTCACATATCCAACACTGCAACGATTCCCTACCACTAACCTTTTTCCTTCTTCTCTCCAAGCTAAGACCCATGTCCCTTTTCAAATACATTAAAATTATTGTAAGGAGAAACATTTTCCTTATCACCTGCATCCTAAGTTCTTCCTCGCTTCAACGACCAATTCCTTTAGTTTTGTCATTCCCTTTCCAACCCTGCTTAGACTATGTCTTTGTCTAGTCAATTTAGTGTCCTAAATTGCTAACATAAATTATCAACCAGGGCTAGTAAACTGATGAAGTGTGATGCACTATATGTGCCTAAGTATCCCTTTTTCTTACTTCGTTGTTTTTAGTGTTTTATTGATGTTTTGGGGTTTTTATGTTTGAATATTAGTATGCTACTCTATGCTAAAAATATGAAATTAGATTTATGTCAAAAGAGAGAAAATGAAATGTTAATAAATGAATTAAAACAGAGTTTATTTGCAAGTTTTGTTCCTAACTAGAAAATGATGAAAACAAAAAGTTCTAATCCATGGATATTACAGCTCTTAAATGAACATTCATGAAATTAAAAGTAACTCAAAACACTACAACTTAATCTGATTCATTTAGTTAGAGATTTGTTGGAAGAGCTTGTGAAAAAGATTAATTCTAATGCAATGAGGATCTCTTAAAACATAAAAGAAATGCTGAAACAACTTATAACATTACAACTAAATCTCATTCATGAGTTAGAGGTTTATTGGAAGAGCTTTTTGAAAAAGATTAATCATAATGTGATAAGGATCTTCTATGAAGCAAAACAATCAATAACTCACAATATTACAACTTAGTCTCATTCGTGAATTAGAGATTTATTGGAAAAGCTTTTGAAAGAGACTTAACTGCAGTATAATGAGGATCTTCTTTTTAACTAAATAATAGAAAATGAAATGCTAATAACTCAGAATATCACAATTGAATCCCATTCATTTAATAGAGATGTATTGGAAGAGCTTGAGAAATAGACTAACTGCAATATCATGAGGATCCTTTATCTAAGAAAATGACATGAAACATCATGCTAAAAGCTATGATTTCAGAAAGCAATCTAAGTAAAGAAATATGACAAAACAGAATTGAAAATGACTTATCTAGAAAACATGTAAAACCTCCTCGAATAGAAGGGCCCTCTGCTACCAATTTGGTGTAATCCTTAGCTCCTTGAAGATGTGATCAAAACAACATCAAAGAACTAAACTTATTTATTGATAAACTTACAAATCTACATCCCAATCCATCTTGAGCTTTGTTACAAAACACTCTCTAATCCTTTTCTCTTCTTCTCCTATTTTTTTCACTACCCATGATAGGATAAAGCTTCTCCTATTTATACAAAATATGAGAAGTTATCTCATTAATGGGAGTCCATGAATCTCTCCCTCTATCTCTAGAGTTACAATCAAAATAGGAAATGATAAGACACATGTCTAGAGTTACAATCAAAATAGGAAATGATAAGACACATGTCTTTTTAGAGTTTCAACACAAATAAGAAATGAGACACATATCTTCTTAGAGTTTCAATACAAAGAGGAAATGAGACACATGTCCTCATGATCCCATGATCTTCTCCACTCAAATTCGAATTTGGTTTTGAGAGGCCACATAAAGGTCTTTTAGAAGCTTCCTTTTGACCTACACATGTCACAAAACTCATAACACATATATAGATATATGAAACTATGTTAATTTTCTAGTTTCTAATCATAAATTCACTTTAAATACATAAAATAAATAAATTTGGAAGACAAGGATCCTAACCCATATATTTATGAAAATGGTTACTTGATGTAGGGTTTTAGGTCAGATAGTTATGAAATGAGAGCTGACTAGTAATGACATAATGGAAATATGTATGAATATGGAAAACACTTTTGAGACTCAACAGTCTTACACTTTGATTAGTCATAACAATGCTTCAAATTTCCAATGACTTCTTCCAACGATCGAGGCACATCATACTCAATATGGTCCTTAAACGTTAATGGTAGTTCATTGTAACTCTCTAAAATTTTGTCTTCTCGTCATTAAGATATGACACATACCTTAAAAACTCCAAGAACTTAGTCCTGGAATCCTCATCTGTCATTGATCCCATCTTTAGATAAGAGAACTCCTTGGATTTTCCATTGTAGTATCTCTCTGACAAGTATTTCTTACTTAAGCTCTGTTGAATTCATGTCAAATCAAATCATTTGTTCTGATGTCCCTGACATGATTCACATCTTCCCGCCAAATTTATGTTTTCCCTTTGAGGATAAAAATAGCTATCATGGCCTTCATGTTCTCTGTATAGTCATGAACTCAAAGAACTTCTTCATTCCAAGTAACTAGGCCTCTGTATCTTCTGGCTTCTTCAACTCTCCACCGAATGTAGGTGGTTTGGATTTGTTGAACTCATCTAGAAAATATCCGCTCTCACTCCTATAAGGATGATAGCAATGATGACCATGATACCTATGTAAACCGGAACTAGAGTAAAACCCATAACCACCACTTCTCCTATCAGGTGTATCCAAGAATGTACCATCTATGACTGTGCCATTCATGTATGACTTGTGGCCACCATGAGACCTGCAACCATATGCCCCATTAGTCTCATCCTTATGTCCATAATTTATATGTGGTTATCCCTATCTATGCAAGTATGACAAAATATGAAGGATAACTACATTGACCTCTGCTTGTTTCTCTTGGGCCTTAGAAAATCTTTCCTGTGACTGAATGGTTTCGTCATTATATTCCTTGTAACTTCTGATTTCTACCTTTAGAATTCTTAATGTATCTTCTATGTCAGCAGAATACTCATCTTTGTGTTGTGCATCTAATCTATAAGGAGAGTCTCATGAAATTTAATCCACAATTTTTCTTTACATCACTGATATTCTTCTTCCTGTAAACATTCCATGTCAGATAAACCAAATATGAACATAATCAACATACCTCAGTGAAGTTCAAGGGAGGCTCTCTCGTCTGCAAAATCAATCCAAATTAGCATGATACATGTACATACAAAATCATATCAATATATCGACAACGTGCATGATAACACCAACTACATACAATGACCTCATGCACGACATCCATAACCATGAAAATGCATGCATAACAACCACATATACATTGACATGCATGCACAACAAACACATTCCACCCATCTAGTCCAAGTGATGAACCTGGCAGCTCTGATACCAATCTGTAACCCTGCACCCCACATTTACCCACTTTTACAATCCCTCCAGGTAAATGTGAAAAAGAGTGTCGATATGACATGACCTGACCTCCAAGATTTAGTTATGGAAATGAGGCCGACAATTGGAACTTACTGACCACAACCTAGAATCCTACAGAGCTTACAAGACACTCAGTGGAAAAAGGAAGACCCCAGGTGACCAAACCTTGAGCTAAACAGTTTTTTTTCAGTGACTTAGCACCCCAATCTCATGCATGAAAAGGCCTTCATGCAGTTATAGGCCTCCAATCACATGCTCAACACTACCTCCATGCAGTTGTGACCTAAACTACCCATTTTAGTGTCATTGGTCCTAATATCTGAGCCAAAATTCCAAGCCAACCTCTATACCACTGCCCATAACTTCCTAAAACTTTCCAGAATGATAAAATAATTGAAGAAAAATTCAACCATAGAAAACTTGATCAAATAATTTACCTAAGTAGGCCTAACCATGACAATCATTTCATCAAACATATGGTGAACATGTAATCTACAAGTCATGAATGCATTTGTGAACATAGGAGTCTGAAACTTATTTGAGATTCACCAAGAAGGTCTAATACTCTCTCGTAATAGCTACAATAACATTTGTTAGCTCATGCAGTCATTAACCATTCATCAACTAATCAAACATATTAAGAGCCACAGCTAGAACCTGTTATGGAGCCATGCTTATAGCCAACATATAACCAGAATAATAACCGTGATAGAACAATCATCAAAGCCACATAATAAGAAGTGCAAGTTCCCATAAAATACAATAGGAAAATAACTCTTATTAATTGATGCAAAAGCCATCCAAGTTAGGGACTTCCACGTACCACCTAACCATATATTTGTTGAGATTGCAACAAGATGATGAGCTTAGTGAAAAGAGATGCCTTCACTAAGTGAGCCCGCAGGCTATTTTTGGCGCAAGTCTATTTTTAGACATGTCGATCATATTCTATGAGTTGCAGGATGCTATTTGTGGATGGTTGGCCAATTTGGAAAAATATATGGACTTCTACTTTTAGACATCTTGGGCGGAATCTATTTTTAGATTGCCAGCCTATAAATAGATATGTCGAATATTATTAGCTCTTAATAATATTTGGACAATAAAAATTATCTTATTCTCTTGGAGCACTTTAGTTAAGTGCACAGATGTGGCACAAGAGTTGACAGAAGGAATTAAGCTATTCCTGAGGGTTAAGTGGAGCCATTTCATGGAGACTTCAGTTAGAACTCATGTGACAGAGTATGGTGGAGTTGTAGAAGTTGTTGGTGGAGTTGTGTTCAGTTCAACTCAGTTAGACATAGTTGAGCTAGTTGTATCTAGTCTAACTAATTGATACACTAGTGAGAGTGGTGTGAATTAATTATTTATTAATTCACTAATTATTACTCATTAATCAACTAAAGAATACATCAGTTAACTACAGTGCATGGACAGTTTCAGTGGAGACCAGTGGAGAGGTAGGTGAAAGAGCAGGTTGACTATCAGTTGTGACTATAGTGTTGCATGATTTGCAACACCCAGTGATTGGAGATGCCAATGAGGATTGCATGAGAAAGGCTGGACCAATTAGAGTTCATTCAGAGCCAATATTCAGCAGGTATTGCACAGTATAGGTAGACTAGCAAGTGTAAAAGATTGGTGCATGGATTTGCTAGATCGGGCCTGATTAGTGTGTAGCGATTGTATTGTACTGAGAGATTGACATGATCAAATTTGTATGAGGATTGTTACATGATCTCTATGACATATATTATATACAGATAGTTGGGTTTTTTAGCTTCAGGCTTTCCGGTTAAAACATTGTGTTCATATGTGTGAATTTTTATGGTTTCAATGTGTGCATGCAATTGATTTAATTTCCGCAAGTAATGATCAATAGTAGAAGAGATTTTGTATTATGCATGAAGTCAAATAGTGTGTGATCAGGAGAATCTTGGATGTATAGCACATTAGTTATATAATTTCTGCATGGTATCAGAGCGATATTGATAATTGGAGCAATTTCAGAGCATTGAAGCGGTTGAGTTTTGTGCTGGTGGAATTCGAATTTGCAGTAGTGTTTTCTTGGTGTCGAAGTTGATATGTCTTTCAACGGATTGCAATTGGAGTATTCCCTTGGGTGCAGCTTGAATTATATTGCATGGAAGGACAGGATGGAGGCGGTGCTAGAGGATAATGGGTTGAAGGAGTTCATAGATGCAGAAATTCCAAAACCTGCTTCTAGCGATGTTGCCACACTTGACGCATGGCAAAAGAAGACAGCAAAATGTCGAAGGATTCTGTTGGAAGGTGTGAAGGATCACATAGTGTCTAGCCTTCATGGTAAAGCTTCTCCATTCTTGATGTGGAAAGCTTTGACAGACTTGTTCCAAAGCAAGAGCGACCAGAGGAAGTTGGTGCTCAAGGATAAACTCAGGAAGATAAAAATGGAGAAAGGCGACAGTATACCCAAGTACCTCACGAAGTATTTCCAGTGCAGGGATGAGCTGGGAAGTGTGGCGGTTACTGTAGATGAAGAGGACTTGGTGAGCTTGGCTCTCCTTGGGCTTCCGAAGAGTTGGCATTCCTATGAGGACTTTGTCAATGGCCGAGAGAAACTGCCGGGATGGGAGCGACTTTGGTCGAATCTTGTGCAGGAGGAGATAAGGCAGAGTACTAGGGACGGATCTTCATCGAAGAATGAAGATGAAAAAAATTGCGCTTTGGTTGCCAAAGAAAGGAAGGGGAAGAGCAAGAAGAATTCTTCTTAATCCGGTGCGAAAGGAAAGAAGCAGGACATGTCCAAGGTGAAGTGCTTTCACTGTCACCAACACGGACATTACGCCACTAATTGTCCACAGAAGAAGAAAAATAAGCAGGCTGCTAGATCTATAGCTGGAGAGGCCTTAGCCTCCCAATTTGAGCTGGATTTTTTGCTCATCGCATGCTTGGTCTCAAGTATGATGGGTTTAGTGTGGTTTCTTGACAGTGGTGTGTCTTTCCATATGACTGGAAACAAATATTTGTTTATTGGTCTGGATGAGAAGGATCTTGGAGTGCACATCGAGATGGGCGATGATGGTAGATACAGTGCGACTGGTATCGGGACCATTTCCTTTGAGAGGGAGTCTGGAAAACCTTTCATCTTGAAGGATGTCATGCATGTTCCAAGATTGAAGAAGAATATTATCTCTGTGGCGATGTTGGAAGACAAGGGATATGATGTTTTCTTTAGCGAGGGAAAGGCTTTCCTGCCCAGTAAGGCAACTGGTGAAAATCGAAGGATAGGGGTTCGAGTTAAGAACCTTTATCAGTTGTAGGTAGATGGATGCGCAGCAATGGCAGGCAAGGTAGAAGGAGTGGTGAGCCAGGATGAGGGCGAGCTATGGCATAGGAGATTGGGCCATCTTCACCATGGTGCTTTGAAAATTTTGCAGCAGATTTCTACTGGGCTTCCCAAAGGTACACTTGCGCAGTCAGATCAGTGCAAGGGATGTGATTTGGGAAAATTTGTGAAAGCCACCTTTCATGAGAAGGATAGTCACGCCACAAAAATCCTTGAGAGAATTCACATAGACATGTGTGGACCTTTGAACTCAGTAGCTTCAACAGCAAAGCACATGTATTATGTGATATTTGTTGATGATTTTTCTCGTAAGTGCTGGATCTTATTCATGTAAAAGAAGAGCGAGATATACTCAAAGTTCTGTGAGTTTAAGGCACTGGTTGAGAAATAATAGGGGAAGCAGGTGCAGGCTCTTAGGAGCAACAATGGTGGTGAATTCATCTCTGGCGAATTCAAGGACTTTTGCAGCACAGAAGGAATTCAAAGAGAGCTCATAGCACCTCATAAGCCACAGCAGAATGGAGTCACTGAGCGGAAGAACAGAATGATCATGGGTGCTGCACGGGCGATGTTGCATGATCAGGGCCTTCCCATAAACTTGTGGGCTGAAGCATGCAATACTGCGGTTTATGTGCAAAACCGTTGTCCTCACAGAGTACTTGGCATGAGTACACTTGAAGAGGCATTTTCTGGTAAGAAGCATGATATTTCTCATTTGAAGATTTTTGGTTCACCTGTTTACATTCATGTGACAAAGGATGCCAAGAAGAAGCTGAAGCCGACCGCAGAGGTTGGGATATTTGTGGGGTACACTGATACACCCCAAAACTATCATATGTATTTTCTAGACAGTCGGAAGACTGTTGTGCGACGGGATATCAGATTTTATGAGGAGAAAGCCATGAAGTGTTCGCTTGAGAGGGAGCCATACTTGCATGCAGATGAGGAGCTATTAGTTCCTAAGGATGAGCCTCAGGATGTGGATCATCCACAAGAGGAGGTTCATGGAGTGGAAGAAACCACTCATGCAGTGCAACCATCGGAGGGCGGAGACGCACTACGAAGGCGAAGCGTGAATCTTGATGCAATGAGATTTGGGAGCTGCATCACTTGTGATCAGAAGCAGTCACTGCAAATATCACAGATATACTGTTCCTGATGATGTATTGTATTCAGACAACCCTCTCCAAGCAGTTGTAGGGGACCTGCATGAGTGAGATGCGATGAGTGAGGAGTATGATTCGAGGGTGTCGAAATAGTGCATGGGAGATTGTCCCAAGGCCGGAAGGGAAATCAGTGGTAGGTTCGAGATGGATCTACAAAGTGAAGCAAGCAGCTGACGGGAGCGTCGAGAAGTACAAGGCAAGATTTGTTGCCCGGGGCTTCTCACATATTGAGGGGATCGACTATGAGGAAACCTTTGCACCTGTCGCAAGGTATTCTTCCATACAAAGCATCCTAGTTCTCTCAGCGCATATGGGATGGCACATTCATTAGATGGATGTGAAGACTGTGTTCCTCAACAGAGTCATTAAGGAGGAGGTGTACATAGAGCATCCCGAAGGTTTCGATATCTTCAGCAGCGAGTCACATGTGTGCAGGCTCAAAAGAGCGTTGTATGGGTTGAAACAAGCACCTCGTGCTTGGTACACACGGATAGACAATTATTTCACCGGTCTTGGATTCACCAAGAGTGAGGCAGATCTGAACCTATACCAGATTGTGGTGGAGGGTAAGTTGCTGATCATTGTACTTTATGTAGATGATTTGATTCTGAAGGGTGATGAATAGTTGATACTCTCATGCAAGATTGATCTTGCAAAATAGTTTGAGATGAAGGACTTGGGCCTCCTTCATTATTTCCTGGGATTGGAAATTTGGCAACGCAGTGATGGATTGTTTGTGTCTCAAGGCAAGTATTCCCAGGTGATACTGGAGAAGTTCAACATGCATGGCTGCAAGCCTATCAACACTCCTCTTCCTGGTGGTTGGAGGAAAGAGGATGCTACATCGACAGAGGTAGTGGATTCCATTGTTTACCGATAGTTGGTGGGGTCGCTTATGTATCTAGTCAATACACGACCTGACATATGCTACGTTGTTAACCAGCTTTCACAAGCTATGGTTAAGCCTACCAAGCTCTTTTGGAAGGCAGGCAAGCATGTATTGAGATATCTCAGAGGCACATCGGGATATGGATCTTGGTACAGACAGGAGGATGAGTTGAGGCTGCATGGCTTCACGGATGCAGTGGGCGAGAGGCTAATGACGAGAAGAGCACATCTGGAGAGATTTTCGATATCGGGTCGACATTGAGTTTCTTGATAGAAGCATGAAGCAAAGATCGTGGCCTTTCCCGATTCAACGGAGGCGAGTACATGGCGAGTTTGGGCGCATGCGGGAAACTATATGGATAAGGAAGATCCTGGTCGGGTTGTTCGGTTCACACTTAGATCCTACTGTGATATATTGTGATAATCAGAGTTGCATCAAACTCTCGGTTAATCCAGTATTTCACGATAGATCTAAACACATTGACATCCGGTATCATCATATCAGAGATTTTGTGCAGCGGAAGATCATGTTACTTTCTTACATTCCTATGGAGGTTCAGGATGCTGATATCTTGATGAAGGCGCTCACCAGGAGCAAATTCGAATACCATAGAGGCAGGATCAGGGTGGTAGATAATCCCTATCTTTTTGAGAGGGAGTGTTGAGATTGCAACAAGATGATGAGCTTAGTGAAAAAATTCGCCTTCACTAAGTGGGCCCGTAGTCTATTTTTGGTGCAAGTCTATTTTTAGACTATGTCTATTTTTAGACATGTCGATCATATTCTATGAGTTGTAGGGTGCTATTTGTGGATGGTTGGTCAAGTTGGAAAAGTAGATGGACTTCTATTTTTAGACATATTGGGCGGTATCTATTTTTAGATTGCCAGTCTAAAAATAGATATGTCGAATATTATTAGCTCTTAATAATATTTGGACTATAAACATTATCTTATTCTCTTGGAGCACTTCAATTAAGTGCACAGATGTGGCAAGGAGTTGACAGAAGGAATTACGCTATTCCTGAGGGTTAAGTGGAGCTATTGCATGGAGACTTCAGTTAGAACTTATGTGACATAGTTTGGTGGAGTTGTAGAAGTAGTTGGTGGAGTTGTGTTCAGTTTGACTCAGTTAGACACAGTTGAGCTAGTTGTATCTAGTCTAACTGATTGATACACTAGTGAGAGTGGTGTGAATTAATTATTAATTAATTCACTAATTATTAAATCATTAATCAACTAAAGAATAGATTAGTTAACTAGAGTGCATGGACAGTTTCAGTGGAGACCAGTGGAGAGGTAGGTGAAAGAGCAGGTTGACTATCAGTTGTGACTATAGTGTTGCATGATTTGCACCACCCAGTGATTGGAGATGCCAATGAGGATTGTGTGAGCAAGGTTGGACCAGTTCGAGTTCATTCAGAGCCAATATTCAGTATGGATTGTGCAGTAGAGGTAGGCTAGCAGGTGGCAAAGATCGGTGCATGGATTTGCTAGATTGAGCCTGATTAGTGTGTAGCGATTGTATTGTACTGAGAGCTTGACATGATCAACTTTGTATGAGGATTGTTACGTGATATCTATGACATATATTATATACCAATGGTTGGGGTTTTTAGCTTCAGGCTTTCCCATTAAAACACTATGTTCATATGTGTGAATTTTTATGGTTTCAATGTGTGCATGCAATTGATTTAATTTCCGCAAGTAATGATCAATAGTAGAAGAGATTCTGTATTATGCATGAAGTCAAATAGTGTGTGATCAGGAGAATCTTGGATGTATAACACATTAGTTATATAATTTCTACAATATTGAGCTGAACCAAATATTTCTTTCACTAAATCACCCCTATTCCATATTCCAAGCATGAATGTGGGAACTCAAGATATAAATAACCAAGACTTCCCGGAGGTTAAACCACCTCCACCCTCACGCTCACGCTATCTCTCCAATAAATTCAAGAGATCAGATAATAAAACCAAAACATAAACAAACAGGGCTTCCCGAAGATTAAACCACCTCCACCCTTAGGTTACCATGATCCCACCAAAAATGGTCAAGAGATCACAATGCCAAAAACAAGCTTGGATGCCTCAAAATTTATTCACCAATACCTTGAGGAATTTTCCTATCTCCACCCATCTGTCGAGGTATTATCGAATATTAAACAAACTCCACCCCCAACCCTTGGGAATTTTCTTGAGACCACCTCACTCAGTTCTAAAACCTTCTAGCTATCCAAATACCAACCAAAAAAATAATCCCATCACACCATGGCTCTCTAGAAATGGAAAGGTAAGGCTGAAACCACTGTCACAACCGAAAAAACCCATGCCAATGAAAACAAAAGAACCAAATACACAAATGCATGTACCATTCACCAACCAGCTAGGAAATCACACATGCAACATGTTACCTGCAAGTCTTCCCGTTGAAGTTTCTTGATCCCAAACTTCCTTTCTTTTCCTTTGCGTGCTTGCTTGTTTTCTCCTCTTGGTGTTATTCTCTCTCTCCAACTAATTCCAAAGCTAAACTGACAAAAATATGTGAATTTATCCTCAGAAGCATTTTTATCATTAAGGCCTCTATTTTCTTCATTTTCCTTTATGTTTCCTTTAATTTTCCTTTTCGTGAAAATTTGTGACATTTCATCTCCCTTTTCTCCTATTTTCCTTCATTTTCATAAATAAAATCCCAATTAATATCTCTTTTCATTTTCCATTGCCTTTTCCATTTTCCTTAGCCACAGTAAACCGAAATGATAGGCACTAGGATTTTTTTCCCAACATTCAACTTGGAATACATGCCCCGTGACCTTGGTTTTATTTTTCCTTTATTAAATTTATTACATGAAATTTTAATTGGGGTCTATTACAAACCCCTCCCCCTTAGGGGAATGCCATCCTCAGTGTTCTATAACACTTGTAACTAGAAAGAATGTTGAAAACCAAAACATACTTTTTATGGAACTTTATAAATTAGCTCAATGTATTATTTACAATGAACAACCTGCTAAAAATCCAAAACCAACATGAAAAACATGGCAACATGACAACCATACTGCTTATTGGGGCTTTATAACACAATTCAATGAGGTATTTACAATAAAAACCAAACATAAATATCTACATATACCAAAACATATTTTCCTCGACTAGAAAATAATGAAGGACACATAGCCCACATTTGATTTGGCATCTCACATTTAGCTTCATTAGACCCAAAGTGCTTCCACTACACTTTAACTTGATTGATTGCTTGGTTCTGAAGAATGAGTGGTTTCCGCTGCAATATGAATTGAGGTTACAACTAGAATTCTCCTTCTGGATCCATCTAAAATACAGACCAGTTAATCACAAGATCAACATCCTTCACATATCTTTTAAGTAATGAAGCATGGAAAACATCATGGACTTTCAATGTTGATGATAGTGCAAGTATATATGCCACTGGTTCAATCCTCTCAAGGATCTCGAAAGGAACACAATACCGAGGTGTCATCTTAGCACATGACCCAATCCTCAAGGAGCTCTTCTTGGGCTTGATGCGTAGGTACACATGATCCCCAACCTGAAACTCCTTAAACACCCAGTGCTGGCCTGCATAACTCTTCTTCCTCTCCTGTTTTTCCTTTAGATTCTTCTTAATAACCTGCATTTCTTATTCCATTTCTGCCAACATGTCCAGTCCAATAAGTACCCTCTTCACTAGATCACTATAGCTGATGGGAGTATTACAAATCCACCCATAAAGTGTCTCAAATGCATTCATCTTCAAAGATTCTTGATACACATTATTATAAGAAAACTCAACCAGTAGAAGATACTCCTCCCACTTCCTCTATTGGTGCATAACATACATCCTCAACATGTCCTCTAGAATCCTGTTGAACTTCTCTGTCTGCCCATATATATACGGATAATTATAAGTTGTACTAAAGGCCAAATTTGTACCCAAACCTGCAAATAACTCCTTTGAAAACCTGGAAGTTAAATTGACATCTCTATTGGATATAATCTTCTTAGGAATACCACGTAATCTCACTATCTCTTTGATGAAGACCTAAGCTACCTCACTAGCTAAATTAGGATACTTCACTGGAATGAAGTGAGATACCTTGGTCAACTTGTCAACCACAACCATGATGGAATCATGTTATCTATATGTCTTCGAAAAACCTGTGATGAATTCCATAGAAATGACCTCCCATTTCCACTCCAGTATTACAATCGATTGTAGTAAACCACATGGATGCTTGCACTATGATTTTACCTGTTAACAATCCAAACACCTTGCGACGAACTTAGCTACCTCTTTCTTCAGATTCAGCTAATAGTAGAACTTCTTCACAGCTTTCAAATTATTGTGATATCTCGGGTGACCTGAGTAGTGCTTAACATGAAATTCCCTCAATATAAGCTTCTCGAATTCATTGTTCCCAACACATATATCATGTCCCTATATATCACCAAACCATATGTCGTGAGATGATAATCCACATCTTGTTCACATGTACCCTATTGCTATAACTTATACTGAAGTTATTGGTTACTACCATCCTGTTGTCCTGCTTGTAAGATACGATGTTGTAAATATGTCCCATATGAACTCAAAGCTACTATGTGATTTACTTGCACTCTTCTGCTAAGAGCATCTGCAACCATGTTCTCCTTACCCTTGATGTAATTGATATTGAAGTCAAACTCACTGAGTTTTTCCAACCATCCAACTTTCTTGACATTCATATTAGGTTGATCAAACAAGTATATCAACCCAGTGTGATCACTGATCAAAACAAACCTCATGCCAAGAAGATAGTGCCTCCACATATTCAATGCATGAATGATCGCTACCATAATAAACTGAAATAAACCAAAATGACACCCACTAGGATGTTTTTCCCAAAATTCAACTTAGAATATGTGTCACATGACCTCTGCCTTTTTTTTCCTTTATTAAGTTTATTACATGAAATTTTAACCTGGGGTTGTTATAGAAGAAATGTTCTCGAAGATTGACTTAATATCAAGATATCATCAGGTACACAACAAAGAAGAGGAAATTTATAAGAGACTTCTTTCTAGACCAGGTATACACATTGTGACTTTGTTGTGATTCCTTTTGGTTTGAATAATTCACTTGCTACTTTCATGTGTTTGATGGATAGTGTGTTGTGTTCTTATCTGGAAACGTTTGTGATAATATTCATTGATGACATATTGATATATTCAAAGAATTAGGAAGAGCATTCATAGCACTTAGCAACAGTGTTAATAATGTTGAGAGAACATCAATTGTATGTCAAGCTTAGTAAGTGTGAGTTCTTTTAGACAAAAATTCATTACTTGAGACATGTTTTTTCCAAGGAAGGTATAACAATTGACCCAAAAATAATTAGATCTATCATGAAGTGGGAAAATCCTAGGAATGTGGATGAGGTTAGATCATTCAAGTGATTAGCAGGTTACTATAGGAGGTTAATTAGGAAGTTCTTACAGGTTTCCTATCTTATTACATATTTTCAACGAAAAGAGAAGAAGTTTGAATGGACTGAACAGTGTGCAACTAGTTTCGAGCAGTTGAGCATTTGCTTATAAATTCTTCAGTTTTGAAGATTGCAGATCCTGAAAAAGAGTTTTTGGTATGTATCGACACTTGCAAGAGAAGACTTGGTGGAGTCTTGATGAATGAGGGGAAGGTAGTTTTCTATGAGTCAAAGAAATTGAATGAGCACGAGTATAATTTTGTGACTCGTGATATTGTGTTGAAAACGATCATTCATGAATTGAAGATGTCGAGACACTATCTTCTTGGTAGGAGTTTCATCTTGATGAGTGATCATAATGGGTTGAGGTACTTGTTTCACCAACCTTATCTAAATTCCATACAAGCTAGATGGTTGGCCATGCTTAGTGATTTTGACTTCGATATCAGGTACATTAAGGGTAAGGAGAACAGGGTTACAGATGCTCTCAGTAGGAGAGTGAAAGTGAATCACATTGTAGTACTGAGTTCTTCTGGGACAAACTTGTTGCATGAAGGACAACATGATGACATGTATTAACAGTTGAGGCACAGGTTACAACAACAAGTTACAAGTGATAGGGATGAGGAATATCATCTCACGACATATGTCTTGGTCAAATTCAAGAACATGATTTATATACCAGATGACAGTGAGCTCGAGAACCTTATCTTGAGGGAATTTCATGTTAAGCCTTATTCAGGTCTCCCTGGGTATCAGAAGTCATTGGAAACAATTAATAAATTCTACCATTTTCCAAACTAGAAGAAAGAGGTGGCTAATTTTGTTGCGAGATATTTGGATTTTTAGTAGATAAAAGCATAGTGTAAGCATCCAGGTGGTTTATTGCACCCGATTTAGATTCCAGAGTGGAAATGGTAGATTACTTCAATGGAATTCATTACAGGTTTTCCAAGGACATCAAATTAGCATGAATCCATTATGGTTGTGGTTAACAGGTTGACCAAGGTATCTCATTTCATTGCAGTCAAGTCTATGAATTCAGCTAGCGAGGTAGTTCAAAATTTCATTAGGGAGATAGTGAGAATGCACGGTGTTCCTAAGAATATTGTATCCGACAGAGATTACAAGTTCACTTCCAAGTTTTGGAAAGAGTTGTTTTCAGGTTTTGGGACAGTGTTGGCTTTCAGTACAAATTATCATCCACAGACATATGGACATACAAAGAGGGTCAAGAAGATTCTTGAGGATAAGTTAAGGATGTGTGTTATGCAACAATAGTGGAAGTGGAAAGAGTATCTTCCACTAGAAGAATTTTATTATAACAATGGGTATCAAGGATACTTGAGGACGAGTCCATTTGAGGCATTTTATGGGAAGATTTGTAATAATCCCATCAGCTCGAGTGATCCAGTGAACATGGTATTGATTGAACCATATATGTTGGCAGAGATGAAATAGGAAATGAAGGTTATCAAGAGGAATTTGAAGGTAGCACTGGATAGGCAGAAGAGTTATGTAGATTAACATGAATTATTTAAGAAGTTTCAGGTTGGGGAACATGTTGACTTGCACATCAAGCCCAAGAAGAACTCTTTGAGGATTGGATCATGTGCAAAGCTGGCACCTCAGTATTATGGACATTTCAATATCCTTGAGAGGATTGGGTGAGCGGCCTATCAACTTGTGTTGACTCCAATAGCGAAAGTGCATGATTTTTTCCATGTTTCATTGCTTAAGAAGTGTGTACAGGATGTTGATCATGTGATTGACTAGTATGTATTGCAAGAGGAATCAGAGGGATAATTCCAACTAGAACCATAATGCATATTGCAGTGGAAACAACTCATGCTCTAGAACCAAGCAATTGATCAGGTTAAAATGCAGTGGAAGCACTTTGGGTTCGATGAAGCTACATGGGAGATGGTTGATCATATGCAGGATATGTATCCTTCATTATTTGTTGGTTCATGAAAATGAGTTTTTGGTATATGTATATGTATATGTATATGGATTTTGTTGTAAATATCGTATCAAGTTGTGTTATAAATCTCCAATAAGCGGTATGATTGTCATGTTTTTAATGCTGGTAATGGTTTTCAGTTGTTGTTCATTGTATATACTGCATCGAATTATATTATAAATCTCTATAGGAATTATGTGTTTTTTTTCAGCAGTTTGTTGGTCATAGGTGTCATATAAGACCAAGGACGGTGTTCCCCCAAGGGGGAGGGGTTTGTAACAACCCATAATTGATTTTATATGTAAATAAAAATAAGATCAAGGCTATGGAACACGTATTCCAAGCTTAATGTTGGACAAAACATAGAGATGGGTATTACTGGTGATTAGTTGATAGCTATGGAAATTGAAAAAGGCATTGACAAATAAAAAGTGACAATAATTGACATTTTATTTATGAAATAAAGGAAAATAGGAGAAACGGAAGGTGAAGAGTCACATATTTGAATGAGAGGGAAATTAAAGGAAAAATGAAGGAAAATGAAGAAAATAGAGGCCTCAATTATAAAAATCCTTATGAGGATCATTGCTAGCCTTTTGGCAGTTTTTTGGTGGAGTTATCTTCTATTCTCTCATTCTCTCACACTCTTGCACACTTAGAGAAGTATTGGAGAATTCTTGGAGCACTCTAGTATTCACTTAGATTTGGAGAAAGAAGGAAAAAGAAAGTAGGAAAATGCAAGGGAACAGGTGGATCAACGACTGCAACTGAATTTCTTTGCAGGTAACAGGTTTCATGTGTGATTTCCTTGTTGATTTATGGATGCATGGTATATGCATGTGAATATATAATTATATGTTGTCATTTTTATGGAGGATTGTTTGGATTGATAGTGATTTTAGCCTTTCCTTGTTGTTTCTTGATTGTTTTATGATTGGTGGTTATAATTCGTTATGGATATGGGTTGGAACAAAGACTCTTGAATCCTATAAAAATTGGGTTGAGTTACTTGTCCTCAAGCCTAGGCTGGTACAAACGCTCTAGAGCCCTTGGTGGGTTGAGTTACTAGTTGTTGGAGACGGGTTGGACAAAATATCTAGAGCCCTTGAAGGTTGTGGGTTGAGTTACTAGTTCCTAGAGCTCTGGGTAGTTTGGGTAGAGACCGATCTGGTTGGTATTAGTGATGCCCAGTCGTGGAGGTGGAATCACTATGGTTGAGGGTGGAGGTGGTTTGACATCTGGAAGCCCTAGTTTGGTTTTTTCTTGGTTTATTCCATGAGAATAAAACATTCATACTTGGAATATGGCATGGGGGTGATTGGCTGAAATAGAGATTTGGTTAAGCCCAATCTATGGTCAGGTGGTATGTGGAAGTCCTTGACTTGGTTAGTATTTTCACATGTTAATATGAGACATTTTCCTATTGTGATCTATGAGCATTGGTAGTGATTATGTTGGTAGTATTATGGCTGATTTTACATTGTTTCTATGCTGGTTATTTTTTGGTTATATGTTGGTTATATGATGTGTATCACTATGACTCTTGTCATGAATCATTTAATTATTGATTGAATGATGAATGTATGGAATAATAAGTGTTCTTGCATGTATGTGGAGAGGGCATAGAGCCTTCTCGATGATTCTCAGGTGAATATTATACTATTATGATCTAATATGCATTCAAGACCTATAGCTTCTATGTTTTCCATGTGTTTGATGAAATGTCTAGTGTGTTATAGGAAGTCTAGGTCAAGTTCTGATCAGAATCTGGATCGGGGGCAAAACTTTGCCAAAAATTCAAAGTGCTCAGAATTGCACCAATCTAGAATGACCATATTGGGCTCGTCACCAGGAATCCAACACAATTCATTTCACTCCAAACAGAATCCATATGAGGATGTTAGAGCCTATTGACCGTCGTCTCAAACTGATGAATTAAAAAAAAAAAATGGTCAAACAGGGTCAAAGGTCAAAATTTTGGGTTTTCCTCCATTTCTCCCAATGACAGGATGAAAAGTGTTGGACTCTGAGTAACTCGAAGTTTTGGGCACATGTCAATTTTTATTGGTTTTTAAAAAGCCAATATGAAGAGGACATGTGGCAAGCTCGGAGGCCGCCATGTGCCCGCCCTCCAAGGCAGAAATTTGGATTAAATGTCTAAGTAAGAATTGTATCAGAGGTTGGGATTTACATTTATCAAAGTAAAAATAATATCAAAGGTTGGGCTTTACATTTATCAACGTTCGAATTATATCAAAGGTTGGGTTTTACATTTACCAAAGTTTGAATTATATCAAAGGTTGGGCTTTACATTTATCAAAGACTGAATTATGTCAAAGGTTTGGCTTTATATTCAATTGGCGGAGAAAAATTATACGACGATGGAATGGTGGAGGTCAGGGCTTGACCCCAAAACCTACCCCAAGCAAGCGGACCAGCATACCGTCATACCTCAGGTGTAGGACATAATAGTCTATGCGAACCATATGTATTTGTTTCCATGCAAATTGACTGACGGGGGTATGGAGGGGGCCAGTCCCCTCCCCACATGACCTCTCCACGATGGCCATGACGGAGAAAATTTACATTAAGTGGAATTAAGTTTTAATGCGGGTTAATTACCCCTAATCCTTGTTTAAAACCACATTAATCCTGATTCGAATTCAGATTTGGTTAGAGCACGACTAGTGCTAAACCAAACTTAACATTTAATTAAACCGCACTTATATTTAATCAAGCCAGATTTTAATATGGCGGCATGTTTGGCGGAGCCCCAAATTCGGTGCCACTACCAAAATTGGTGGGGTTAACTGGAGTTTCCCCAGTTTTAGTGGGGTTTTTAGGCCATAATTGAGGAGGCCATAAATTTTTCATATTTCGACCAATTCTGGCTTAAGAAGAGTCATTCTTAGATTTTGGATGCTCTGAGCATGACGACGTAGGTTGCAGAGGCATTAGAGCATTTCTGTAAGTGATTTTTCCACTTTGAAGATTAAAGAAGCCCATGGCCAGCAGTAGAGGAGGTCATGCCTAGATTAGATGAAGACCATTTTCAAAGCTTGAAGAGTATATTTTGAGGTTTTTGGGTCTTTTGAATCCAATGGAGCAGGTTGCAAATCCATTGCAGCACTATAGGTGCATGTAATTAGATAATTTACCATTAATCCCAAGAGGGCCTAGCCAGTTGAAGCAGGTCCATAGAGATGTATCCTAAGAGGGGTGAACTTCGTTATCATCTATTGTGTAATGTGTATGTTATGTGTTATTTCTCTGCATTTTCTTTGTTGTACATGAGTTTTTAACAGCTATTTAACTCATAAATTTCTCATAAAAAACACAAAAAATTAACACATAAACCACTTCACAAATGGCTAATTTGAGACAATCCTAAATACACTATTTTTATACTGATGAGGGAGCTAGCACAACAAAACTAGTTTTCCCATATTCAGATCAAGTTGGTATCAGAGCACATTTTAGCTCATTTCTGCCAAGGTTAGCTAAAACACTAGCTATTGGTTTTAAATTTTTGCAAAGTGAATTTAACTGTGTGCAAGTTTATGTGTGTGAAGAGAAGGTCAAGATTGTAACCCAGCTCTCAAATCACAGCAAAGAAGTTGTTTGTGAATTACAAGTGTGATGGTAGCTTCATCACGCATTGCTTCTAATCATTCTTCCTTAGCAAAACTCTTTGATAAAGAGATGTTGCAGAAGCTCTACATCATGTATGATATGGTGCAAGAGATGTATGAGGATAAGAGGAAGAGAATTATACTTCAAGAGAAATTAATTGCCATGAAGGAGGAGAAGCAAGAACTTATTGAAAAGATGCATGAGACGGAGACTCAGCTCCATGATGCCAAGGAAGCCTTAGCCAAAAATGTGCTTGAAAAAGAGGTATGAAATTCAAGTTTATCTTCAATTTCTTCTGAAGACAAATGTGTAGGTGCTTTTGAAAGACACACTAGAGGAATATGGTCCAAATTATTGATGAAAATGGGCTATGAAGGTAAAGGGTTAGGAAAACATGCACAAGGCATAGTTGAGCCAATTGTTGTTGAGGAAAGGCCTAAGTATTTGGGTTTTGGTTATGGAAAACATTATGGAGAATGCTCCAAAGCCAAAGAGGCATATGAAGGTGTTCCAAGAAGGACTTTCATTACATGTTCATTACCTCAAGCTTGTGAAGATTATGTTCATGAGGAATGCAAAAGTGTTACACCCACTTTACAAGAAGATTCTCATAAGCATGCAACTAATGTAAATGGAAAACAAGAGGATGTTGAAAACTATAAAGTCATTGAATGCATTGTTGTTATTCCAAACAGAGCCACTACCTCATCAAATTCACCTCCTCAAGAAGGCGAAAAAGGTGATTGTGGAAGGTATAAATTTTCCTTTAATCAAGTTGCTTTTGATTATGATAAACATGGAAATTATCACATAAGATTTGGAGGAAGTTTACATGTTCCTTTTGTGGTTTGAATAACCATAATGTTTCAAGATGTTGGAAGAATTTTTCCATGCACATGAAACTTTCTAAACAAAGGAGGCAGAAAGCGAAAGATCCATTGGATAATGCAAACCATAGAAGATGTAATTGTTTTGCACTTATTGCCATAAGCAGGGTCATCTTGTAGACAAGTGTTGGACTTTGTATCCAAAAATTCATCCATGACATTTGAAGAAGGTGGAGAGAGATTTTTGCAATAATGGAAAGGAGGATTCCATAATTAATGTGGATCAGGATGATTCACAAGATGAAGAGCATCTGAAAGAAGCACCATTGAAATGGTTTGGTAAGAGATGGTTATATTTCTTATCTAATTAAGGCCTTGCATGTCTTTTGATGATTGATGTATTTCTTTGCCAATTGAATGCATGTTGCATGTTTACGCCATAAAGGTGTTTGAAAAAGAGAAGAATCATCAAGTTATTGTAAAATGCATGTGCAATATTTTTGTTTGATTTGAGAGTCAGTTGTTTTAAGAGGCATGTTTTCTCGACTTCTGTTTGGTCAATGAGTTTTTGAACCAATATGTAAGAGTACATGGCGATGTTCACATGATGTGAAATTTGTTGCTCTGAAGGAGAAAAAGGATATGTCGTTAAGTTATGTTTCTTGCATGATGTTTTTTCATATTGATGGTTGTGTTTGTGACAAGATGTCAAAGAATTTATAGCCAAAAATTTTGCAGCCATTGTAGACCATTTGATGTGTTGATGCCAAGAAGCGGAAGAGATGGCGAATGCATTCTTCCAGATGTTGAATTTGGAACCGTGGAGGTAAAATCATGGTCATTTCTTTTCTTTTTATTAGTGATGTTGGAAATGATTGTTGTAGTTCACTCATATGGGCTTAACTTGGGAAAGTGGTTTCCAAGGAGAAGCTTGCATCAAATGCATGTTTGTAAAAAGGAGGAACATTATTCTCAGCGAGAAGGCCTTCAGTTAGTTTTCCAAGCACAGAGGGATCTCTTTGGTACATCAAGATGTTTAATCAGTTAGAAAGAAGCCAACAAGTGTTGGATTGGGTTAGCAGCAAAATGAGGACAGTGGTTGAAGCGCCAAGCCGTTTGCAAGGCAAGGCATGTCAGTGAACCCAAGTGGTTGTAATGGGAATTTTTCCAAGAAAAATCAAGTTGATAGAACTTGGGAAAGAGAGGAGTATTCAACACTCATGAGAAAACTAGCTTTTGTGGGTCCAAAATCCTGTCGATGGGAAGGAGTGATTGGAATCTGGATTGGGGGAAAAAAGTTTTCCAAAAATTAAAATTGCTCAGAATCGCACCAAACCATAATGACCAGATCAGGCCCATTTCCAGGGATCCAACGCAATTTATTTCACTCAAAACGGAGTCCGTATGAGGAAGTTAGAGCCCATTGATCGTTGTGTCAAATAGACGAGTTTAAAAAAACATTGTTAAATAGGGTCAGAGGTCAAAAATTTTGGTTTTCCTCCATTTCACCTAATGACAGTATGACAAGTGTCGGAATCTGAGTAGCCCAAATTTATAGGCACATTCCAATTTTTATTGGTTTTTAATAAGAAAATAGGAAGAGGACACATGGAAAGCTTGAAGGCCGCCACGTGCCCCCCCTCCAAGGTAGAAATTTGGATTAAATGTAAAATTCTGAATTATATCAAAGGTTGGGCTTTATATTCGATGGGCAGAGAAAAATTATACAACGGTGGAAGGGTGGAGGTCGGGGCTCAACCCCACGACCTCCCCCAAGAAATCAAAACGGCTTACCGTCATACCACAGGCGCAAGACTTAATAGTCTATGAGCACCATATGTATTTGTTTCCATGCGAAATGACCAGCGATGGTATGGAGGGGGCCAACCCCCTCCCCACATGGCCTCTCCATGATGACCACAGTATTTTGGAGTTACATTAAGTGGGATTAAGTTTTAATGTGGGTTAATTACCCCTAATCCTTGTTTAAATCCGCGCTAATCCTCATTCAAATTCAGATTTGGTTAGAGCACGATTAGCACTAAACCAGACTTTAAATTTAATTAAAATGTGCTTATATTTGATTAAGCCATAGTTTAATATAGAAAAATATTTGGCAAAGCCCCATATTCGGCGCCACTACCAAAATTGGCGAAGTTAACTAGAGTTTCTCTAGTTTTAGTGGGGTTTCCTAGGCCAGAATTGAGGAGGCCATAATGTTTGCATATTTCGACCAATTTTGGTTAAAGAAGAGTCATTCCTAGAGGATTTGGATGCTTTGAGCATGATGGTGCAAGTTTCAGACGTGTTGGAGCACTTCTATAACTTATTTTTCCACTTCTAATATTAAATAAACCCATGGCCACCAGGAGAGGAGGTCATGCCTAGATCAACTGAAGACCATTTTTAGAGCTTAAAGAGTATATTTTGAGGTTTTTGGGTCTTATGAATCCAATGGAGCAGGTTGAAAATAAATTGGAGCACTGTAGGTGCATGTAATCAGAGAATTTATCATTAATCCCAAGAGGGCCTACCCAATTGAAGCAGGTCCATGAAGATGTAGCCCAAGAGAGGTGAACTATGTTATCAGCTATTGTGTAATGTGTATGATGTGTGTTATTTATATGTATTTTATATTTTTCAAATGAGTTTTTAACAACTAATTAAATCATAAATTTCTCATAAAAAATACAAAAACTTGACACATAAATCACTTCACAGATGAATAATTTGAGACGATCCTAAACATACTATTTTTATACTGATGAGGGAGCTAGCACAACAAAACTAGTTTTCCCATATTCAGATCAAGTTCTTGATTGGAGTTTGAATTTTTAGCCTTTTGTTCATGTCAATAATGATTCTAGAAAGTATTAGATAGTTTTAGGCAGTGGTCTAGAGGTTTTCCTGGAATTGTGGCTCAGAGCTCGGGACCGCACCCTATGAACTAGAGATTTTGGGCTATAAATGAATTGAAGCAATGTCATGTGTGCAGTTGGAACCCTATAACTACACCGTTTCCTTGTTTTTCATGAGGTTGGGGCTTAATATGTGAGAAAAGCAGTCTTAGCTTAGGGTTTGGTCACCTGGGGTGGTCCTTTGGTCCCTAATTGTCCTGTAACCCTGAGTGATGTTTTGAGAAATCAGTTGTCAGCCCCACTTTCATAATTGAAGCTTGGAGGTTGGGTCATGTCATAGTAACTCTTGTCTCATGTTTACCCTAGAAATTTAGTGAAATTGGGTAAATGTGGGAGGGTTGGTTACACCTCTACTTTCCAAAAGGAAGTTTGTTCCTATAAATCCATCTATAGAGAAGGATTCCACCTCTGAAATGTACTTAGTTTAGGCTCTGACCACATTTTTTGGTCAAGAAAGAACCAAGTTTCCATTACTTTATCATCAATAGAGGCTGAGTATAAAGGAGTTTTCAATGTGTCCATTCATACCATTTGGTTGTGCATATATTGTAGATACGCACATAAAGAAGATGTGCATATATGGAAGATATGTACATATATGGAAGTTACACATATACAAATGATATGCGCATATATGTAAGTTACGCATATATTAAAGTTGTGCATACAAAAGATGTATGCATATATGGAATTTTTACATATATGAAGGTTTTCGTATATTCATATTATGAAGTTACACACTTCTTATGATATGTGAAACTTTCGTATATGTGCATATACATAAGTTATGCATATATGGAAAATATATGCATATACAGAAGTTGTATATATACATAATATATGTGCATATACAAAAGTTTCACATATACGAAATATATGTGCATATACGATAGTTGTACATATATGAAAGATATGCATATATATGAAATTTATGCAGAACTTCAGCCTTTGAATAGGCACAACTTTTGTATATGCGCATCTTCTGTACATGTGCATATCTTTCGTATATGCGTAGATACAAAAGTTGCGCATATATAGAAATTTCCAATATAGGGAAATTGCACATATTTGAAGGTTGAACATATACGAAGGCTGCACATGTACATTGGCTTAAATTGTACATAAATTATGTATACATGCATCTTCCATATATGAACAAATTTTGTATATGTGCATCTACAATATTTGTGCAACTTCCATATATGTGCATATATGAGAGCTACACATATACAGAGTTTATGCACAACTTCAACATCTGTATATACATAGCCTCCATATATGTGCATATCTTTCATATATGGACAACTTCCATATATACACATACACGAAAGTTGTGCATATATGGAAGTTGCGCATATAGAGAAGATATGTGATACAAAAGATGTGCATATATAGAAGTTGTGAAACTTCCATATATGAACATTTTTCGTATATGTGCATATGTTTCATATATGCACAACTCATGTATATGCACATATCTTCCATATATGTGCTTCTTCTCTTAATATGTGCATATCTTCCGTATATGCGCATAATTGGAAGTTGTGCATATATGGTAGATATGCACATAACAAAAGTTGTGCATATCTGGAAGTTGTGCATATACGGTAGATATGCACATATACAAAAGTTGCGCATATCTGGAGATTGCCATAGATGCATATTGCGGAAGTTGCACACAACTTTTGTATATGTCCATATATGGAAATTGCACATATACGAAATATATATGCATATACAAAAGTTTCACATATATAGAAGATATGTGCATATACAAAAGTTTTACATATAAAAAATATATGCGCATATATGGAAGTTACACATATAGGGAATTTATGCATATACAAAATATGTACGCATATATGTAATTTGTGCATATATGGAGGTTGTCATATATGCATATTACGAACGTTACACATTAGTTATGTATATGTGCAGCTTCCATATATGTGCATATATTGAAGTTACACATATATGGAAGATATGTGCATATACGGAAGTTGTATATATACAAAAGATATGCTCATATACGCAGGTTGTGTATCTACGAAAGATATGCATATATACAGAAGCTGTGTAGAACTTCAGTCTTTGTATAGCCACAACTTCCATATATGTGCATATTTTGTACATGTGCATATATTTCGTTTATTCACAAATATATATATGCGCATATATGGAAGCTACACATATGAAATGACTGTAATTGCATATAAATTATGTATACACGCATCTTCCATATATGTACAACTTTTGTATATGTTCATCTACTGTATCTACAAAACTTCCATATGTGTGCATATACATGAGCTACACATATACAAAAGTTATATACAACTTCAACCTTTGTATATACATAGCCTATATATATGTGCAAATTTTGTATATGCGCAAATTCTGTATATACATATATGGAAGTTGTTCATATATGGAAGTTGTGCATATATGGAAGATATGTGATATAGAAGATGTGCATATATAGAAGTTTAATTGAATTTCGTATATGCACATTTTTTATATATGTGGATGTCTTTCATATATGCACATATTTTCTATATATGTGCTTCTTCCATATATGTGCATATCTTCCATATATGCACATATCTAGAATTTTCACATATACAGTAGATGCGAATATATCATATGCAAAAGTTGTGCATATACAAAAGATATGCACATATTTCAAGACTACCATATATGCATATTATGGAAGTTGCGAACAACTTATGTATATATGCATATGCAAAACATGTATAAAATATATGTGCATTTACGAAAGTTGCACATATACGAAGATATACGCATATACATAAGTTACATATATATAAAATATATTCACATATACGGAAGATATGCACATCTTCCATATATGTGCAACTTCCATATATGTGCATCTACCATATGTGTGCAACTTCCATATATGCACATATACAGAAGTTGTGCACAACTTCAACCTCCGTATATGCGTAATTTCTATATATGTGCATATCTTGAGTATATGCGCAACTTCCATATATGCACATATATTACTTATATATGCAACTTCTGTATATACACATTTATGAAAGATGTGTGATACAAAATATGTACATATATATAATTTGTGTGAATTTTGTATATGCACATCTTCAGTATATGCTAACTTCCGTACATGTGCATCTTCTCTGTATGTGCAATTATTGTATATGCATAGCTTATATCTATGTTTATATACGGAAGTTGTGCATACTTCATTTATACACAACTTCTATATATGGAAGAATTTTGAAACTCTATGCTCCACCTCGTAACCTCATGTTTAGGATAACGGTAGAATCCTGTAGAATGCCATTTTCCTTCATTGTCATAGAGTCCTATAATATTTTCCCTTTATATAACACATTTTGAGGAGAAGTTGTTATTCCAAGGGTTTTCTGAATTCTTTGTTTCAGATCTCTGACCAGCTTTGCACCCCTAGACTAGAGACCAATATTTTTTCCCTTCATATTCTTTAAAATGATCTAAAAAGATCCATCTTCCCTCTTTGATGTCCTTTTGATCAGATTTGTAAGGATCTTGGAATTAATCCTCTTGGCTTGATCTACGTCTAGGTATTTAGGAGTAAAAGGATCGAAACACCATAACTTCGTAGTCCATGAAGGCCCCGTAGCCCTATCCACACCCATATCTACAAGACGAAGAAGATTTGGCCACCACGATGTCATGAGCCATATAAACCCCTTAGGAATATCCACACTAGGTTCTGCATCAAAGAAAAATAAAAGATGCAGATCTGGGTTTATAGGAAAGTAATCCTTCATGGGTGCGGTCCTAACAAAAGAGATATATGCAAGAGCCAAGCCCCAAATATCTACAGAAACCATTGGTATCAAACTACATTGATCTAATTGGATCCCCTGCTAATATTATCCCATAGCATACCTGAAGATGCTCTAAAATACATCAAAGCATAAAATGTGAGAATAATCTAGAATAATGTAGAAATATGAGTGGTTATGGTTTGTTGAACGAGAGTTTTTAATTAGAGTTTAGTTCCACCAGTTCAGGATTGTTGCTTCAAACTTAGGAAGATTAGGTGAGTGCCTATGCTATAAATATGTAATGTTATCATGGAGCTACTGAAAAGTTTTGTGTGAGCTTTGTCTCATGATTGTGTGTGTTTCATTTATTTATTTAATTTGGTATCGAAGCCAGCAGATCGAATTTGAGTTTTTTTTGCTACTGCGTAAGGAGAGCAGTGAGGCGGGTATAAGCTGGAACGCATTCGTTCCACCACGCGGGAGCAATGCCGTTGGTGTTCCACTGCCATATGTCCGCCGCCATTTCTGTATCGAGCTCTGTAATTCGTATCATAATCTACACCGATTTTAGATCCCAGTTCCAGATTGCAAGACCTACCGCGAAATACGAGGCATCTCTCAAAATACTCCTGACGATTTCCATTGGGTGGTCGGAAAGGCTCATGAAAATTGTGGAAATCATTTTTTTTTAGCGCAAGACAACCAGAGCCGATTCGACATGGCAATGATAAAGAAAATCCCACTACTGTAGCTGCGTCTCCATTTTAAATTCCTTCAGCCGGTATAATCTCTTTTAATGTTTAAGAACTGTGTGTTTTCTAAGTGCACCCATCTATGAGATTGTGACTGTGTTTTTGAGAGGCTAGATTTGTGATTTTGAATCTAGATTTACGTTGTTGTGTTTTTTTTTTCCTAGTCAAGAGACCGTTCTTTTGCCTAGTGACAGAAAGTCTATTGCCCATTGAATTTGTGTTCGAAATTCCCGAGTCTTTCATGTTGAAGAATTGAAAGAGGCTTGGATGAGTAGAGGAGCTTCCGAGAGAAGCGACCAACATAGAGTGGCGTTGTTTTGTGTGGCACTTGTTGTGTGTGAGAGCAAGCCTAAGTCAGCGAAAATTGATACCTCAGAGGGTCCATTTACG
Source organism: Pinus albicaulis (assembly GCA_034641835.2). NCBI lineage: Eukaryota > Viridiplantae > Streptophyta > Pinopsida > Pinales > Pinaceae > Pinus > Pinus albicaulis. The sequence goes on from CM076569.1 coordinate 963,511,499, forward strand.
AGTATTTTTGGGCATGCTACTTAGATCCTTGAATCTGGTCAGTACTATTGAAAACAATGGCTAATCCTCTTGCCGATTCATATTTAAATGAATCCACCAAACTTGATGGAGAAAACTACGTCAATTGGAAGTTTAAGATGGTCACCGTTCTTGAGCCATACAACCTCTGGACGATTGTCAAAGGTGACAAGCGCAAGCCTGTTGCTGCCGCCGCGATTCCAAATTGGGATAAGCGAGAAATGAAAGTGAAAGTGCTATTGCACATGTTTGTAAAGGAAAACATCATTCCTCACATTCAAGATTGTACATCTTCAAAGCACACGTGGGAAACTCTCAAAGGTTTGTATGAAACTACTAATGAAAACCGCATTTTATTTTTAAAAACGAAGCTACTATCTATCAAAATGGAAGCCAATGAAAGCATCATCATCTTTGTTTCTAGAATTAAAGACTTAAGTGATAAGCTTGGTGACATTGGTGAAAAAGTGTCTAGTAGCGATTTAGTAACTGTTGCTTTAAAGGGTTCAGTCCAAGACTATAAAGTCTTTATTTCAGCACTCTCAGCTAGACCAAAACCTCCTACATTTGATGAATTGGATGGAATTCTTCTTCAAGAAGAAGAGAGAATAAAACATTTTGAACTGGATTCAAATGATTCTGATTTGGCATTGATTTCAAGAGGTAAAAGATCATTCCGAGGGAGACCATGGGACAGGAACAGAGGCCATTTTCAAGCAAAGCAGAAAGGTATGACACATCCTGATTCTTATGTTAAGAGAAATATTGAATGTGATTATTGTGGAAAATCCAGACATCTAGCTAAAGATTTCTATAGAATAAAGAATCATGAATCAAATCAGAGACATAGAAGGCATAATGTAAATTTCATGAATAGAGACAATTTAGTTACTGATGGATTTAAAAATCTTAAATTGTTTCTTTCTGATGATGAATTGTCTGCTGAAACTGATGATGAGACTACTTGGTTCATAGATTATGGTGCATCAGCTCATATGACTTGTAATAAAGAATGGTATGATAAATATTACGAGAAAACTGATGGCACACACATTTACCTAGGAGATAACAGGTCGCATAAAGTCCAAGGCCATGGCGTAATAAGTGTGTACTTACCTAATGGACAAATGAGACAGATTCAAGATGTGATGTATGTTCCTGGTATTAAAAATAATTTGATATCTATTTCAACTATCACTGATAATAATTTAAAAATGGAATTTGGTAAATTGGGGTGTATTGTGAAAGATGTTCAGGATTGCTACAGGGTTGTTTTCATAGGTACCAGGGTTGGTGAATTGTATAAATTGGATGTGACGATGAAGCGTCATGTTGAATTGACATCCACAGCAACGTCAACAGTAGAGTTATGGCATCACAGGTATGGGCACCTAAATTACAATGATTTATTGTTGTTGCAAAGAAAAACAATGGTTGAAGGTCTTCCTGTTATGAAGTGTGAACATTTATCATGTGAAGCTTGTGCACTTGGTAAGTAGCATAGAGAGGAGTTTCCCGTTTATACAGAGAAAAGACAATATGAGATACTTGAATTAATTCACACTGAGGTATGTGGACCTATGCAAACTAGGTCGCTTGATGGTGCTTCCTACTTTCTTATTTTTGTTGATGATAGATCTAGATATACATGGGTCTACTTCATACGAAGAAAAATTGATGTCTTTGAGTATTTTAAAGAATTCAAAACTTTTATTGAAAATCAAACAGGCAAATACATTAAAATTCTCAGATCAGATCAGGGTGGTGAATATAAATCAGGAGTGTTTAACAGGTATTGTAAATTTCATGTGATCCAACAACAGTTCACAATACCCCATACTCCTTAGCAAAATGGTGTTGCTGAGAGATGGAATAGAACACTAGTGGAGTGTGCTCGCAGTATGCTTCAAGGTAAAAACATTTCTAATGGTTTCTGGGCAAAAGCCATTAATACTGCTGTTTATTTGAAGAATTGAAGTCCCACTAAGAAATTAGCTTTTCAAACTCCTTTTGAGATTCTTTATGGTCATAAACTTGATGTCAATCATTTAAGAGTATTTGGATGTACTGTCTTTGCACATATTCCTAAGAATAACAGAAGAAAGCTTGATGCAAATTTAATCAAGTGTGTTTTTATTGGGTATTGTACATATTAGAAAGCATATAAACTATTTGATCCCAGTTCACATAAACTGTTTGCAAGTCGAGAAGTGATGTTTCATGAGAATGCTAATAAAAGTAATACAATGAATGATGCTTGGCATATATCTAATGATGGTCATGTCAAAATTGATACTTTGGTTAAACAGGAATAGGAATAGGTACAGGTACAGGTTCAAGATCAGAATGAAAGTAGTATGAGCACATCCAGCAGTAGTGATTCATCACGAGAGGAAGATTCACCTCAAAGCATGAGAATCATGGATGGAACTCCAACAGGTATTGTAGAACCAATAAGGTCAACCCGACAAACCCAGCTTCCTACAAGGTATAGAGATTATGCCTTGATGTCTAATATCATAAATGTTGTAGAACCAATTGATTATGAACAAGCTAAAGAGCATGAACAATGGAGAAATACTATGAATGATGAATATGAATCTCTTATGAAAAATCAAACAGGGAATTAGTTGAACTCCCTAAAAACAAAGTTCCAATTGGAAGCAAATGGTTGTATAAATCTAAATTTAAAGTAGATGGTAGCATTGGTAAATTTAAGGCAAGATTAGTTGCAAAAGGATATGCTCAACATGAGGGAATTTATTATGAAGATACTTTTGCACCAGTAGCTAAATTGAATACAATTAGAATACTGATTGCCTTAGCTACAAAACATAATTGGAACATACATCAATTGGATGTTAAATTTTCTTTTATGAATGGTGATTTAAAGGAAGAAGTTTATCTAGTTCAACCTGAACTATTTGTCTAACAAGGAAAAGAGCATCTAGTCTACAGGTTAAGAAAGCCTTATATGGTTTGAAACAGGCGCCGAGATCATGGTATGTAAAGATTGATACCTTCTTTCATTAGAATGGGTTTGTGAAAAGAAAAAATGATCCTCACATGTATGTTAAGAAAGATGAAGAAGGAAATGTTGCTTTAATATATTTATATGTGGATGATCTCATTATCACAGGCAGTGCTTACAAGTTAATTGAAGAAATTAAAATTCAGTTGTCTCGGGAATTTGAAATGAAAGATCTGGGTGAATTGCATTATTGTTTAGGAATTGAGGTATGGAGAGAGCCTAGTAAAACATTGATCACTCAAAGTAAATACAAAAAGGAAATTATTAAAAAAATCAATATGAGTGATTGCAAAGCTATGTCAACTCCCTTAGAATAGAATGCAAAGTTGTACAAAGAAGATGGAACTAAAGAGGCAAATGGAATGTTATATCGTCAGTTGGTGGGAAGTTTGAACTATCTCACCACTACTAGACCAGACATTGCATACTCAGTTAGTATCCTTAGTCAGTTTATGGCTAAGCCTTCAGGAAATCACTAGAATGCTGCAAGGAAAGTTCTCTGATACTTAAAAGGAACAATCAATTTAGGTATTATTTATATTGATGAATCTGATGTTGCACTAACAGGTTTTTCTGATTCAGATTGGGGAGGAAATCCTGATGACAGACGATCTACCTCTGGCTATGCATTTCATATAGGATCAGGGGTTGTGTCATGGAGTAGTAAGAAACAACCAATTGCTTCTTTATCATTAACAAAATCTGAGTACAAAGCTTTGACCAATGCCACTTGTGAAGCTGTTTGGTTGCGAAGAATTCTTGCAGATCTCGAAGAGGAGCAAAGTGGTTCAACACGCATAAATTGTGATAATAAAAGTGCTATCAAATTAGCACACATTCCAATATGTCATGCTAGATCAAAACAAATTGAGCTGCAATACCACTTTGCACAAGAGAAGATTGAACCAAATGAAATTGATTTAGTATTTTGTAATACCAAGGATAATATGGTTGATATCTTTACCAAGCCTCTTGGTAAACTCAAGTTTGAAGTTTTTAGAAGTAAATTAGGTGTTGTAGAAAATCCATTTCTACATTAAGAGAGGATGTGAGAATAATCTAGAATAATGTAGAAATAAGAGTGTTTATGGTTTGTTGAACGAGAGTTTTTAATTAGAGTTTAGTTCCACCAATTCAGGATTGTTGCCTCAAACTTAGGAAGATTAGGTGAGTGCCTATGCTATAAATATGTAATGTTATCATGGAGCTAATGACAAGTTTTGTGTGAGCTTTGTCTCAGGATTGTGTGTGTTGCATTTATTTATTTAATTTAAAATCCCCAAGACGTTTATTGTCGAGACCACCTGAGGCAAGTAGAAACTTGGCAGTAATATATTCTGCATTGTAGGAAAAAGGAAGAACCCTAGAGCTCATTTTAGCTCTTCGTAACCTTTTCGAATATATATTATATTATATATATAACCTCTTTTATTATATATATGATATGAAAAATGATATATAGATATAATTTTTTTAAAAAGAATTACTTATTTATAATAATAATAATTGTAAATTAAAATTAATGGATGAAAAAATTATTTGAAATTGTTAATAAATAAATTTTCATATAAATATAAATTTAAAAAAAAAATTATAATAATAGTGGTAAATTAAAAGTAATAGATGAAAAAAAAAAATTGAAATTGTTAATAAATAAAATTGTTAATTAAAATTTGATATGAAGAATGATATATAGATATAATTTTTTTTTAAAAGAAGTACTTATTTATAATAATAATAACTGTAAATTAAAATTAATGGATGAAAAAAGAATTTGAAAATGTTAATAAATAAAATTGTTTATTAAAATTTGATAATTATTTATATATTATACGTATAATTAAATTAAATGGATAAACCTATAAAATAAATTGATTAAAAATTATTATAAAAAATTAATGGTTTGAAATATATATATATATATGTGTGTGTGTGTGTGGGGGGCCGAATTAAATAATTTTAAATTTAGATAAACATACAAATGAATGAACTCTACCAAAAAAAACTATTGTAAAAGATTTATTTTTTGAAAAGGAGAAAAGAATCTCAACAAAAAATAAGATGTATAATTCCAATTAAGGTGGAAATGTAACTTACTTATAAGGAAAACAATGTAATAATTAAATAAGTATAAATGAAATTATCAACTAGCATAGATCTATCTAAAACACAGATCTAAGGTATACAATGTAATAATTAAATAAGTATAAATGAAATTATTAACTAGCATAGATCCATCTAAAACACAGATCTAATATGAGCCAGATCATTTTTTTTTTGTTACAAACTTATTTTAGAATACAAAAAATTTCTTTTTTGTTGCAAACTTATTTTAGAATATACAAAGCAATGTGTCTTTTTTTACTGTTTAAATTGCACTTTTGAATCTCATATAGATTTGTATAAAGTTGATATCACGTATTAAAATATTTTTGAAAAATAGGAGGTTTAAAAATCTTACTCACATATTTATTTTTTTTACTTCTAATTACTCTACATGATATTAGGTCATATGGACAACTAGGCATTTTAACCGGAGGAAAAAAAATAGTACACCTCAATTAATACATTTTATTGCTTCGTAAACATGTGATTAATATCGGGGTGCCAGGCAGACAGGCGAAGGCATGAAGCTCCACGTGGTGGATGACCTCTACATTCCTTTCGTTCGAGATTTTAGGCGGAGGTCCTCCCACTCTTAGCAATTAATACACATGCAAATTGCTGTCATATTCATCTGGCAATTGTCAGGGGGTTTAATGAAGTTAAGTTGGCAGCGTGTACTGGGTTATCATGAGCCTTCACTCTTGAATAACTATAGTCAGTCGCAGTAGTGGTTACGCAGAAGTTCATTGTCACAGGAGTCCAATACAGCGTTGGAGCAGGCTCGTAGGCGACAGTGTAGGAGAAGAAATTGGTATGTCATGGCGTTTTTGCCTTTCATCCTTCATCTTCACTTTCCATTTCTGCCTCTACATATCATGAATGGTCACCACTGTGTCTCTGTTTGTCTGGATTTCCAATGGGGTAATTTTGTTTGTAATTACTTTTCTGGGTGGTATAGAGAAGAGGAGGCTGGTTCTTTGAAAATTGAACTGCATTTTCGAAGTCCTACTCTTAGTTACACCAGTTTCGTTATTATACCTCTGTTTTTTTCTATGGTCTTCATCGACATCCTTGTAACGATTGCTCTGACATTAAAGTTCCTCTTTGTGGTAATGTTGGTTGGTAGGAGTCCTTGCATGTGCAATGGTCTTAGCTTGATTTTGGTAGGTTTCTTCTGGGTTGGTTCCTTTCTGCCAAATCTTTTTTATTTTCAGTATAGGGACGGTCGTAATCTCCTGGGGGTTAGCATTTCATAATAGTTTCTTCCACATCTTTTGAATTCTGTTCAGCATCAATCTTCTGTCTTTTCCTGGTTGGAGATGGTTACTGTTGATAAACTCCATTTCTTTTACGATTTTGCTGGGTTTGAAGCTGTAATGAGAAATATTAATGGGTATATTGATCTTCATAGAGGGGGTAATGACATATTGTTTTTGCGTCATTTTGGTCAAGGGTTTTTTCATCTAATTATGTGGCGGGACCGCCTTTCGCATTTCAATTGTTTTCTTCTTTGCAACACTCAAATTTTCAACAGGTGTAAGGTGGTTGAGTTAAATTACAATGTTGATTGTTATGTAATACTCTACACAAACGCAAAGGCTCAGGGGATTTGGTCGAATCCGAAGGTGAACTACACAGTTTTATTGGGGCAGATTACTGATTCATTTCTAAACACGGGGTTTTTTTTTTCAGAATTAGGGACGCAAATATTAGTTTTATTGTCATGGTTAAAGGGCAATCTGGCAGGGCTAATCGCCCTATAAAAAGCACTCAAGAAGCAGGACGGAGTCGAAGGGGAAGGAAGACAAATGGGCAAGTATTGCAGGATATTGCTCAAGTGTATGAATCTGGGAACTTGGTTCAAATCAAAAACAAAATTCATGGTTGGGAACGACAAAATGATAGTGAGGATGAAGATATGGTAGAACAGATTTCAAAAATGGATTTCATAACAGATCCAGGAAGCACCAGGTGTCGTGTATCCCTTTTTCATCATTCAGTGAAGACATATTGGAAAATGAAATGCCTTCTTGCAAAGGCAATGGCTAACAAGGAAGAAAAGGATATTAATTCTTCAATTCTGTTTGAACTTCAGCAAATGAAACAAGACATGCATGAGATGTTTAAAGCTCAACTTCAAATAAATGACAGAATTGCAAAGATAGAGAGACAACTTCAAAATATTCAACGCAGTGAATAGCTGTTGGGTACCACTGCCAAAGACCCAGCACCTGTAGATTCTTCTGATGATATTTCTCCTTAGATGCTTAGTTTTTCTCTATGGTTTTGGCGTATATTAGTATTATTATTTGTTTTAGTTGCAAATATTATGGACATACTGAAGTAATCAAGGCTGTAAGTAGAAGAAAAAGACAATTTAGGTTTTTGTCTGCTTTTAACTTGTTACAGTGGCCAACAGACCTGGTTTCCTTTGGGCAGGTTGAGGTCACTGTAAATGATACAATTTGTATGACAATTTGCCCTTTAAAAACATGAAAATAGAAAGGTACTACGAAATTTACAAAAAAAATAAAATAATATAGATCTATGTGGTAATTTTTCATTGTTTAAATTGTATAATTTGATATTTTATCATTATTAATATTTTATATTAAAAATTAAATTAGTCACACATTTTCCTTTTATTAAAAAGTAATTACTTTTTCCTTTCGAGCTAAGGTTAACACAAACATATATATACAAATACACACTTTGTGTAGAGAGAGAAAGTTCATATTGAAATATCTTAGTTAATATATATATATATATATAAGTTAATATATCAGTGTTAACTGGTGCACTTTTAGCAAAAGATATTAATTGTTGATCCAATCTTATCAAAAGAATATAAGTTGTCCAACATTTTTTCTTGTTTATTATTTGGCATTCCAAGTGTCTATATATGAATCTGTTTACATCTTAGAAATTTTAAAGTTGATTTCTTGTCTACATTCTGGTAGAAATCAACCAAAATAGTATGGTGTACTCATATTTTTATTAATAAAATCAACAGTTGACAACTTATATGTTGACAACTTATATCTTTCTAGAAGTTTTCTCCAAAAAATATACTTTTATATTGTTAATTTCTTTGAGTATATTTTTTAAATATTAGTAGCTGAAAATTATTAGTTTATTTGTCATACTTTCGTAGCTGAAAATTATTAGTTTATTTGTCATACTTTAATAATTGTGTAGTCTTATGACTAACAAAGTATGATCATGAAAGCTATGTGCAATTTCATTTATCAATTTGTTACCATTTTGTTCAAGTTTCAATTTATTTTCTTTACAAAATGTACATCACTGTATATTATATTATTTCCCTTTGGTTTGATTCTTTACTATGAATAATTTTATTTCATTTTCATTGTACAAATCAGTTGTATATTGTTTTATTGTAGTTTCATTCTAGGCAATAAACCCTCGGTATAGTCTTATTATTTCACTCCCTTAGTGAAATTCGAGGAAGTTGATAGCAAAGCATAAAAAACTTTACTTGTCAACCTACCATAATTATGAAATTTTCGAATACTTGTTTTATTACATATTGCCCCACAATCATATTTTGAAACAAATAATGATATTTTCTAATAATAAGAAACCCAATCAATAGAGGTAAAGACACATAAATTTAAGTGATCTTAAAATAAACTTTCATTTCATTTAACTAAAATAAAACTTAAATAATAACATTTAATATCTAAGAGAAAACTATTAATCTTCTTATTAAAAAAATAAATAAATATCAATAACAAAAAAAATAGAGATGATCTGAAAGAGTATGAACCACCTTTACTTATGCAAACACAATGTAATTGTGGGTGAGTGTTTTTGCTTTGGATTCTCTTGAAAGCAAAAGAAAAAGTCTCCCCAAAAAAACATTTAATTTATATCATATTCAAAATTAGTATCTATTAATATAAATTCTATAATAATTAGAATTCAGTTTAGTTTTTTTCCCTCCCTCGAGCAAACTACTATGTTTTGTTATATATGTAATTAATTAAAAATTAAATTTATGTTAGTAAAATGTTTATGAATATATGTGCCTATCTGTAGGGTTACAGTTGTTTGGAGAAGCTTTTTAAATATTAATTTTATTTTTTAAAATATATTTATATTTAATAATATCTAAATAAAATTTAAATATATTTTCATTTAACAATATCTAAATTAAAAAAAGAAAAGTATACAAAATTAATCTATGAAAAAGTTAAAAATGCTTTCAAAAAGCCATAGTTAATAATTACAAATTCTACCCATTGTAAGCACAAACAAAATCTCCATTATTAACTTTACCAACTAGTTTTTTTTTATTGAAGAAATAGATCCAAAGAATATAATAGATGGGGTGAACGATGCATATCATCTTTAAAAAAAATGCATTAGAAAATACTTTGATAAAAAATAATGTAACACCCTTTTCCCACATCTACCGAAGTAACCGGCCAACCAGGGTAAACATGTGACGAGGGGCTACTAATATGAGATTCAACCTCCTAGATGACCTTAGGGATGTGGAACCAAAAAAAAACTGAAAAAAAAAATACCTTACATTACATCAACAACACCTACAGGAGGTAACCCAACCTCCCAGACACTTGAACCCTGAAGGGGAACTAATTTTTGACCCATTTAGGCTTTAGCTGCAGGCATGTAAGGGCAAGGGAGCGACCAAAAACCTATAATTGCAGGCATGCCTTGGCGAGGCCGCGTCCAGGGCCCCAAAAGTTCAATTATGTGCCTGCAACTCCTAGATTTGTGCCACATATTTAGCCCTAGAGCCCGGGTCACTGCCCATAACTTCATGAAACTTCAAGAGGGGTTAAATGCCATTAAAAAAAAGGTACATGAGCAATAACATCATCAAGGACTCATCTGAACTCTCCTAGCCATGACATGCATTTCGTCAAACATGTCACAAACATTACATCTATAGGTATAAACAAAATATTTAAGCATGGGGTTATCTTACAAATATGAGAATATATAAGAAGCTTTGTTACCCTATATCATAAGCTACAATATAGTCTAGTTTACCATAGATACATTGTGCATTCATGTACAGGTAAAAATATAGATAGATCTAGACATCATCATTGATCAAATGCATGCTTATAACCATCATAATAACAACATAAATACAATGGATATAACGACAAATAAATCCATACATAAACCAATACATTTGCATATCGAATACTAGAGTAATGATCTCTTCATTACCGAACATAAAAAAACAAACCGAAGATGGGACTTCCATGTTCCACCCGTCCATAGATTTGTTGAGCCAAGTCTCACTTCAACCAATCACCCCCGTGAAATATTCCAAGCATGAATGTGGGACTTTCTCAAACATGTCAATCAACACCAAACTAGGGCTCTAGAGACCAAACCGTCTCAACCCCAAACTAGTGATTCCACCTCAAGGTCGGACATCACTAACCATCACGGATTGACCTCTATCCAAATTGTTCCATGGCTCCAAAATGTATGTTCCAACTAGAGCTTCCAAGACTAGTAACTCAACCCCAACCATTACATGGCTTCCAAAACGTTTGTCCAACAAGGGCTTCCAAGACTAGTAACTCAACCCACCTAGGGCTTCCAAAGCATTTGTCTAACCAAGGCTTCCAAGACTAGTAACTCAACCCACAATTTTCCACTGAGCTTCTAGAGCGTTTGTCCAACCAAGGCTTCCAGGAGATAATAACTCAACCCATAGCTAAAGTAATCATGAGAACCAACCAAAAAACAATCAATGGAAATAAACCCACAATACCATGGTTGTCTAGGAAATAAAAAGGTTAGGAAAATCCACATGCATACCCATGCATGCCAAAACTAGTGAGGAAAAACATACATGCAACTCGGTACCTGCAATCAAATCTCGTTGTAGCTACCGATCCTGATGTCCACCTGTGCTTTACTGATCTTCCTTTTCCTTCTTGATCCAAATCACCAAGTATCCACACTCTTCAAGAGTGCTCCAAGAAAACTCTAAGTATCCAAGAGTATGAGAGAGAGAGAGAGATAATAATGAGAGAGCTCCAAAAATGCACTGACAAAAGGTACCAACGGATCCTCAAAAGCCTTATTATAGAAGAGACCTATATTTTATTAATTTTCTATTATTTTTCCTTCATTTTTCTCCTCACATGCAACCTGTGACCTTTTACCTCCCTTTTCTCTTAATTTCCATTATTTTCATAAATAAATGTGCCAAAAATACCTTTTTCCTCTTTAATGCCTTAGCCATAGCCTTTGTTGATTTCCTTAGCCATAATAAACGATGTGAACACCCACACTAGGATGTTTTTCCCAACATTCAACTTGGAAAACGTGCCCCATCGACTATGGTTATTATTTTAACTTTATTACAAGGAATTTTTACTAGGGTTGTTACAAAACCCTCCCCCTTGGGGGACACCATCCTGGGTGTTCAATCACACATATACCTCAACAACACCGCTAAAAAGAAAACATACTACCCATGGAGCTTTATAACATAGTTCGATGCAATATTTATAATGATCACTGTATTGAAAATCAAACCAACATGACATCATAAAAACATGACAACTATAATGACATGAAAACATACTACTTATTGGATATTTATAACAGAGCTCATGGAAGTATTTACATCCATATACATATGTACATACATCCAACCATCACATCAAAACATATACCAAAACATTGCCAAAACATATACTAAAAAAAACCAACATCACACCAAAACTGCTTTGCCTCAACCAATAAACAAGGAAGGATACATAGCCTGCATCTGATCCGCCATCTCCCATGTAGCTTCATCGAGCCCAAAGTTCTTCCATTGCACTTTAAATTTCTCTATTGCTCGATTCCAGAGCATGAGCGTCTTTTTCTGCAAAATGCACTGTGGTTCCGACTAGAACACTCCTTCTGGCTCCACCTCCAATACAGACTAGTCAATCACATGATCAACATATTTAACATATTTATTAGGTAATGATATATGAAAAACATCATGGAATTTCACTGTGGAAGAAAGTGCAAGTCGATAGGCCACCAGTTTGATCCTCTCAATGATCTTGAAGGGTCCACAAAACCATGGTGCCATCTTGGCACACAATCCAATCCGCAAGGAGCTCTTCTTGGGCTTGATATGCAAGTACACCTGATACCGAACATGAAACTAGTTGAACAACATGTTCCTATCTACATAGTTCTTCTGCCTATCCTGTGCTGCTTTCAAGTTCTGCTTGATCACCTGCATTTCATGTTCCATTTCTGTCAACACATCGAGTCCAATCAATACCTTGTTAACTGATCACTCCAACTGATAGGATTGTTACAACTCCTCCCATAAAATGCCTCAAATGGACTCATCCTCAACGAATCATGATACCCATTGTTGTAGGTGAACTCTACGAGTGTAAGATACTCTTCCCACTTGCGTTGTTGATGCATCACATACATACTAAACATATGCTCCAATATCTTATTGACCCTCTTAGTATGTCCATTTGTCTACAGATGGTAAGCTGTAATGAAGGCCAAATCAATGCCCAAACCTGAAAACAACTCCTTCCAAAACTTGGAAGTTAACTTTTCATCCAAGTAGGAAAAAATATTCTTCATAACACCATGCAATTTAAATATGTCTCTGATAAACACTTGTGCTACATCATTAGTTGAGTATGTAGTCTTCACTGGAATGAAATTTTCAACCTTCGTCAACCTGTCCACTCTAACCATGATGTAATCATGTTGTCTAACTGTCCTCGGACAACCTGTGATGAAGTCCATGGAAATGACCTCCCATTTCCACTATGGAATCACAATCGGCTATAGCAGTCCACCTAGATGTTTACATTCTGCCTTAACCATCTAACAATCCAAAAATTTGGCTACAAACTCTGCCACATCCTTCTTCAAATTTGGCCAGTAATAGAATCTATTCACTGCAATCAAAGTCTTCTGGTGGCCTAGGTGACCCGAATACGGTTTCTTGTGAAAATCCCTCAAGATCACCTTCTTGAGTTCACCATTGTCTGGTACATATATCTTGTCTCTAAATCTAACCAGTCCATCTATTGTGAGACGGTAATCCAAATATTGTACAATTGCACATGTACCGGTACCAGTACCTGTACCACTACATGTACATGTACCTACACCTACATTGCTCCCTGTACCTATACTTGTACTACCACCTATAACTGTACTAGTACCAACACCTATACTTGTACCAACACATGTACCTGTAACAATGCCTATACATGTACTTGTGCCAACACCTATACATGTACTCTACTGCAATGTGTGCACAATCTCCATATACCTGTGATCCAACTGACCTGCCTGCAAGAACTATCCTATAAGTTGGTCCCATAGGAGCTCATAGCTTCT
>CM076569.1:963525153-963662086 GCA_034641835.2 Pinus albicaulis
CCTTGAATCCTTCTTTCCTTCAGCTTAAGGCAGATTCATCTTGTTGTTCATTAGAACACAGCCTTCATGAGGAGGTAATCCAGTCAGTTCATGAACAACAAGATGAGATATGTTGTTCTTGGCACCTCCAGGGAGCTACCATCCCCATTAGAGCCAATGTTAGAGTCGGTCTGTTCAGTCCTCCGTTAGAGATCAAAAAATCCTTGTTGCATTTCATTTTTAGGTGTCTCGCTCGATTCACTCAGTTGCATTTCGCTAGGGACATGACATTATCTGATGGAAGGGCCTTGTTGTCTATTTTCCTCATGTCATGTATCTGCTGGCTTATGATTGATCATTAAAGTTCATCTGAATTCATCAAAGTTTATTTCACGTCATTTACAGTCATAGATGCTATTTTGGTCAAAAAGAGTCTTTTCAATTTCTAGGTCTAGGGTTCGGTCTTCAGAATATCGAATAATGCCCGCAGGCTATGAGGATGGAGGATGTCTTCAATAAGCTTTCATTTTAGGATTGTCATTGTCAATAATGTTTGAAAACGATTCTTCTTCAAAACTCTATTTTGAAGAAGAAATCATTAAATTTGTTTTCAAATATGTAATTATTCAAAGCTTTTCAGTTGAAGATGTTCACGTGCAGCCTCTCCTGATCCTTTTCCAAAATCCAATGTCATCATTCCTGCACAAATGATAAGGAGCCATCATTTAAGCTCAGAAAATCAGTGTGGAAGCAAGCAGAACAGAGTTGGTGTCCAAAATGAAAATGCTACAATTAAAACATTACAAAATGGGTTTGTAAGAAGCAAGAAAAGTTCTTCACTGTATGAGGTATTTTAATGGTTTAAAAAATCCATTTTTATGCTGAGGACATCAAACAAAGCCGAGCACAATTGTGGAGAGGCGAAATCTTTTGTTGAAGCCGGAATTGTGGGTGAAATCCACTACGCGGCGCATTTAAGTTGAGCGCGGCGCACATAGGGCGCACGACGCATTGGGCGAAATTTCATAGTGTAATTTTACACTGGCACGGCGCACCCACATGGTGCGGCGCATTGGGCAGCCCGCGTGGCGCACAAAGCCCCCAAGGCTAAATTCATTTCCGCTCCATAAAAACTCAATTCGATTCACTTCATTTTTCTCCAACTCGGCCATAGGTATAACGGACCCTTGTCAGCCGATCTGAAATGATTCTTGTCCCACGCCCATACATGGACATCGGATTAATTTCTACCCTACAAAGCCACGTGGTCTATATATAGAGAGTAGACTTCTCATTCGTCGATATCAACTCTTTGAATTCCTGTTCTTCTTTCTGCCGCAGTCAATTGAATTCAAAAACACAACATTGGAGAGGAGCGGAGGAGTGGGGTGGACCAGAAGATCATTATTATAACAGAAACACCCAAATGAAGATGGGAACAGAGAGGGAAGCTGACATGAATGGTGAACTGTCCAGCGAGCTCGACAACCATTGCAATGCACAAATCTACTCCATGATTAGACCCTCGCCTTCTCAAGTCTCTGTGCTTACATTCCAGCTGGAATTAGCCCACGGATCCATCAGAAAATTGGAGGAACAGGTTTACAGTTTGCAGCAACAACTAAGTGAGAATGATGATATGTTGAAGCTCACCACAGAAAAGCACGCAAAAGCCAGGGATGAGGCTACACAGAATGCATTTGTATTGAAGAAACATATAGCAATATGTGAAGAGTTAAGAAATGAATATGAGAGATTTCGGTATGATAGAGATGCTTTTAAAGAGAAAATAGTAGAGGCTCATGAGAAAAGGGAGTTGGCAGAGAAGCGGGCCACTGAAGTTGAGATGCGTGAAAGAATAGCACAGCGTCGCTTAGAAAAAGCCTTGCAAGCTTCTTCAATGACCCATCTTGAGAGAAAACGGAATGGTTATTTGGAAGAAATGCTTCCAAACTGTGTTAGCAATGAACGTGTAGCTGCTTTGCGTAGTAAGCCACAGACACAAAGGGGATATTGAGCTATTTTTATTAAAAATTAGTTTTTATTCAAAAGGTAAAAGGGAAAATGAAAAGTCAGAGACCAAAATCCAAATTTAAACGAAGAGTATCTACCACAGCAGAGAGATAGGAACGGAAGCCTATTTTTGTCTTTAGTCATGATTTAATGTGACCCACTCTATACCTTTTCATTGGTCATCAGATATTTTCAAAGTGGAATAATGTAACGTTGTCTGTCTTTAGAACGGATGGATGACTCTTTCTCTATTTTTATAAGTTCAGTTGTAACAGCTCCCTATTTCCATCGATCTGTCTTCTCACCTAGAGTTTATTTATTATATTGTAAATCATTTGTAGAAGGTCTGAGTTCTGGGAAACGTGTGGGAGAAACACTCAGCACTTCATTGTACAGCTTTGACAGAGAATTAATGAAAGGTTGCAGCTCTAGTTTATGAGATTCATGTGGCGTGAGTTTGGCATATGTTTTTCTCTTTCTGTCTCATATGTATCTTGTTATGTTTCACAGTTCATTAAAAATCATTTCCAGTTGCATGCTTTTAAGTAAGAAAGGTAGAATTCAGTTTACTGCTCTGCCTTGGGAAGGCATTCATGCTTTTGTGTTTCTTCTTCTGTCTGAAAAGGATTCATTCATTATGCCCTCTTCAGCTTCTTAACAGTCCTTTCACTCCATATTATTTCAATCTGATTGCTAAACCTACTGCCTATCTTGCCTCACGAAATACTCTGCGTCTTTGATTTAATTTCTCAGCTCATGCTGTTCCTTGTCCCATACATCCCTGAAACCTAGTCATTCATCAAATATTTCTTTCCTATTTATTTACTAGCCTAAAATTAGTATTCATTATAGGTCATCTCAGGCCCTATTGGACATTTTTTCCGAGATAGACCCGGAGAGAGCCCTCTCTTGTCCTCGTAGGGCTAGCTACGAGGCTGAGCTTGGTTTGATGTTACCTTGAATCCTGCTTTCCTTTAGCCTAAGGCAGATTCAAGCAGTAATAGCTTCTATGTGATTTACATGTACCTTCCTTCTAAGAGCATCTGCGACCATTTTTTCCTTTCCCTTGATGTACCTGATCTCAATTTCAAACTCGTTGATCATGCCCAACCATATAGCATATCTGGCGTTCAAATTAGGTTGTTCAAACAAGTATCTCAACCCAATGTGGTCACTCATCAATACAAATCTCCTGCCAAGAAGATAGTGCATCCACATCTTCAGTGCATGTATAATCGCTTCTAGCTCAAGATCACGTGTCAAGTATTTTTGCTCATGCTCGTTTAGTTTTCGTGACTCATAGCATACTACTTTTCCATCCTGCATAGGGACTCCAACAAGTCCTCTCTTGCAAGAATTTGTACACACTAAAAACTCCTTATTTGGATTTTCAATCTTCAATACTGGAGCATGTGTCAGCAACTTCTTAAGCTACTCAAAACTAGCCTCACACTCCTATGTCCAATCAAACTTCTTACCTTTCCTCTGCAATGATGTAATCGGATAATCGATCCGTGAGAAGTTCCTGATGAACATCTTGTAGTAGCCTTCCAATCCCATAAATGATCTCACCTCATCTACACTCTTAGGAGCTACCGAATCCATGATGGCCCTTATCTTTTCTGGATCTACTACAATGCCCTCCTTGGAAACAACATGTCCCAAGTAGTGTATCTCAGTCTGGAATAAGTTGCATTTGTTGAGCTTAGCATACAACTAATGCTCTTTGAATAACCTCAACACTGATGCCAAATTCTCAACATGTTCTTCCTCATTTTTAGAATACACCAATATGTCATCCGACACAATCATAGACTTGTCCAAATAGGACACAACATATTATTCATCAAGCACATAAATGTAGTTGGGGAATTAGTCAACCGAATGGAACTAAAACAAACTCATAATTCTCGTACCTGTTCCTAAATGTGGTATTGTATATGTCCTACTCTTTGATGCGTACTTGATGATAGCCCGATATCAAGTTGATCTTAGAGAACATTGTTGCTCCCTTCAGCTGATCGAACAAATGATCAATCCTCGGTAATGGGTACCTGTTCTTGATGGTTAATTTTTTCAGTTGCTTGTAGTCAATTCATAATTTAATATTTCCATATTTCTTCTTCATGAACAACACCAATGGACCCCATGGTGATACACTTGGTCTAATATACCCTTTTTCTAACATTTCCTTCAACTGCAATTTCAGATCTACCAACTTTCGTTTACTCATCCTGTAAGTTTCCTTTGATGGTGGAGTTTCCCCTGGCATCAACTCAATGGAAAATTATACTTCCTTGTGCAGTGGTAACTCTGAAATATTTGATGGAAACAAATCCTGAAACTGCTGCAAAACTGGATACCTTCTCAAAACATCTACATCATGAACCTCCTTACCTTTATCACTAGAGATATGAACTGAAAATAGTACACACCCTTTCCTACGACTATGTTTGGCCTGCATGGATGTCACCATACTAGCTGATGTGGCTTTCTTCTTTCCCTGTAAGACTCTTGGTTCCCCATTGTCATCCAAGCATTCAATAGCTTTATCATAGAAATCTACCTTGGTCCTCTAGAGATATTTCCAAAACATACCCAATAGCATACTATATGATCCCAAAGGCAATATGTTCAAGTGCGCTATTGTAGGCATACCATTTAACTCAAATGAAAAATCTCTTACCCAATGGTGAACTCTTTTCTTCGTACTTGTGTCCAATTTCACTAACCAAGATTTTGCATGCATTTCCTTACTCAAACCACATTTATCCACCAGATCAAGATTAATATAACTATAGTTAGATCCGGGGTCAATCAAATAGAAACAACTTGATCTCAAAGCTTACCGTCCATCTCAATGATAGAATCCTGATCACCTACCTTCATGTTATCCACATTTGCATAAATCTGAGGAATGTTATTTCCAACATCTCCCACTGTCTGTGCCTCATGCACATTGTAGATATGTGGCCTGCCACCCTGATGTTGTGGAAAATCTCTCCTACGATGATCCTTGCCACAAGTCGAATGCTATATAGGCTTCCAATCCTCTTCCTTATTCTTCTCCTCAAATTGAAACCTTTGTCCTCTACCATATGTATTAAACTTATTAGGTGGGGAAACATTCTCCTTGTTACCTGTATCTTGAGGCCTTTTTCGCTTCTTGTCCCATTTTCCTTTATTCTTATCATTACCTCTCAAATCTGGCTTATTTTATGATATGTGCTTTGATTATTAATAACAATGATTTATTTTCGGGATGGCCTCCTCCAATGATCTAGGCTTATTGAACTCAATCCTATCTCTGAATTCAATCAAAAGCCCACTAATGAATCTCTGAATCTTTTCCTTTTCCTCCTTGAGGTAAGGCACATATCTCAATAACTCCAAGAACCTGCTAGTGTACTCCTCGTCCTTAGTGGAACCCATATTTAGCTCATAAAACTCCTTTGCCATGTCATCACAGTATCTCTCTGATAGATAATTTTTTCATAATATTCGTTCGAACTCACTCCAAGTCAACTCCTCCTCAGAAATATCTCTAACGTTCTTCACATCTTCCCACCAAATGTTTTCTCTACCTCTAAGGTTGAATGTAGTTATCCTAGCTTTCATATTTTCTAAGTAATCATATAGTCTGAAAAACTTCTTCATACCAAGAAACCATGCCTCCACATCATGTGGTTTCTTCATCTCTCTGTCAAATGTAGGTGGTTTTTCCTTTTTAAAATCTTCCGACAAATAGCCCCTGTCATTCCTCCTGTAAGGATGATACCGATGACTATCATGATGCCTATCTATAACCAGAACTAGAATGATACCTGTGAATGTCACCTCTCCTATTCGGAGTGTCCAAAAATCTGCCATATTTAACGTGTCATCCCTATCATACCTATCACCACTGAGAGACCTACTTCTAGACGCTCCATTAGTCCCATCCTCCTTCCCATGGTTGATCCTAAGTGGCCCCTGTTTCTCTAACTCTGACAAAATTTGAGGGATGGTTACATTAACCTCTACTTGCTTTTCCTGTGCTTGTATAAGTTTATCATTGTCTACCTTACAACTCATTATTTACTCCTTTAGGCTTCTCAGTGTATATGAAAAATCAGGTGAATGTCTAACACCATGCTGCTCATATGTCTCATAGGGAGAATATCTGTAGTCTACCATTCTTCTATTCATCTTTGATTTCTTCCTGCAATGTACAATATGTCAGCTAAACCAATTCATAAATAAACCAATGTAACTTAGTGTAATTTGGGGAGGACACATCCTGCAAAATCAACCAATCAATGAAATACATGTATATACATAATTATAACAACATATAAACTCATAACACATGGTATACTAGCACATAACCATCATTCTAGTTGGAGTCCATTCATGGATGCATAACCATACCAATTACACAACATGACCTAATTCATAACCATACCAATTCAACTTGACCATACCCATCACAAGCACAGACCATACACAAGCATAAGTGACATGTTACCAAGTGTGAATGACCAATGCATGTTCAGCATATAACATCACACAAGAAACCATGCATAGACACTACAAAAGCATGACCAATATGTGACCTAGTATACACAGGAAATGCATATACAACATGTAACAATATGTAAGCTAATGTAAATGAAAAATACACAAACATGAACAACACATAATCAGTCATACACACATGACCACATGTTGACAACAACATCATTATCCCATCCATGGTGACACCACTTCCACCATGAAAAACACAACATGGATGCAATAAACACATAAACCATACATATGAGAAACACATAATAAATCAACAAAAGCAATACCAAAACACTACCCATCCAATCCGAGAGTTGAACCATGCTCTAATACCAATCTGTAACACCATCTTCCCACATATACCCAAGTAACCATCTAACCTGGGTAAAAATGAAACGAGAGGCTACTAATATGATATTCAACCTCCTAGATGACATTAAGGAAATGGAAACAACGGAAACCTGACAAACATACCTTACACTACATCAACAACACCTCCAGGAGGTAACCCAACCTCCCAAACCCCTAAACCTTGAAGGTGGACTGATTTTTGACCCATTTAGGCCTTATCTGCAGGCATGTAAGGGAAAGTGATCAGTCAAAAACCTATAGCCGTGGGCATTCCCTGGAAAGGCCACGGCCAGGGCCCCAAAAGGTCAATTTTGTGCCTACAACTCTGGGATTTGTGCCACATTTTTAGCTCCAGAAGCCAGGTCATAGCCTAGAACTTCATGAAACTTCACGAGAGGTTAAATGACATTAAAAAAAAGGTATGGAAGCATTCACATCAATAAGGACTCATCTGGACTCTCCTAGCCATGACAAGAATTTCATCAAACATGTTACAAACATTGCATCTATAGGTATAAACAACATATTTAAACATGGGGGTCTCTTACAAATCTGAGAACAACTAAGAAACATTGATCCCCTACATCATTAGCTACAATATAGTCTATTTTACCATAGATACATTATGCATTCATTTACTAGTAAAAACATAGATAGATCCATATATCATCACTGATAAAATACATGCTTATAAATTGCATAATAACAACATAAATACAATGGATATAACAACAAATAAATCCATACATAAACCAACACATTTTCATATGAAATACCAAAGGAATGAGTTCTTCATTACTAAAAAATCCAATCTAATATGGGACTTCCACGTTCCACCCGACCATAGATTGGCTGAGTTGGGTCTCACTTCAACCAATCATCCTCGTGCCATATTCCTAGCATGAATGTGGGACTTTATCAAACACATCAATCAACACCAAAATAAAGCTTCAGATACCAAACCTTCTCAACACCAAACCAGTGATTCCACCTCACGAACGGACATCATTAACCATCACAGATTGATCTATATCCAAGTTGTTCCATGGCTCCATAGTGTTTGTTCCAACTATGGCTTCCAGGACTAGTAACTCAACCCCAAATGTTACAGGGATTCTAGATTGTTTGTCCAACTAGGGCTTCCAAGACTAGTAACTAAACCCACCTACGACTTCCATAGCGTTTTTCCAATCAAGTATTCCAGGACTAGTACTCCAAGACTAGTAACTCAACCCATAGTTGTCTGTCAGGCTTCCAGAGCGTTTGTCCAACCAAGGCTTCCAGGAAATAATAACTCAGCCCACAGATAAAGGGATCATGAGAACCAACTAGAAAAAAAATCAATGGAAATAAACCCACAAGACCATGTTTGTCCAGGAAATTGAAAGGCTAGGAAAATCCACATGCATACCCATGCATGCAAAAACTAGTGAGGAAAAACATACATGCAACTCGGTACCTGCAATAAAATCTCGTTGTAGTTGTTGATCCTGATGTCCACTTTCACTTTCCTGCTCTTCCTTTGTCTTCTTTCTCCAAATCACCAAGTATACACACTCTCTAAGAGTACTCCAAGAAAACTCTAAGTATCCAAGAGTATGAGAGAGAGAGAGAGAGAGAGAGAGAGAGTAATGAGAGAACTCCAAAAATGCACTGACAAAGGGTACCAACTGATCCTTGAAAGCCTTTTTATAGAAGAGACCTCTATTTTCTTCATTTTTCATTATTTTTCCTTCATTTTCCTCCTCACATGCAACCTGTGACCTTTTACCTCCATTTTCTCTTAGTTTCCATTATTTTCACAAGTAAATGTGCCAAAACTAATTTTTTCCTCTTTAATACCTTAGCCATAGCCTTTGCAGATTTCCTTTGCCATAATAAACCATCTGAACACCCGCACTAGGACGTTTGTCCCAACATTCAACTTGGAATACGTGTCCCATCAACCGTGGTTATTATTTTAACTTTATTACATGGAATTTTCACCTGGGTTGTTACAAAGCAAGGTTAACAATTATATATTTACAAGTAGGAGCATCATCCTCACAATTAATTTTGACAACTAGTGTTTGATTTAAAAAACAAATCTAGAGAATATCATAGTGGGGTAAAATCTATGTATCATCCTCTAAAAAAAAAAAGTAAACTAGAAGAATTTTTTGATGATGTTTTGGGAATATTATTGATTGGAGTTTCCTAAACATTAT
The DNA here is from genome assembly GCA_034641835.2 of Pinus albicaulis. Lineage (NCBI taxonomy): Eukaryota > Viridiplantae > Streptophyta > Pinopsida > Pinales > Pinaceae > Pinus > Pinus albicaulis. The sequence goes on from CM076569.1 coordinate 963,534,249, forward strand.
TCAATTTTTTAATAATTGAAAAAAAAATTATCTGGTTGAACTTACCCATTGTCATGATCATTTTCTTTACTTTTCATAGTTCAACATCAATAAAAAATCCTTGTATATGTAGTGGATGAAACTCCAAATTAGAAACTACATCATTTGCTATTTTTTTATAGTATAGTGACAATAAGATATCTATTTCAACACTTTGATTTGATGTTGTAAGACTAGGTGGCTATGTGTTAAGGCCGTTATAGTACAAGAAATGTGGACTTTCAAGAAAAACATGAGTTACAAAGTGGTATTTGAGTGGGTGCACAAATGTTTTGTAAGAGTACATGCAGAGGAGGAGGGTGTTTGATGCTAGGAATTGAAATCACATTGCATCAATTAGAATTCAATGAATCAATACTTTGGAAATCAAAATTTATATTATTCACATTGCAATTTCATAGTTTGGGTGGATTTGGAAATGCCATATTACACTAAGATATTATTTTATAAATGTTGAGATTATAGATTCACATCGATCAAGTTTTTTAACCATATTAATCATTGTTGGAATCAGAGGCAATATGATGACCATTTATCTCACCATAAATAGACACTTTGGATGTAGGTGGCAAGGGAGGAGTAAAGGAATAATTGGGTTAAGGGTGTAGGTATAATTTCATTTAATGAAGGAGATTTAATTGCATGATGTGTGGGGTTGAGTTTGGAAAACTATCTCCCTCATTACTGAATGGTGACAAGGGATATACCCAATAGTTAATGGGTCACCAAGAAATGATTGTGAATAATTTAGCATAGTAGCAACAAGTTGAAGAATATTTACTACAATGAAGAAAATGAATCAATGCACCGAAAAAACTAAATTGATTGAATTTGACAGTCTGGCATGAATGTGATGATAAATGTATTACATAATCACATCAAACTCAAGTAATAACTCCAATAAATATCAAATCATAATCTTTCTAATATTTCTAGAGAATTGTATTTTTCCCTCTGTCATTTTAATGTCTAACCATGAAATTTTAGTTGAATTACTCATACAATCTATGTAGGTGTTGTGTTTTGAGGGTCCTTTCCGTTCTCAGTTGAATTTTATATCTATGTTCTTAATCAACCCTCAGTCATATTTCCCTTACTGGTCAACTCCCTAGCTCTTGGGGTTCTAGTCTTAGTTTCTCTCACTGTTGGTAATCCATACCTTGGTTGGTATCTAGTCTTGGGTCATTTCCTTCGTCCCTTTTCTCTTTACACTTTGGCTTTAAATGCACCTCAACAATGCATGCCAAGTCATATGTAATATTCCTAGGGAATTTTTACAGTAAATAAAAGGCAAGCATCGACACATAAAAATCATAAAACAGAAATACACAATCAGACCAGAAAATAGCACCAAAAAGTTTTGGTGTTGAACCATTTTATTAATGAAATAGGGTGTACAATAAGGTGTTGGAAAAAGCACACTTGGGCTTGCTCAAGGAAAGCTAGCAAAGCACCACAATGTAGAATAAGCCACCCTAATGTTGGAACCACTATGTTTTCTTGGCTCTATGCTGAAACTGCCCAGAAATATGTTGTTGGTTGAATAGATATGCTGCTATGGCCCCATACAATACTCATAAAATTATGGTAAATTAATCCCAGCCTCTCCACTAAGTACCCGGAATAACCCATGAAGGATTTCGCCAAATATTGACCCTGGAAATTCGACCCTCTTTCCCCTCAATGGTTTTGTTACTGGGAAAATAGATCCACCTATAGTATCTATTGTAAAAGGCCTCCTAAATGACTGCAATCCCTCCTAAAATACTTCCCCGGCCTTCCCACCAATTTTTAACCTCAACCACCCTTCACTCCTCAACCTCTCAGAGTGTCTCCACCATGAACTATGCCATCTCTGCATTGTTGTACCTATCCCTCTTGTTGGAAACAAAATATATGTTTTTGGTATGAATCATGACTGAGTAAAATTCCCTCCATGGATTGGCACTCAAAGTCCACCGAAGCAAGGGCTGGGATCTCCACTCAAAAATACCCATGTGTTGAAAAACACTTGCAGACTTGGCTCTTGCTCAAGCGTTATATGTCAAAATACAATTTTCAAATTGATGAATGAAATCCAAGTTGATTTTCTCTTCCTCCTTTTATTCAAAGCCTCCAAAATTCCCACTTGGGCCTAGTTCAAATTCCCCATACCAAATCCACTCCAATGGGAGTGGTCTCCATGTGGGTCATAATTCCCACAAAGTGGCCCCCACACTTTACTAAGGCCACAATATTTTCCCCAACTCTAATGTTTGGGGGTGCTCTAAGTCAAAAATCACATGTGGAACCCCAATACCCACATTTCCTAAGTGAAAATAAAACATGATGAGAAAATTAACAAAAAAGGATATTTCACTTAGAAAAATGCTAAGTAGGAATATCACACTCCTCCTTGCCAAGATGTTGCTTTTCCTCAAGAAACTGCAATGAAGGATGTTGAAGTATCTTCTGCCCTTCCCAAGTGACATCCTCATTCGTTCTCCATTTGACCAAAAAATCCTTGATCACCTTGTTCTTCAATTGCCTCCCCTAGGTATCCAAGATGGCCTTTGGATGTAGAACTAAGTGCCCCTCATCATCCATAGGGGGTAACTTAGTAGCTATTTTCAGATGCTACCCCAACGCCTTTTTCAGGAAAGATACATGGAAGATTTTGTGTACCCGACTCCTCAGGGGTAGCTCCAACTCATATGCTACCTCCCCAACCTTTTGAGTGAAATGGTATGACCCATAGAAGCGGGGTTTGAGCTTCTCAGCCCCATTTTTCTTGAGTAATGATTTCCTGTGTGGTTGAAGCCTTAAGAAGACAAAGTCCCCAACTTCGAACAACCTCTCAACTATGCCCTTATCTGCAAAATGTTTTTACTAGTTTTGGGCCATCCACATGTTGTCTTTGAGAGCTTGCAAAATATCTTGACTCTCTTGTATCTAGTCCTTGTCCCTTGGGGCCTTGATGTCTCCCAACATAGAGTCAGAAAAATACAATGCATCATAACCATATAAATATCGAAATGGGTACATACATATGGACATGCAGTACGTGGTGTTGTAGTAGTATTCACCCAAGTGTAGGTGATGTATCGATGCCCATTTTTTCCCTATCACATAGTTACGCAAGCAGCCCTCCAGCCACTTGTTAACTATCTTTGTTCGTACGTCCGTCTAAAGGTGATAAGTCGTGCTCGAAGTGAGCTCAGTGCCCACCAACTGAAACAACTCTTTCCAAAATCCCCCCATGAACTGACTGCCCTGGTCATTAACAATGGTCTTCAGAAGACCATGAAGCCAAAATATATCCCTGAAGAAAAATTTGACCACCTGTGAGGTCAAGTACCAAGCTGAGATAGAAAAGAAATGTGCAAAAATTGTCAATCAATCCACCACCACATAAATGCAACCCTTTCCATGTATTGTGGGAAGCCCTGTAATGAAATCAATAGATATGCTCTCCCATTTCCCCTAAGGGATAGGAAGAGGTTGCAACAGGCCTGCAGGGTGTGACTGCTCACCCTCGTTCCTCTGGCATGTCTCACATTCCCTGATATGCCTCAGAACATCATCCTTGAGCCCCCTTCATGCAAAACGCTCCCTGATGGCCTTGTATGTCTTCGTGAACCCCTAGTACTCTCTTAGAGGTGAGTCATGGCCAGCCTGAAGAATCTTCTCCCTCAGTTGGGAGGTGGCCACTAAATAAAAATGGTCCCTGAAGTAGATCACTTCATTCATCACCTTGTATGGGTCATCTTTCACCACTCCATCCAGGACCTCACAAGAAAATTAGTCCTTGGAGTACTCCACTAATAATTATGCCCTCCAATCCAGGGAAATGCTCATTAAAGAGAGGGAAGTTAGCCTCCTAGATAACGCATCAACCACCACGTTGTGATTCCCTTTGACATAGTCAATCTAAAAATCATACTCCTGGAGCTTACTTACCCACTTTTGTTGCCTCTCCTGCAATTGTTTCTGCTCCAATAAAAACCTAAGGTTTGTATGGTATGTCTTGACCCAAAACATGTTCCCCACCAGGTACTTTCTGAACTTGGCTAGCATATGCATGATGGCTATCATATAATTATCATAGATGGAATAAAATCTCTCATAGGGCAGGAGATTCCGACTCTCGAATGTTATGGGGTTCCCTCCCTGCATCAACACAACTCCTACACCCTCTTTGGATGCATCACACTCCAACACAAAGCGTTGGGTGGAAAATGGGAGTGCCAACATGGGACAACTACTCATAACCTGTTTGAGGCACTCAAAAGAATCCTACGTTGTGGTCGTTCACCCAAATTCCCCTTCTTAGTTAAATTAGTGAGAGGTGTTGATGGATGAGAGAAGCCCTTAACGAACTTCATGTAATAAGTACAGATGCCCAATAATCCTCTCAACTATGTCACATTCCGGGGCTTTGGACAATTTCAGATGGCCTTAATCTTCTCCTCATGAATTCTCACACCAGCCACACCAATGATGTGCCCTAGATAGAGCATCTCAGTCAAACCGAACTCGCACTTGGAAAACTTAGCGTAGAACTACTTCTCCTCCAGAATATGCAACATTGCCTCAACATGATGTAAGTGCTCCTCCTAAGTCTGGCTATAGATCAATATATCATCAAATAACACCAGTACGAACTTCCTCAGTTTCCCATTAAATACGTGGTTCATGCATGACTGGAAATTTTCTAGTGTGTTGGTTAGCTCGAAGGGCATAACTGAGAACTCAAAGTGCCCATAGTGGCACTGAAATGTTGTCTTGGCGACATCCTTGTCCTTCACTTAGATTTGATGGTACCGCAACTACAAGTCAATCTTCGAGAAGAACTTAGGACTCCTTATCTCATCCACCATCTCATATATGTGTGGGATGGGGTAGCGGTTATTCATTGTTTTCTTGTTGAGGGCCCGATACTCTATGCACATGCGTAAGGACCCATCCTTCTTCTTCACCAGAACAACTGATGGAGCAAAAGGGATGGAGCTAGGCCTAATGTGCCCAAGTGCCAATAGCTCATTGATGGCCCTCTCTATATCATCTCGGTATGTCTTGGGATGTCGGTAAGGGGTGGTGATCATGCCCTTCACCCCCGGCTCTAATTCAATAGTGTGATCAAAACCCCAGTCAGTTGGTTTACCAGGTGGTATGTCTCCAAAAACCACTAGGTACCTGTCAAGAATGGCATGTATCTTCGAATTTGGTGGCTTGGTTTTTCCCCCAACCTCTGAAACATTCAACTCAACATCCCACTCAATGCCTCCATGTCTCAAATCAGCCTCCATCCTAAGGGCCGAGACTGTCTGTGGTGGGTAGGAGTGCATACCCCGTAGCAAGACTTAATTTCCATTTGACCCTACAAACTCAATCTCCAACTTCCTCCAATCAGTGGTGACTCTTTCAAGAGAATAGAACTACTCGACCCCCAATATTACGTTGGTGTCTATCACATCCACCACAAAGAAATGATCTTTCATGGAGTAGTTCCCCATGGTCACGGTCAAGGCAGGGGCATAGCGTGTGCATTGCATGGTTCTATCTCCTAGCACAATAACTGAAAACCCCTCAAACTCCTAGTCATGATGCCCCTCCTCTGCACCATCTAGGATTCAATGAAGTTATGGGTATCCCCACTCTCCACTAGAACTGAAACACATTACCCCTGAGCAGTGGCCCTGATCATTAAGGTCAAAACTTGGGTACCCCACGCAGTGATGTGAGGACCCCTCTGGAAGATGCATAGGAAGCTCCCCCTGTAGGTGGTGGTGGTGGTGGTGGCCCTCTCTCCTGAGGTGTTGCATTGTCAACTCTATCCATCTCAAAGTATGTCTCATCCTCAGCATCGTTGTCAGAAAATAGTTGGATGTAATGGGCTTTGCGTGTAGCACACATGTGGCTTGGTGCCCATGTCTCCTGACAGGTAAAACACAACTTCCTCCTTCGAAGGTCTCTCTGTGTGTCCTAATACATCTATCCACACCCCTTATTGGCCCTTGGTGGTGGATTCCTTGTGTCTTACCCCTCCGTTGGAAACCTTTTTTGGGTGGTAATGGTGTTGTAGCCCTAGGTAGGGCATCCTGTAGATCTTGGGATCTCCCTACAACGTCCGGCAATGTAGTGGGTCTATTGGAATTCACTAACCCCCGTAACGGATGTACTTTCCGCTCCAAAAAAATGTAGATCCTCATAGCCTCTGACAAGTTCGACACCATCACAGACAACCTCAGAAACTTTGAATATAAACCTCAACACTCCCTATCTTCTTGAGCTTTGTCAGCTCCCCAAAGTACTCCTCAGGATCTTTCCTGGCAAACCGCTCCAATACCCTCTTCATGAAATCATCATAAGTGGTCACTCTTGCATGTCCCAATGTGGTCAACCCATGGAACCACCAATCATGAGCTTCTCCCTCCAAATGCAAAATGACAATCTTGATTTCCTCTCCCTCCTTCATCTGGTTCAACTTGAAATATACATCCAACTTTTTGGCACATGCTTTGGCCAAGCTCTTGGAAGAGTCATCAAAATTCGAGAGAAACAACCTACCCACAGCACGCTACAAGTATATACCTTGTGTGTAGCCTCCTCCACCTTGTCCCTTGGGCCTATTGTTATCCTTCAATAAGAAAAAATCTCAAAAAGTAATGGCCTTTCAAAAATCAGGACCATAAGACTAATACTCCAAGAAATAATTTCCATAAGGAATATCCTCCTACTCATGTTTTCCACCAGCTCCAAATTTCAGGAACATGGTAATGGTGGATCTAGTGGGTGTGTTTGGAATGATGGACATAATGGGATTAAGGGATGCGTGGTGTTGTGAGGTGCCCGATTTTTCCCCCAATTGGAAATACCCTTTGACTCCCTTTCCCTTGTTACAGTTGTTATTTCGCTAGCCCATCTCTTCGATTTTCTTAGACAAGTCATGTATTACCTTCAACAGAAGATGAGAAAACTCATCATCCTTGATCCTTTTGTCTCCCTCATTTTCCCCCATGTTTGTTTCCACAACCTATGGTTTAGTTATCATGGGATTAGGGGTAATATGCAATTTCCTTTCTCTTCTCCTGTACCTATGTCTTTGGTAAGTCACGTTTTTTTTGTCTTCTGGTACCATAGACTAAATTTCTCCCACAGGATGAGCCAATTCTATGAGCTCTGATACCACTGTAATATTCCTAGGGAATTTTTACAATAAACAAAAGCATGCACAAACACATAAAAATCATAAAATAGAAATATACAATCAGACTGGAACACAACACCAAAAAATACGTTGTTGAGCCATTTTATTAATGAAATAGGGTGTACAATAAGGTGTTGAAAAGAGTGCACCTAGGCTTGCTCAAGGAAAACTAGCAAAGCCCCACAATGTAGGCTAAGTCACAACACTGCTGAAACCACTGTGCTTCCCTAGCTCTGCACTGAAACTGCTCATAAATACATTGTTGGTTGAATAGATACGTTGTTAGGGCCCTCTCCATTGCTCACAAAATTCTGGGAAATTAATCCCAGCCTCTCCACCAAATACCCAAAATAACCCATGAAGGATTTGGCCAAATTTTGACCCTAGAAATTCGGCCCTCTTTCCCCTCAATGGTTTTGCTGCTGGGAAAATCAAACCACCTGTATAACTTGCAGCAAAATTCCTCCAAAATTATTGCAATCCCTCCTAAAATGCTTCCCAACCTGCCCACCAAGTTTCAGCTTCAACAACCCTTCACTCCTCATCCTCTCGGAGTGTCTCCACGATCAACTACACAATCCCTGTGTTGTTGTAGCTATCCCTCTCACTAGAAAGATACTCTCTTCTATTGGTATGGCTTATGTCTAAGTATAACTCCCTCCTTGGGATGTCCCTTGAATTCCACCGAAGCAATGGTTAAGTTTTCCACTTAGAAACACTTGTGTGCTTAGCAACACTTGCAGACTTAGCTCTTGCTCAAGCGTGTTATGTTGAAAGACAACTTGGAAAGTGATTAATGAATTGTAGGTTGAGTTTCTCTCACTCCTTTTTTCCAAATCCTCCAAAATTCCCATGTGGGTCCATCTTGAATTCCACACACCAAATCCGCTCCAATGGGAGCGTAGTCCCCATGTGGGTTATAATTCCCACAAAGTGGCCCCCACACTCTACTAAGGCCACAATATTTCCCCTAGCTCTAATTTTTGGTGGTTATCTAAGTAAAAAATCACATGTGGGACCCCTATACCCACATTTCCTAAGTGAAATCGAACATGACGAAAAAATTGACAAAAATGGATATTTCACTTAGCAAAACGCTAAGTGGGAATATCACATTGTAGAGGAGGAATGTCAAGTTCCTCTTCCTCTAGACATCGGTTCTTTGGATGGGAATTTGTGGTGAATTATTTTGAATCTATCCCTCTAGAAGTAAGGAGAGATATTCTTCTCCTGAAGTCGAAGGAATTTGGTGAAAGTTCTTATTTTTCAGACTCTAAGGCTACAAGTGATCAGTTAAAGTGGATTCTAGATCTGAGGTGATTCAGAATAAAAATTTCCTTAATTTCCTCAATTTTATAACTTTGAATCAACAGTTGGAGACCTTACTCTGCATGTTTCTTTGGGACAAACAAGTCAAGAATTACAAATTGTTTGCAGGCCAGGAAGATATCAAAAGGATTCTCCACAACCTTTGGCTCAACTTAGATGAAATTGAATACAGACTTGCATGAGTGGAGAAATTTGTAGTTTATGGATCCCGAATTTATTATGGACCACGATCTCCCTTCGGTTATTAATTCTCTATCATTGACCATGGTTCCAATGATACCTACCTCTCCTTAAGGAAATGTGTCACCACTATCATCGGTCATCATCTCTGACTAGACATCAAGTGAATGGGCTTCTCCTGAAGTGACACAATCGTGATAATATGCTCTCATTGGTTCTCCCGCACTTTAGGATTTTTCTTCAGGTCTTAAAAGGCCTTTTATTTTGGTTTTACATTCAATGTAGCTACTTCGTTATGATTCCATCCGGGCTTCACTACTTGTTTTGAAGTTTTTTCTACTAGTTTTTTCTTTTTCTCAGAGTCATTGGTCATGTAAATCCTTTATGTTAATGGTGACCACTATTGAAAAGCAATGTAATAGTGTCTCCAATCAAAATAAGGGGATGTCCTATAGTCCATATGTAATTTTGAGTTTTTGAGCGAACTTACTATGAGGGTTTTGATCTTCTTAGTAGAAAGTCACTCAATATAAATTCTATCATTGTAATACTTCTCTTTTTTAATAAAAACCACTAGCAGAAATTTACAAAAAAAATTATCTTTCTAATCTTCATAGAAATCTAGTAAAAAAAATTCAACTTTTTCGAATCAAAATTCTTCCCAAAATTTAAAGAATTTTATTGAAATTTATTATAATTATATGGAAATATTTAACCATAAATCTTTGTTCTTGAGGGTTTTAATTTATTTTAGAAGATTATGCAAACTTTTAAAGAAAAAGGAGTAGAGAAAAAAAAACATTGTATCCTTTTAAAAATTAGATTTATTAAAATAGTAGAGGTAATTTAGTTTATCCAATTATCAATTCATAATTATTATTAATTATTTTTAAATTAAAATGTAAAATTAATTTTCAAAATTATAAAAAAATCTACTATTTAAAATTAATCTTACAAACTTGTTTTCATACGAGCCTATTTGATGGCTATCACATGTTAGGTTAGCGCTACTTCAGAATTATTCAAGCAACGAGCACAAATGAGAGTTGGGCAATTCCTTTGTTCCCACTACTAACATCTACCGAAACACCCAACCGAGATACAAAGCTCTGTATACATCAAAAACCCTTATCACGAAGACTGATTTCTGCCTCTCTATAGAGATCTCCAAAGTTCTCATTGAATCTTAAAGCGTTTATCTTGAAACACATGGAATCCATTGAAACAGTAACTGGGAAAATGTGTTTTAGATAATCTCGAGAAATTTCCTATCCAGTATAGTGCGGAGATGAAACTGATAAATATAGACAGAAAGTTCGTGCAACAGGAGTATTAGTAGCAGATTTACGATGAGCAAATGTGAAGTTTATCTGGGATTGGTTTTGGTTCTGATTTTTGGCGTTGCAGTTCATGGTTAAGGTTAGGGTTAGGGTTAGGGTTTGGTTTTGAGAGAGCCATGGTTCGAAGATGGGTTGAGGAATTAGGAGTTTGACACTGCAACAGTGAAGGGGTTGGAGCTTAATGAATTTAAAGATGATAACTGGACAAGAAATTTCAGAACCTATGGAAACAAATGATCTAGGACAAGTGAAAATTTCCTCATCAGCTAAAGATGGGAAGTGGATTTGGGTCAATTCCAAACCGTATAAGGGCATTTTAAAACAAATACTAGCTATCTAAAATGGGAGCAAAGAAGGAAAAAATGGTCTCAAAGCAAAATTACTCGGGCCCTTTGCAATAAGAAATATTCAAACAAGTCTCCTTTGCAGGCATATGGCAACAACAGGGAAAGAGGGAAAGTCATTGATGATTCTGCCTTGTACAGTCTCACATCCACACCTCTCACCTGGTCATCTGATCTCTATGTGACAAAATTGTTTTGTGTAAAAAAGAGGTTGGATTTTTTAGAAGCTAAAGAGCATGAAAGGGATCATACAATTCATGTAATAGAAACAGAGAACCAGGCTTTAGCAAAAAGAAATAATATTTTGAAGGAGAAAGTGACATTGCTACAAGAAGCTCTCCTGATAGGGAAGAAAAAATGACAACATGTGAAGGAAGATGTGCAAAACATGAAGAAATTTGTAGTGGAGAGTATAGAGGTGGTGAATTCAAAACCATCCCAGGATAAAGGGAATGTGGTTGCCCAAATAGACAACCATGAAGAGACAACAAGAGAAGAAAGGAAAGGAGGCTCCACAAAAGTTTCCAAAACTTGGGTTGAAGTTATTAGCAATTCTTCTAATAGGGAAGGAGAAGAAAACATTTGGGTCGGCAACATGCAAGATAGAGAAAGAAAGGAAAGGAAAGATAGAGCAGCAAACATAATTATTCAAGGGGTAAAAGACTATGGGAAAAATGAATCTACATTTGACCTTGCAAAGGACTTCTTGAAAGACAAGCTGCTATGGAAAGGACAAATATGGCAAGCATGGAGGTTAGGAAAGTTTAACGGTGAGAGGTCCAGGCTCATAAGAGTCATCATGACTAGCTTGCGTGATAAATATATCATTCTAAGAAAGAAACAACTCTTGAGGGGTTCTCGCTTTTTTCTAGAAGAATATTTTACTGTTAGACAACAAGAGGAAAGGAGGGAGGAAATGTCAAAGGTTAGGGTAGCAAGAGATGAGGGAAAGAGAACATGGATTTATAAGGGTAAAGTTGTGATAGAGCGATTTGGACCTCCTTCCAAAACAAGGCAGCAAGATGATAATAAAGAAGAGACAACAAACTCTTTAGCAGGAAATCAAGAAGCAAGGTCAAAACGGGAAAATAGGGGCAAAGACTCAACTGTGAGTCTTGCATGTCAAAAAAAATAGCAATCAACTCATGCCCATGTTTCCTTAAGTTTATCTTGTTGGAACTGAAGAGAAGACTTGGGTTAGGGCCTATTGCGGAATATAGAGACATAATTTTCCTCATAGAAACACATGAGCATGAAGGGTGAAAGACACCTTTGTTTGAAGGGTACTGGAAGATGGCAGTGTGGAACAATGAAGTAGGTAATGGCAAAGGACACAGGGTTATCATGGTATTAGTGAGAGAAAAAGAAGGTCGTTTCATTTTGTTAGAAAAATAAGACTGAAATAAATAATTCGTTTGGTTTAAAATATCAGAAAATGGAAATCACATTAGAATTGCAGCATGTTATTTTGTGTCGCAAGTTTCAAAAAACTACCAAAGTAGAGGGCTTGACCAAAAATATCCCTTTGCAGCCATAAAGGCATATATTGCAACATATTCTCAGCTAGGTGAAGTCATTATAGTGGGTGATTTCAATGATAGGATTGCAAGTGAGAAAGCTAGCATTATTTGTTGTAAAGAAGACTGTGACCCTATCTAGATTACAGAAGAGAGTAATCATCAATGGGAAAGAAATTCAGAGAACAAGGGTTGCAATATCTTTGGTGAACAATTGCTTACTCTATTTGGGGCTTTCAATATATTCATTTGTAATAGTTTGACTAGATGGGAAAAGTCTGGTAATTTCACTTGCAATACTTAAAATGGAGCAAGTGTAGTAGACTATGTAATTTTCTCACATAGTTTGTGTGAGAAAATGGAGGAAGTTTTGATTGGAAATCAGCTTTGGGACTTAAATTAAATGACAAGCCAATTTATTTAAGTTTCTCTTGGACTGGAAAGAAGCAGTTAAGGTCAAAAACTCAATTTTTTCCACAAAATCTTCTAAAGGGAAGAATTCTTTTGACTCCAAAAAATTGTAATACATTCAAAATAATGCTAGAGAGGCTCTTAGAGGAGGAGAAATTCCCATTTCACGGCCCGCATAGTCATGAATTAAAACATTGAATTCAAAGAACACTTGCACAGTGCAAAAGAGAAAAAATTAAGAAGTTTGAAAAAAAATTCTTTCTGGTTAACGCTTGGTTTGACGAGGAATGCAAAAAGGCAAGGAGAATGTAGAAAGAGTCAAACAAGGATAACATAAAGCTCAAATATTACAAGCAGATATTAAGAAAGAAAAGGGTTGATTTCATGTTTTTGAGGAGAGAAGAACTAATCTTTCTTGGGAAAAATAAACCCAAATTATTTTGGAATGAGCTCTAACTGAGAAAGATGCAAACTGAAAACAATATTATAGCTTCTAAAAGGTTTGACTATGCAATACAACTTTATGAGTAGGATCCCAAGGTTGACCCTCCTCCCTTGGTCAACATTGATACAAAACTCTTCACGATGCAAGAGGTAGAGATGGGTATCAAGAAGTTGGGTGTTGGAAAAGCAAAAGACTTAGTTGAACTCCAAGCAGAGTATCTAAAGTGGGTTTAAAAATTTTTGCACCTCACATTACAAAAAAATTCAATAACATCATACAACAGGGATTCCCCACAAATTGGATAACTAGTTTGGAAATACCTCTTTTCAAGAGTGGTGATGTCAATAATCCCTTAAATTATAGGACCATACTGATAAACCCTTTGTTTGCAAAGTTATTTGGAAGCATGTTAGAAAATAAAATCAGCAAGTGGGCAGAAGAAATAGATAAACGTGCTAAAGGACAAGCAGGTTTTAGACCTAAACATTCCATAGTTGATCATGGTATAACTTTAAAGCATATCATTGAAAATGTTTGGGAGAAAAAGGAAGAAGTATTTTGTTGCTTTGTTGATTTCAGAAAATCCTTTGACACAGTTCCTCAGTATAAGTTTTGGCACAGAATGGAGGAACTTGGGGTTCTCAGGCATTTGAGAGCAGTTGTGCATAGGATGAATGAAGAGGTGAAAGTCAAAATTAGAACTTCAACAAGAATTTCTAAAAGTTTTAGAGGCGATATCGAGGTCAAACAAGGTTTCCCATTGTCTCCTACCCTCTTTGGTTTATATATCGAAAAGCTTGAAGAGTGGCTAAATTCGCAAGGGGGTGACGGTATCCAATTGGGCAAGTTTTTTATAAGGCTTCTTTTGCACATAGATGACCTTATTCTGATTGCTAATATGCTCTTAGTTTGCAAGAGCACTAACTTTACCTTGAGCATTTTTGTAGAACTGTGGGAATGCAAGTCAATATCAGTAAAACACAAGTAGTGGTTTTCTCTAACAAAAGAAAACATAACCTACATAAGTTCTACTTTGAAGGTAGCATTCTGGAAGAAGTTTCGGATTACAAATACCTCAAAATTGACTTCAATAGAAATCTAAGCTCGGATTTATGTAGAAAGAAAAGGACTTTGGGGGGTTGGAAATAATTTTATGCTTTTCAAAATAGGTGTAGAGAGGCAGCGTTATGGGACTAGAAAACCACTCTAACTCTTTTTGGGCTTTTAGTGACTCTGGTGATTCTCTACGGTTGTGAATTGTGGGCCAGAGGTACATCCGACATGCAGTGGAAACAAATTGAGAAAACTCAGAAGCGTTTGATTACAAACAAATTCAAAATTAAAAGTGCAGTTCCTTATGCTATCTTATTAAGTGAAACAGGGGTTGCTCCTATTGAAGCAATTGCTATGATGCGGGTCATAAGGTATTTAAAAAAAAAGAGCAAATGGAAGAGGGAAAGTTGCCTAAGGTTGTGTTTAATGACATATTGTGCAAAAGGAAGAAGTCTTGGATGCGAAAAAATAACAAATAGTTTAGCAAATGGGGCATTTGCTTGAGAATGTGTCCCACAAATAGTAAAGAGACAAAAGCTTTTGTTATGGATAACTTCCACAAATGTACTTGGGAGAAGGAGCTAGGGAGAAAGAAAAAGTATTATATTGAAGAGTTTAATCCCACTCATAATTATCAACAAAAAGCATACATAGGGGTCAATATTTATTGGAGAGTGAAAATTCTTATTGCTCAATTACGGACTAATTCTCATCAACTCTGTTGTGAGATAGGGTGCTGGAAAAGGCCAAAAGAAGTGTGGGAGGAAAAAGTATGTATCTTTTGCTCTTCCCGAAAAGTGGAAACAAAAAAGCATTCCATTTTAGAATGTGAGGCCTAGAAAGTTATGCAGATATTTTGGTAGCTAGCTCTTGGGATAATATATTCAGCGAGAGGTTTGTCCAGAAGCTAGGAGAGTTTATTGTGAAACTTCACATGAAAATGGTCAAATACAAGAGCCAGATAAAAAAAACAATCTATCCCATAAACTATCTTTAGCTTCGTAAACATTAAAATAACTTATTCTTCTTCTTTTATGAAATATATTATATACACTAAAAAATATTTCCTAAATTCAAAATGCTCTATCAATAATAAATTTTATTTTATACATGCCTCTCCATTATAAAAGCTTTCTTTTAAATTTATAAAAAATTAATATTAGAACTTTCTCGAAAGTATAATATAACTTTATACTTTTATCACTTTTATTAAATCTATAAAAGGTTATATATATATATATTTTTTTTAACTCTAGTATAAGTGTTTTTTTTATGCTTTAAAAAACATTTAAAATTTAAAAAAATCATCCGTAAACTCAAAACAATTGAAAATAAATATCTTGGTTTAAGATAAACATCCAATATAACTTCATCTGTACGTAACAAAAGGGCCATGTAACTTCATCTCTACGTAACAAAAGCATCCGAAATAAGAAGCCGCGTGTTAAAAAAAATATTCAAACTCATGTAACTTTTCCTTGATTGGATAAAAGCATCAAATACATATACATAGCAGTGTGTAGAATAAAATAAAATCAAGGGGAAGAGCTTCTTTCTTTGGGACATCTTATAGATGAAAAATAATAATAATAAATTTTAATGTTTTGTTTTTTTACATGGAAAAATTTATTATAATTTAGTTGTCAAATAAATAGTGAGGACAATTATCTTTCATTGGTATTCATTAATGCATGTTGATTCATTATTTTATTAAAGAAAAATCACATTATCTTAAATAACCAATGGTTCGTAATGGGAAATGATTTCACTTCTGCCAAATGCCTAGGGTCTTGGGCAGTTACCCTATTTCCTTAAATGCGTGGAAAACTAGTTATTAGCCAAACACGTTATTATTCACTAATACACGTTACCCTATTTCCTTAAGTGCCTAGAGAACGAGCTATTAGCCAAACACGTTGTTATTCACTAATGCACGTTACTCTTTTTCCTTAAGTGCGTAGAAAATGAGCTATTAGCCAAACACGTTGTTATTCACTAATGCAGGTTGTCTCATTACACTTATTTAAGGAAAACCACGCCATCTGGAAAACCTTCTAGTAGTTCGTAATGGGCAGAGTTTCACTCCTACCAGATGCCTCTGGGTCTTACACAATTACCCTATTTCTTTATGTGGGTGGAAAAAAAGCTATTAACCAAACAAAAACAATATTAAAACATACTCCAAACCCCTAATAAATTTTAACTATATAAATAAATATAATTTTTTTTAAATTATTATTTTTTTATTGTTTTAATTAATTTTATTTAAAATTTAACAAAAAATTATTAAAACTATAAATTTTGAATGGTTAAATTTATATAATTTAAATATTAAAAAAAAAAAAAATTATTTATTTAAAATTACATTTTTAAATATAAAAAATTACAATCCTAGTGAAAAAATTATAACTAAATTTCAATTAACATAAAAATAATGCGTTAAACTATCTTTTATTTATTTAGTAATAGCATGAAGAAAGAGCATTGGTATTGCCACGAATGCCTACAGTATAAGCATGATGCTTCATGCATGCATATAATATTGTAAAGAGTAGTTTACTTAGTCACACATTTATATGGAAAACAGTGGAAATTCAGGTATGAATTTTACTAAAATTTAATAGAAATTTTGGAATACAATTGTCAAATTTTAGAGTTTTGGGTGTAAAAAAGATTTTTGTATAGTGCTGAATCCATTTTTATTATAAAAAAAATAATTTAAACACTTTTATGATCAAAATTTTGAAAAAAATAAAAAAAATAATAAATAACCCCTATATTCTCATGAAAAAAAAAATTCGAGCAAATTTATGGCCATGGTGTAAACAACACCATTGTAAAGTTATGTAGAAACTGACATGTTTTCAACTCGCAGAAAAGTGAGGTCAAACATGGTGCCTTCAACCAAAACAAGGTAACAATCTTAGCCATGGTACCAAATCCTTTTCAACAGTGAAATCAACTCTTCCTATAACTCTTACCTAGTCATTCCTATTTCAATTGCAAATTTATTTTCAATGAACATGAGCAAAGTTCATTGTTAGCCCTAAGATCTCTAGAATTTAACAAAATGTTTATTCAAATTATATTTAATTCTCAGAAAAGGCATTTCTGCTTTAAAATATCTCAATAGTGACATCCACCCCTTATAAAAATTAGTACCCAATTAAGTGAGGGCATTCCACTTTATATAACAATGTATATATCTATTGAGTGGTAAGGAGAGATTATTGTTTTCCTTCTGATTTAGGTTTGATTACGAGGTTATGACATGTTTAACTATGTAATGATATGTTTATCTATACAATGAAATTATCTACCTTGATTCTTCAAAATAGCAAGTTGATGTTGTTTATGAACATAGATAGTACCAGATTGACACAACGGATCATGATCTTAAAAAAAAGGTGGCAATTTAAAGTTTGTGGCATAGTTATTTATATTATTTTTTTGAGTGAGTCTCCTGTTAGCACTTCGCAATTCCTCCAGGCTGAGGAGAGAAACCCAAAGGTAACCACAAACAACTTTAAAATTGCAATTTGTCCCTTCCATCTTCAAAGAGGACTCTCTCTATATGATTCTTCAGTCACTTAGGTGACTGATTGTCTTAGTTTTTAGGCTAGATATTAAGATCAGAGAGGAATATGATTTAACAATTTGATGGAAGGGAAGAGGGAAAATCCCTTGGGCATGAATTCATATGGAGCTAATGTTTTTCAGTGATATGATGAGAAAATGATGAAGGGTCTTAGACAGGGGCAAGGTAGGCAATCCTTATGGTGTTTTTTGTCAAATTTCATTATAGAAGGGTGAGCAAAGGAATAGTGGAATCGATAACATCTAAAGCATCTAGTTGAGGATGAATTTTAGATATCTAAATGGAAGAAGAACACTAAAATGTTCAGTAAGCCATAACAAAGCACTTAAAAAGTGAATTCTAAAATAAATTTTGTTTAATTGAACATTGAAGACATGACATTTAAGCATGAAAATAACAGAAGATAGTAAAACAATAATAGGAGATAAAAATCTCCATAAGAAACTAATACATGAATCCCTGGACAAGTAGATCTCTACCTTTATCATTCACTAAATTTTTTTAATAAAGAAGTACAATACTCAATGTTTTTTTTTCTTTAACACTGACTAACCAAACATTTTCACACTAAAATTCATGAAATATATACAACTAGCAATTGCACCGGGAGGTGCAAGGGAACGCTGAAAGGAGGAGCCGTGAATCTCGTTGCGATACATGTAAGGGCCACATAAACTCCCTTTACTCACAGCAGATTAATTTATTGGAGTTTTATTAAACATACATACGTGTGCAATCAACAACGATCACTTTATCGGGACTTTAAACAAAGCGCAAATACTCCCAAACAACATGCCTACAGGCAGAACTGTGGTTCTACATTCCCACAATACGGTGACCAATCATGACGCATCGCATATCGGAAAACTTAACAAATAACGTTAACAAGAAACATATAATCCCGCTGATGTGAAGTTGTGATGACGATGTCTCATCGCAACATAGCAACTTTTATAAGTTATCGCATTTCGCTTCCCCGCAAGTTTAACTCTTATACCAATAATGGTTAAACCATAAATCATGCGATGTTCGATAAGCGCTAATGCGCTATGTCGACATGTGGCCCTTCTCCTCATCGCATCGCAAGAAATATAACTTACACAACCAAGTCTTAATGTTATATGGTAAAATTTGCGATGTGCGAACTTGTGATTTGTCGTCCACCGTTGATCTGTGGCCAGATCTAATGGTCCTCATTGCTTTCCCTCCATTGCATCGCAAGTTATATCATTTACCTTGTGATGTGATCTCTGCGATTTAATCTAAAAACTTCAATTGTGTGATTCGATCCTCGCCGTCCAATTGCCTCCTGTTGTAACATTATTTGATTTTGATAAGTTAGCATGGTAGTTTAAAAAATAAAAAAATTAAATCGTAAGTTAGAACATGGATGAAAAAGAATTTTTTTTAAAAATGTTAGGAAAAATATAATTTATTACATCCATGTTAGAAAAAATGATAGAGTAGTTTGCTGTAAATAAAGGAGGAAAAGAAAAAATGTTAGGGAAGCATGAAATAATAAAAAAATGCTCATTCTTTAGTGTTTAAAATGAAAAATGGCTGCCTATTTAAATGCGCCAAATTTTTGAAATGTAAAGTTTTAATTTATGTACGTTAAAACCTTTGAAAAAGGGTTTGATGTTCATTTATTAAATTGATATATATATTCACATATGATTTTATTATAAGGTCGCTAAACGAAAAAGCGGTTAAATCACTGGAGATAAAGCGCTGGTATGTTTTGACAGCAGATCTTGAGCTCTCCTCAGATCTACGGCGGAGATCAACTTCGCACCCCCCCCCCCCCCCCCGACAGTTTCTTGTTAATGAGAGAGGGGGGGTATGAACTCTGGTATTAATGGCCGCCCTTTTCCGCTACGTGGCAGCACAGTATCACTTCACACCCCCTCCTCCTTAAACCAGAAATCGGGAGGTACCCCCCCCCCGAAATCCACCTCCAGTTTTCATCCGCTGACGATCATTTGTTCCCATGCCATATCCGTTTTCAACCAATCAATCCTCTCCCTCCACATCACTTGTCCGTTACTCCCCAACGCTCCATTATACCGTTACTCCTCTTGTTGGGCAATAGATCCGATCCTAGACTGTTAATTGGACCGTTACGTAATTAAACTTCATTAGACTATTACCCATGATTGTTAAAGCCAAAGTGCAGTCTATAAAATTACCAACAACCTCTCGTTCTTTACTTTAGATGCTCGATCAAATTCCTTTCATTTCACAGTGAACTACCATTTCTGCAAACACCCTTCATATTCCCGAAACCCTATCATCGTTTCTTTGACTCAAGCTTCAAAGTCTTGTACTAGTCCGTATTAGTCAATCATGGCACCTAAGGCCAAAACGAAGAAACAAACAAATCATAAAGGTAAAGGTAATAAAAGAGTGACAAAAGAAATATCAAATGTCGACAGTGTTGCAGAGGTCATCTCTGAGGTCACTTATTCAGCTGCTGAGGTCATTCCTGAAGTTGCCAAATCCATTGCAGAAGACATTCCTGCAACTCCGGTAATCAATCTCGACCTCATACCCTTAGCCGACACTTATTTCAAAATCACAGACTGCCACTGTGAATTTGATTTCTATGAACATCATGTGTGGCTAAAACATAAGCACATGGATAACAAAGACCCTATCAGGTTTTGGGAATCTATGTTGCCTCTATTTTCATTTCCTCAAACTCACCCATTTCCAGATCTAATTGCCTGGTGTGAGAAGCAGTATGACCCTATAACCAGGTCAGTGGTGGCTGAGAATGGAAACATTATGATCACCATATCCCCTGAAACTATTAACCAGATGCTTCTCATCCCCCCTTCTGATGCCTTATCCTATTTCTCTCCTGCTGCCCTCATGGATATTTGTCATAAATTATCTTTCCCTCAGAGAGTTGAGATATTTGATATTTTATTACCTGAAGATGCAGAATTACCAAAGAGAAATCTCCCATATGCATCTTCCATTTTTCCTATAGCTTCCAGACACTGCATCTCCCTTCTTTCTTATTTGTTAGGATATCCAAATGATGAAACTGTTGATGAACACATCCTAGGTTTCTTATCTATCTTCAGTCTTGACAAATCACCATTGTTTATGTACAATTATAGCCATTTCTTGGCTGATAATATACATTAACAATTCATGAACTTCACCACACAAGGAGCATTTAATTACTCTTCTATGATTATTCATATGATTTTGTTTCAGCAGGCAGAAATGTTGCTTGTTCACTTCAACATACAAGATGCACAGGGATTGAATCAATCAGTGATTCAATAGATAGAATTAGTCAGAGCGTCATCAACAACCACTTCTTTCTCACAATTCATAGATTCATTCATTCATCTAGTAAGGCAGCTCCTTACCAATCAATCAAAGCCTAGAATTGGAGAAGACATTAAAAGAATTATGCACCTTAGTGAACTAGCAAAGATAGGTGATTGGTATCTGTATAAAAATTACATATAAATCAGGGTGTATGGCTGCAAACTTCCACCATAAAAAATTGCAAGATATGTGCCTATGAGAATTTTCTCCTTAGAGTACATAAGACAAATGTTGAATATGGACGAACTGAATTTTGTTTCAGGAAAGAGGAAAGCCCAATTTAAAATCAAGGCCAATGTTGGATCATTCATCTGCAATACCAGAGCAGCTGGTGCTGATGCAGATGCACTATTAAAGA
Organism: Pinus albicaulis; assembly: GCA_034641835.2. Classification (NCBI taxonomy): domain Eukaryota; kingdom Viridiplantae; phylum Streptophyta; class Pinopsida; order Pinales; family Pinaceae; genus Pinus; species Pinus albicaulis. The sequence continues at coordinate 963,555,400 of CM076569.1, forward strand.
AGATGGGTTTTCAATGAAGTTTTACCTGGTCATATGACCCCTATGGCATTATTTCTGCTCTGAGGGTTGAACTCAAGACAACTCCTTACACACATATTTCTAGAGCATAAATAGAGAAATGCAAGAACCAAGATGAATGGGTAGAAGGTACTCTACATGAAGCAGATGAACAAGTCATTTCCACTTCAAATGTACAAACACCAGTGCCTGACAGTAAGCAACAAAAGAGGATCAGAGAAGAGACACCACATTCCAAGGAAATAATGAAAGGATTCATTTTACATTGCAAGAAGGAAAAGCTCACTTCCACCTTGGTTTCAGAGGAAAAAATACAGATATCATAGATTTGGGATATAATGAAGTGTTCACATCCACCAATGTTCCTCAGACTCCTCCATCAACATCACCTACAAGAGAGGCACTAGAAATCATCCAACATTCATATGTCTAGTCTTCTGAAGAGAAAAATATTTATTCTAAATTTCTAGAGATCAATCAGAAGAATGAAGCAATGAAATCATAAGTTTACAACCAATTCTGGAAATAGACATCTACATCACAACACAGACTTCTCACTGCCTTTGACAGTGAGAAAGGAAGGATGCAGATGGCCTTTCTGCAAGCAACGATGCCATTTCCAAAGACACATGATGAGTATAAGAAGATTGTCTTCTCATTTGATACAAAACAGATACATCCAATTGACCAGATGGACATGCACATGTAGTCCAGAGAAATTCTATTTTCAACAATGACTACAAAACCTATGTCTCTTTCCAAATTGAAAGTAGCATTGTCAAGTATGGAATCCCAGTTGAAGCTTGAGAAATTGTCTTCATTAACTAAAGACAACAGGATGAAGAAATTGGAAGAACTTGTAGTGAAAGTGGGATATGATCTTAAGGACTGCAAGGCAGCCGAGGAAATTATCAAGAAGAAAAATGCAGACATTGTTGCTCTGCGAAAAAAACTCAAGATAACCTCAGCTGAAGACCCATAGACTAAAGAGATGGTAGAGAATGAATGTGACAAAGAGGAAATGCTTAAGTTGATCATTGATAAAAATCTACAAATTAGAAATATGGAAGAACAAATTGAAGAATTGTTGAAAGAGAAATCAACACTCCAAGTGAATACTGATCGTAATTTAGCAATTAAAACTTCTTCTACAGGTACAAAACTTTCAGCAACTTTGTCTACAACTAATGCAACAAAATTGGCACAAGCGTTAGCCATTCAGAAGCAAGCACATGAGAAATTGCAGCAAAGATTTCAATTCCTTGATTCTCAGAAGATTAAAAATGATACATTATATGTAGAAGAGATGCAAAAGACTCATAAGCTAGGCCTAGAAAGTGAATCTTTTATGGAGGCAACTCTTGGAGAAGCCAAGCAGAGTATCTCAGAAGACATTAGCAAGTCCATTACTGAAATATGGCCATCTATACAGATCATCTTCGAGCAACAGGAACTCTTCAACAAATGCAGAACAAACAGTCAAGAGAAAAAGGATCAACTTAAAGACAAGCCAAGTGAAGCTTCTGACATGATCAAGGTTCTTAATTCAAAGAACAGGGAAGAGTTGGAGGCAATCAATATCTCAGACAGGGCTGCAACCATTTTGGAGATAAAGAAGGTTTTGCATAAAAGTAACTTGATCAACCGGTTATGGACCAAGTGTGAAGCTTTAAATGTTATTTTTCAAAGGTTTCATACTAAATTTAATGTTTTAAATCATAAAGGTCTGTCATATCTAGTTGCAATAGATGATAAGTTGGTCAAGTTAGAAGATTACTGAACAAAGTTATACACCATTGCAATAAACAAGTCAAAGTTTGCAGATATCAAAGTTCAGATTACAGGGGAAGCTTTTCTTGAAGCTCTATAGTTTGATTTTATCATTCAACATCAAAATCAAACATCTATTCATTCAAAGACCAAATTTTGACAGATATATTGAAGTAGATGTAATCTTCAGGAAAATGATAAATACAGAAATCCCAAGTGAATAACAGTGGGATAAATTCTGTGAAACCATCGAGTAAAAGATTAATTTTTTAACTTGCCAGCACATCAGGTTTTTGAGGATCCAGTCAACAACACCTCCCATCAAAAGGGGTCCAGTTAGCAACATTTTTCACCAAAAGGGGCCGAATCATCAACAACCTCCAGAAAAACAGAGACACTCCATATATTTGTCTCCTTATTTTATTCTTCTTATCCTATTATTGTAAATCAGTTAAGATATTTATAAACTTTATTAATTAGTATAAATAACTCTCAGTTCGAGTTAGTAAGGGTTGCAGCCTGGGATGAGAGAATTTTTGTAAACAGAAATTGTACAAGTCTTTTGATAATCAATAATACAAGAAGGATTCAGAACTTATTTCATACAAATCTGTTTTCTCTGTGAGTTTTTCCAGTTTTCATTCATTTTGTCTCTTCATATGTTTAATTTTTATCAAGATATTTAGGTAATATTAACTTTGTTTCAGTAATCTTATAATTCCTACTGAATTTATTATCAAAACAAAGAATGATTTGCATAACAGTGTGTTGATGTAAGGCCCTTTCATTTATAATTTGTCAACATCTTGATAATGTTAAATGTATTTTGTTGAAATTTTAGACTTTTTTTAAAGGTTTTCTAGCTTATGTTTCATTGAATAATTCAATTTGAATATTTAATAAACATATTCCTTTACATAATTCCACTTAATCGAATACAAAAATCTTAATCACTGTGTGAGATGAACAAGCAGCCCTTGTGGTGAGTATGTCTGCCACGTGGATGAATTGAAGTTGAGGAAGATATGTAAAGATATGTTATATAACATTTAGACCCTGTTAGAATAAGCATAAAACTGAAAATGTCTTCATGTGACATGGTTGTTCTATTACAATTTGTTGGAACTTTGTTGCATTTAAAAAATAATGAAACCTATAGAAGAGCACAATAAAATCTAGTGGAAATGAAATATAGTGTGTTTTCATTTACAGGTTGTGGAACAAATGCAACAAAATGGTATGGACCTCAGGAAAGTATTCATAACATCGTATCATGTAACCGTGAAATGTTTGAATGCAACATAGATTCACATTGTCGTTTGCAATGAAGAAATTTCAAGAAAAGGTTAAAGAGTGAAAAGGCATCTGGAAAAGAAACAAGGAGGAAGGGTATGGAGAAGGACTTCTACTGTACAATTTTTTTTTTACATTAGGAAGCATGAAAAGAGATATTGTTGAATATATCAGAAAACCCATTTGGAAAGAAGTGAAGGAACAAGTGACAACATAGTAGCCTGATTGTGCATGGAAGCATGGCAATTTTTTCTATATAAATTACTTTATAGCAAGTAAAAGTTGACAAAATAAGATGTATTGTTTCCTTTTGAAGAATAAAATGTGGTTTATTTCCCAAAAAAAAAATTGCATTCTGTCTAGCAGATTGCATGTTGATTGTTCCCCAGAAGGGGGTACTCCTAGTTGTAAACAGAAGGTGTTGTGCGACAACGACAACACCAAGTGACGTGCAGATTTGGGACGCGGTCAAGATAGTATGCTCGGAGTTGTCTGTGTGCATCCCTTTCATGTACATGGATGAGGAGATGCATGAAATTTTCAATCCTTTGAAGTAGTTGTAGCGTCGGGCGCAACCAGTACAGAGGCAAAATTTGATTTCCTGGAAAAATTTGTGGACCTATGAAATATATTTCTGATCCATATTTTTCTACAAGGAAAGGAAAAGCATGTAAGTGAACATGTAAAAAATAAATACTCATATGGGAAATCACAGCAATAAAGAAACAGTAGCAGCCATTTTGAAGTGAAATTATATTGGAAATTGAAAACGTAAATTAAGCAGGAAAATTGAAAGGTGTTAAGATGAGAGAGAAGATGGAAGATGTAAAATTGGAATGCAACTGAAGGGAAGGTACCCCTAGGAGAAGGTCTTCAAGGAGTTTGAGTAATATATTTGGAGGTAAGGTACGTCTCTTCTTTTTTCTTGCGTATGACGAAAAGGTTCTCTTGCATCTGCGAATAGCGTGTGAAGGAGAAAGCGGGGGAGATGCAAAGATCATTCAACAATTGAACTCTTGATACAGATGTGAAAGTAGGCCTTGTCGATCAATGTTGCCAATGTCGATTTTTGCCTTATCTAGTGTCATGCCTTGTGATTTATGGATTGTTAAGCCCCATGCCACGTGGAGCGGCACTTGTGTTCTCGAACCCCTTGTTATGGGGGGGATTGGCACAAAATTTGGTTTTGAAGGATCCCATGGTGGACCCTTATAGTGAAAAAAGTCAAAAAAAACAAATGATGGGAGTTCAAGGGGTTTAGAGCCTGATGCATATATGGTTACGCGAACGGTGTCGAGCGTACCATTAACAAGGCCAGCCTCAACCCACAAGTTGCTGGTGAGAATGACACGTTGTCCGACGCAGAGGAGTATTTTCCTAGCTAGTTGATCATCTTCCAATTTCTTCGCATGGAGTTGTCTCCTTTGGGCAACATAGCAACGCGCAACTGGCTAGTTTAGTGTTTTTAACATGGATTTATTGTGCAGGGAAACAACCTCATTTGTTGCATAGAGATGCATTGAATTGGAGAATGACTGGAGTTCGGCTTCAGGAAGGTTTGTTTTTGAACGTGTCATAAGACGCTTCCAATCATCAATAGTGGGTGTTTCATTGCGAAGGTTGGAGAGGAGTTGGCGAAGGGAAATTTGAGCAGGGCTTGTTCCTTTTTGTCGAAACATTGTTGAAAGCGTAACCACAGTATCGAAGATTTTCCATAGTGCAGTTCCATGAGAAGTGGCTACATACATTGGTGTGTCTTTTACAGGTGGAAGTTGGCCAAGGTCCCCCACAAGGATTATAGAACGTCCACCAAATGGGTTGTTTCTATTTGATGGGAATGCCTTGCACAAGCGATCATCGATTTGAGAAAGAAATTTAGGACCAACGAAGCTCATTTCGTCAATTAGAATGTATTTGACATGTTGAAATTTTTCTTGAAGGTTCAGGAGGGATTGACCTTCTAAAGGTTCCATATAGGATATAGGGATGCGAAGAGAAGAGTGGATCATCAGGGCATTAATGTGGAATGCTGCAACACCGGTTGGAGCAAGAAAGAGGAGGGAGGTTTCTCCATTGATAGAGTTGTCAAGGAAGGCATTTTCGAGGCACTCAATTAGGAACAACTTGCCGATGCCAACAGTACCTTGTATTATCATTCTTAAAACTATCGTGGAGGCATTGTTGCGGAAGTGGGAGAAAATGATATTGAATGCAATGGTTTGGCTTGGGGACAAGGAGGAAAGGGAATGTGAGCATGGAGTTGGGATTTTCTGGATTCTTGTGGAGGAGCGGTTCAAGTCGATGAAGCAGATGGTTGTTTCTTGCAAGTGTGAAGGGATGATAGAGTGGTCCCAATTATGGTTTGCATCAAAGTCAGGATGGCTAAGAATTTCAAGCTCATCGAGGAGGATTTTGTTACTCGGGTGGAGTTGAGAGATAAATTTCCATTCATCCATGTCTATGGTGGGGGCATGGGGAGGATCATCGAGCAATGAACAACCAGAGTCGGAAAGTTTTGGGATGGATGGGGCGCGGTGAACATGCCAAGCCTGATACGTTTGTCTAGTTTGTTCCCAATGTGAAAGAATGGCTGCGTCGGATGTGCCAATGTCGTCAAGGAGTCGACGGAAAGGGTAGTACATAAGGAGTTCGCTCTAAAAAAAGTCTTCATAGGATGTTGATTCTTTCAATGGAATGGAGGTGTAACGAGGAAGGACATGACTAAACATGGGAGGGAAGATGTGTTTCCATAGCGATGTTTTCCGACGGGAGGAGAAGGACCAGGAGTGTACGACTTCAATAAGAGGCAATTTCGCAAGTGCAGGTGGTCTTTGCATGTAGGAGGTGATGAAAGGTGTTGATGGAATATGACCATCCAGTTCTTTTGAAACACGTTTGAATACTTGTTTTTTTACATTGAGGGAGACAAAAGAACGACTACACTTTTTTAGTGGGAGTTTTTGTAGCATGTGGCATGTTTCTTGTCTACCAATGTCCCGATTAGTGACCATTTCTGTTAGGACTTTGTAGATGACAGTTACAGTAGGAGCATCAGGGGGCGGAAACATTGCGAGATACGGGAGATAATTTTGTAGTAGCTTTCGGAATTTTCCTCTGCTTTCGCTGCATACTTTGAAATGTAGTTCAGCACAACATGGCGTGAGAGAATTGGTTGAAATTCAATGTTGGCCCTCCATATTGCAAGCAGATGAGCATTGTGCACATTTAATTTGTCATCATTTCTAGAGGGGGAGTACAACTTCCAGCCAGTGGCATCAAATTGAAGAGAGGAGGTGTTGTGAACCTCCCATGGCGCTCTATAGTGGCAAGTTGTAGCATTATTTCTCTTGCGCAAACATGTAGAGGAGTGGCAAGTTGTGTGTCTTTGAACAGAATTCAGAAGTTTTTCATAGTCTTGCAACTGATTGGCTGCAAAAATTTCATGTGTCCCAAGGAGGCATGGGTCTTGCAGAGATGAATGATTCATGTTAGGAGCCCAGTTGTGAAGGGGGCGAGGGTTCCAAGCAGTGATGTACGTATTGAAAAATTCTTTGGTCGCACGGACATTTGTAGCGCTGGTCCAGTCGAGAGTGTCCATAGCAAGTGCATTTGGAAGCCACAAGAAACCATGGATATGTGTGTAACCATGATGTTTCAATTCATACCTTAGAAGGAAAGGGGAGAAAAAGTAAGATGGATGCGTGGAATTGAAAGTAGCGAAAGGAAATACGGGGAAGGAATAGTATGCATACCTACACCAGTAATAATTTACCAGGAATCCTTTAAGTAGGACCTCTTCCAGAAATATTGTGAATCTGCAATGGATGTATTGAGATGCACAGTGTGGGTTTGCAACAATGTTCTGGATTCTCCATCGATTTTGATCATGTGAATTGGATGGAGGGTTGGAAGGCATGGCATTATGCAAGTCAGGCCATTTGGTATCAGCTGCACTTAGTGTGAAGAATATGGTAGGAGTACCTTGTTGAATGATCATGTCGGCAAGCTCCCCTCTAGCCCTGGTCCAAAATGAACGACTCCCACATAAGGATGAGCCAAAACACATAATCTGGTCTAGAATGGTGGAAGGTGGAATTTTTTGAAGGTGGTGGCGAAGGTCAGTGATTGTTCGCGGAAGGGTATTTTAAAGGTCCCTTTTAATGAAGACAGAAGCAGTTGATTGGATTGATGGCGCATGATAAGGTTGTATAGGTAATAGCCAAAGTGAGGATGTTGCCCAAAATGGTTTTCATGGTAGTGGATTAGATGCAAAGTGTATTCCTGCATATCCACTTTTGCAATTATTGGTTGGTTAATCATGGAAAATACAGTGGGGAAGAGGGTGGGGAAGGCCATGGAGAAGAGGCCCTTTGTGTTGTATTCATTGACTGGATAGAGGCCAATGATGGGCCATTGAAGTGAATGGGTGGGTGCGGAATTGGAGGATTCTATGCAGACAAGTATTTAATCAATTTCTGAATGAGAGTTTGGTAGAGTTGAAACAAAGGAGGATGGGTGGAGGTCAGATGGGCATGGGTGTGGAAGTTCACAATTAGGATTTTTTGAAATGGCTTCCTAGAGTGGGATGGAAGTCATTTTGATATGGCGTAGCATGTTGGAAATGTTGGTAGGTGAAACAGGCAGAGCAGAGAGCGAAAGTTGGTTAATCTGGACATCTTTGTAGTATGGGTCGTTTTGTAGTTTGAATTGCAAAGCTACATGAACACGTGATCTACTAACAAAAAATTTATAGGATGTTTCCTCATTAATAGTTTTTTTTACAAGATGGATGTCTAGTTCTAAAAGCATGCAAGGAAGAGAGGTGACAATGTGAGTGATATCTTGAGGAAATCTAATAGTATGGCCGAAATATTTGAGTTGGCCACCACGTGCATGGTTGACTTGAAGAACGGGATTGACACAAGCAATGAGCATCTCTTCAACTTGAGTCAGGCAAGAGAGGACATGTGGTTGGATACCTGGGTCCATGTTGTTTGTGGAGGAGAAACGATGGATTGTTTGTTCACTGGCACAACAGGTACAAGAAATGATTCCTTTTTTTGTTTTTGTTTTCATGGATGGGTAGGCTTCATGACAATTTGAGCAAACTTGGATGGGGAAAAGTGAATCGATCCCTGCATGAAAGCGACGATGTGCATGTTGGAGATGGATGGGGAGAAATTGTTGGGAAGGTGGAAAGGGAGACACATGGGGGGGTGCATGTACAGGGCGGGCGAGAGGCGAGAGGTGAAGGATTCGAAGGGCTTGGAAAGGTTTGGTCAGCGGGTGGAGATGGAAGGGGAATTGGTAAAGGTTGCATGGAATGTAGGGGAAGAAGACAATTTTGGGAAGGAATGGGAGATTGGTTTGCGTTGGATTGAGAGTGAAGGTTGGCTTGACAATTGGCGAAGAGGAGGTGACGACGTGCATTAATTATTTCTTTGTTAAGCGCGTAGTGGCATCGTCGTTGTTCCCTTTGCACACTGTTCTTTGGTGTGGTTGGCATATCTGTTGCAAATAAGGAAACGTATGTCAAGAAGCATGTTGGAAATTATGAATAAAATAAAACACAGAGGAATGTGTTCCCCTTTCAACACAGAGAATGCAATAAACTCGGAAATAAAAATTCACAGCCAGATAGACAACAAACACAGAGGAGAGGAATTTTTCAACTTATTCAACTCTTCTCTATATTCGATTCATCTCACTCTGAAAATATGAAATTACATAGCTTATACAAAATGGTCAAAGCTTGCAATTCAATGCAGAACTGGACGGGTAACACCTAATCGTCCTTTTTGTCGTGAAATCCCATTTCTTCATTAACAACGCATAGAGTTGCATTCTCCCTTCTTCTCTATTATGTTGTTTACACAAGAAACAACGTACAAAACACATCAATTGGCGGAGCTGAAATTATGTAGGTTTTGTCTTTGAAACCTCATCGCGCCCGCACCCTTATGGCATTTCAACGATATCAAACTTTAACTTGGGTGCTATCCATTGAGCTTTGTGAACTGTGATGTGCGTTGGCACGGTCGCATCGCACCATAAAAAAAACAACATATGGGCATTATGGGAAAAGTTAAAATGTTGCGATTGTGATGTTCGATAGTACTATCGCATCGCAATGCATATAACATAACTTGCGGGAATTTAACGGAAAACATAAAGTGTTGTGATTGTAATGTGTGCTGGAACTATCGCATCGGGACTTACATAAAATAGCTTGCGGACGATTAACTGGAAACCATAAAACGTTGCGATTGCGATGAGCAATGCCATATCGCATCTCAACATCACAAGGTTTGGCGAGGAACATAATGCGTAATAGTTAAGATGTGCGATGTGCGGGCTCCGATGCGGTAAAAAAAGGTAAGTGCGAAATGGAAAATGCAAAAGGTAAGGTGGAAATAGAATGTTTGTATGGAGTTTCGGTATGGGTTGCCGGTCCCACCAAATCGCATTGGCGGGGAAATAACATTGCAGTAATGTGTTAAAAGGTAAGGGTTGAGAATTGCAGGCTGTGACTGCGGGAAAATGGTAAGTAATGTGGTGGGTGAAGAAATTAACGCAGAGAATGGCTTGGGTACTCTGCTCTGAACATTTCCGGAAATTGCGTAAGGAAAAAAACAAAAATTCGGATTTAGATCCTGGACTCGTCCTTCCTCCAACAAAAATTCAATTCAAAGTGTGGGATGTTGCCAGTAAATTCATGGCAGTGGTTGGGAGTTATTTCCAACAAAGCAAACGTGTGTATGATCTTGGAAAATGAAAATAAACAAGAGACGGATGCGTTTCCCCCTTACAACATAAACAATGAAATATTGCGGAAAAAAATTACACACAGACATAAAGAGAGAACACAAGAGAGGAATTGAATTATTCTTTTAATTCATCTCAAATAAACATACGAAATTACATACTTTTAATAGAAAATGGCGGAGCCTAAAGATTTAATGCAATTCAATGCAGAAGTGGGCGTATAACAACCAACTCGTCCTTCCACTCTATTCTTATGTTTCTACGCGAAACTGTGTACAGAATACAAAAAATTCAAACTTGAAATTTTATAGGTTTCAGCTGCGAAACCACATCGCATCTACGTCCTCATCGCAAATCACATTTCTGCGATTTTAACTTTTAACTGGGTGCGATACGAGAAAATTTAAAAACTTTTGATTGCGATGTGTGATGGCACAATCGCATCACAACTTAAAACTTTAACTTGTGAAGCGCTAAAGCACTGAGCTTGTGATGCGACAGATGAGTTGTCACCGAGTTGACTTGATGACTTGCTTATGTCACTGCGGAGGGACCTCGGGGTACGACTCATTTATCGTTATTGTGGCCCTGCAGTATATATCAGTCGTTGGTCTCACTTAAAGAGCGTCCAACGAGGTCAACTGCGGAGGCACCCTTTGCTCTAAACAACGGGGCTACTTGTGCCCGTAGGTCACCTTTGATCTTTGCGATATGTGATTGTGATCGCATCACAACTTAAATAGAATAAGGGGCTGCAAAGATATAGTAATGATTACAAAATTTGTATGCACAATCAACAATGAATGGCAAGCGAGGTTCAACAAGAGTGTAGGGGGAACGATGGGAAGAAATGGAGTATGTGTGGGGGGGGGGGGGGGCAGTGGGGATGGGAATTTCAGCATAAAGGTGTTAGTGGGAAAGGATGTATGAAATGAGAGGAGGTGGATAAACAGGCGAGAGGTAGAAATTCACGGCTAAAGCTAGCAGCAGACTGTGTTGGGGGGGGCAAGAGCGGGCTGCAGGACTTGTAGGAGGACAGTTGATGCATCAACTTAAGGGAGTTCTTCTGCGTGCATAAGAGTTGGGTGTAGATGTTCAACACTATTGAAGGTGTCTGTCTTCAAAGATAGTGTGAAGAGGAATTTCCATCCTTTGATTTTGCTATATATGTCTAGGACAGCTCCAAGATCAATTGACAGGAGGCAAAGGTCCTTTGCAGAGATGCCCAAAAGTGTAGTTGCGACTTTGTCAAAAGCGACCATGTTTTCAAGGTGGCCAGTGTGTTCGTGCAACTAGAGCCGGAGGATGTAGCGGTAGTCGTACCTGATGAAGGAGCCTTCACATTTTGAACATCGCCAAGTGTTGTCATCTTGTCGTAAAGCCTTTTTCATGCATTGCATCCCGTCCCATCAATGGTAAGGAGGCATGCAAGGAAGTAGAAATCATCCATGTTAATTGAGGTAGCAGTAGCATGGATTGAAATCCATGGATTTTTTTGGCGGGTGGCATTGAGAGAATGTCAGAAATTATTTTTGTATTGAGGGGCCTCTTGCTCATGCCGGTGTATTTTCAGCTGAGAAATATGCCTTCTTCGTCAAACCATTGTTTGAGTTGTCGTGTTTCAGCGATATCTGAATTTATAAGCAGGTAAGTGGCAGGGATTGTGCTGATAGTTTGGCCATTGAATTCGACGATTCTCCCCCCTAATTGCAAGTACGTAAATGACACGAGCCATGCGAATTTTGGATAGTGTACGGCCTTCAGCATGGCAGTGTTCGCCCCACAAGGTGACATTGATGCTGCTCCCAGACATGTCGCGAAGAGATATAGTTTTTTTTGGAGTTTCAGAGCCATCGCGTCTGCGAACAACAGAGGTAGGAGAGAGCGAGGCGAAAATACCTATGACATCAAAAATTGAGTTAGGAGGTGAAAGTTTGAGGGAACTACTCGGCACGAAGTGAAAGGTATCAAAATGTATTGTAAGGTCATCATCGAAGAGTTGAGACACTATTGATGAAGAGAAGAGGAGGATTTTGAACGGGTGTCTTAGATGGTTATAGGAAGTATTGGGGACCTTTACGGTGTCATTCGAAAAATTGTAGATGTGGCCAACTTGAATGAGAGCATGTAGGGATTCTTCCAAGTCATTGAAGGCAGAAACGTGGATTTGATCATTGTCATAGTTGACAAGGTCAAACCCTACCAATTTTCCAGCGCCACGTGCATTGCTATATTCAAGAAGGGGTGTTTTTGAAAGCACTCTGCCCTAGATGGGCCAAGATTTTCGGGTAGGGGAGAGTTCTTTAAAAGGGAGATAAGTTGCAGATGTTGGGGTGGAGTCTTGGAAGGAAAATGTGTGATTTTCAAGGGAGGGTGGCGATGAAAAGGGAGAGGCAGAAGAGGAGGATGAGGTGGCTTGGAGCATTTGTTCAGCGGAGAGAATAAGAGGGGATGGGTCGCCAACCAATGATACAACATGTTGGACTATCTAGAGCTCTAGGACACAAAACGACCTGCAAGAAGGAGCATTTTATCGGCGAAGAGGGGAAGTAAAACGTTAGGAATGAGAAGAAGAAATAAAAAAGGGTCATAAGAGATAATCATAAAAGGGAGGAAGGGGGGGGGGGGGGGGTGGTTTGTACGCAACATACATGGATTGATGCGCATATGTGCACGAGCTTCTTTTGAGGAGAACAATGGAGCCTATTTGCAAGTCCCCATTTTGTGCAAGGCCAGTATACGAAGAAGGGAGCAGAACAGTATGTTTGTGAGAACCATCAGAAAGGGAGACATTGTAGTGAGGCGTCGCAGTCCAAGCAGAACTTATCTTGTTAAAATAAGGTGCTATTTTGATTCAATGAAGTTTTGGTGAATGACCAAACTGGCTAATGCTTGTACACAAGTGACACAATTGAAAATAAATAACATACCTTTAGAAGGATTGTCACAAGCATAATAGAAAATCTTATGTGAGTGGGAATAAAACATTTTCCTTCATTTCTTCAGCGAAATAATTAAGTCAAATATGCGAAGTAGAGGAAGAGAAGTCCCAACACTGTAAAATAGTTGTTAGCAAAGGAAGACAAGTCGCAACTTACCCATTATTTTCACTCGACAAAGTAATCGTAATTCCTTCAAGCTGGAAGTCGGCAAGTCGTTGAGGCTGCAAGGTGGAAGTAGGCAAGTCGTCAAGGCTGTAAGTCCAATTGGCAGGTACTGAAACAAATGAAAGGCAGGAGAGGGTCGGCGGAATATATGAGGAGGGGAAGGACGTGACGGGCTACAGAGAAGGTGAATGCAAATGAATGGGGAGTATGGCCGAAGGGGTTAGATTGCCGAGGTAGAAGGAGAAGGGTACAGCAGCAGGATAGGGGATCCATGAAAATACATGGCCACAGAGCAATTTTGTATGGAAGTACTACATTATCTTTAACTCTCCCTCCTCGAACTCTGTTGAAGTCTCCCAGTAGTTATTGGCATGGTAAAATATTTCCTTCATCAGACTATGTTGATGTCTCCCGATATGGAAAAACGGGTACTGTCAAGGGCCCGATATGGAAAAATGAGTACTGTCAAGGGCTTTGCAGAAATGTCACATAACAGCTGGTAAAGAAACTATCCAGGTGTTAAGTCTAGAAAACTGTCGCTGGAGGGGCCAAGTTCAAATGGAGGATTTTCATTTGTTGGAGGAAGTGCCACATGCCCAAATTTTAATGGTTGGAAGGGCGATAAGAAATGCTTCTCATTGGATGGGGTGAACAGTGTTTCTCACCCCAAGCCAACAAAGAGAATGCCTTTCGGCATAATTATCTCATCCTTGGACTTAGGGGTTTGAGTTCAACCATTTCCCCAAAGATAGAGTCAGTTCATTAAATTTAGAAACTGCCTGCTAGGAAACAAGGACCAAATTTATGGAAAATAAGGGTCAAATATTAGATCATATATCTCAAATCATGACATTTGTTACAAAACTCAAGGAGTTTTTTGTATATGAGCTTGTGCTTGAGAGAAACCTCTCTCATTTTTTGAAAATTCTTCTCCACCTCCTCTGAATCCTCGCCCAAGGATCATGTCTAAAAAAGGAAATGATGAAATACACAAAAAAAATTGTGAAGATTCATTCGAATATTCTAGTCTATGGCACCTGATACAAAAAAGAACAAGTTTTTTTTTTATTCAGGTCATGTTTGACAAATATCTCTTTTGGTTTTTCAATATCCATTTCCAGTTGTTCAAAATCTAATTTTGAAGTTAACTTCTACAAAATTAAAAAATGCAGCAAATCCTCTGCAGCAAAAGTGCAATGACTAAGTGCAATGAACTCATATTCTGCATACTTCTGATCATCCCATATACCTCTTAATGTGCTAATAAATTATAATACAACTCCCAAATCACGAGACACCCATTGGAAAACACATGCCTAAACTATAGACTTCTATTCATAAAGATCATCACCTACAACAGAATGGAAACAACCGATATTTTTCGAATATATCCTAAACGGTGAATCAGATTGAACTTACTTTTTTTCATCAGATTAATATCATTATTATTCTCCTCCACAAAAAAACTAGCTAAATCTGACTCACGGGTTTCGAGAAAATCCAAAAATGGATGTAAATGACAGTAGCTCATTTCTCGAAAACCATGAAGAATTTTGACCTAAACTTAAGTGATTTTATTCATCTCATCTCCATGAATATCTTGTAAAAATTTCATGGAAAATGGGTACCGGGTTTAATGGATATGGTGAAAATATGTTTGCAGCATTAACGCAGCAAGAAAGCATATCGAACTATGAATTCAAGGTTGGTGAGATATATGGCTTCTTTCTTCGATAGGCAAAGATGAATTGAGCAACATATGAGATGAACCAGTCAAAAAAATTAGAATTTGAAACCAGGAGGTGGCGATAAACTCTTAACTTGCAGAAGCACAATGACTGTCCCTGAGCACAGCAACTCCCCTGCAGAATTAGCAAAGTGGATTCCAACTGATGTCCAAAGCACTTTCGGTAGAAAAAAGAGTGTATCATCGGTTTCTTGGATGCTAAAACAAGTTGTTAAACTCTCTAGATGGTTTAAACCCGCTTTCAATGATCATCCTTTTGATTTAAAACTTGAATCATGAAAGCGCAGCAAAGGAGGATGTGCAACATGTCTCATAATTGTTCTACCAAAGGGTGATGTAACAATACAAGTTTAATTGACAACAAAACTTACAAAACTAACACCACTAACTTGTCCCAATGATGAAAAAATAAGAATCACTAGGACCTCACTCATAATTTTATTGACACATTAACTAGAAACCCACTAAGCTAATCTTTTAGGGAATCGATGTATGTCTTTACATTATTACTCACATGATTCTAACATAAATACATCAATGAAATAATATCACATTCTTCACAAAGTCTAACAACTTGATCTCTGAGAGATCGTAGCCAAACTTTATAAACTGACCAAGATGATGAAAAGACCAAATTTAATTTTGATTACTATAACATAGGATACTAAAAACTCCATCCTTGATATATTATATTACATGATTCCAAATATTTTCCAGACTCAAACTTTCTCTATTACATTCATTTTCATATAAAATGATGAAAAATCCATAAAACAAGACATATCTCTTTTTGTTAATTCATTTTTTTAGAAACATATTGTGAATAACATTCACAGTTTAACAACTGAAAATATTATGACATTTCAAGTTTTTCCAAAATAAAATCCTAACAAAATTGTATGTTACAACATCACATTATATGGTATTGAAACAACACCATTATTAGTGATACTTCTAACAATTCTAATTGTAAGAATTAAACTAAAAAATTATTCATGCAAATTCTATCCAAGAGGATTTTTGACAACACCCTTGGAGCCATGGGGTTGTTTATTTATAATTGGTCAACATTTATTTCTGTTGTAAGGAACTTGGAAAGAAACAGGTTACTATACATTGAGCATAAATATTTTATTCAAACATCCCTCATCTCATGGGCCACATATTTACTTCTCTTTTTATGAGTTGCAACAACATATAGTGCAAAATTGAGGAAACTCTATGCAACCCACAAACAAAATTAGTAGTCTAGGTGACCTTCATTCAAGTTATTGGGTATCCATCCCAATCTCCCTCCACTGGTGGTGATAAGCATTACAACAATCACTAACACTGAACTGAAATAGCTATCGAATGTCATAATAATATGGGACAAAGAACTCCACAAGGTGTGCATGACATCATGCGCCTCATCATAGAAGAATTCCAACTTCCCTGCCAATACAAGTGTCTCTACAACACCTAATAATACATATTGTGATATCTACCATGAAATTATTATAGGAACTGGTGTCTCTGCATCATGAACCAGGTTGTGACTCCTCAAAAATTGCAACTGTTTAATTTCAAGAAGTGCACCAAAAACCATAGAAAACATGGTGAATAACTTACCTATACCAATTCGTTGCAACTTGGAGAATCCCCTCTCATTTACCTTCAATTTTCTTGTTGGTGTAATGATAAAATCATATACTAAAACCCATAGATTTTCCGATTTTTTTCTTGGCTTACAAATTTCCCCACAATCATATCTTGAAACAAATAATGATATTATTTATATGATAATAAACCCAACAAACAAAATTTGAGGCACACAAATTTAAGTGATTTGAAACCTCGAGCGTTAGCTCAATTGGTTGAGTCTACTTGTATAAGCATGTCCCTAATGGCAGGTCACAAGGTCAATCACCCCGGGGTTAGGCTAGTCAAATAAGTCAGTGGGATTTAAAGTGGTCCCTTCGAGTGGATATGCCCTTGTTTCAGTGGACGTAGCGGTCACTTATCCCCAGGTGAACCACATTCAAAAAAAGAAAGAGTAATTTAATAATAATATTTCATTTCATCTATCTAAAAAACCCTAAATAATATCATTCAACATCTAAAAGGAAAACAATGATCTTCTTGTAAATAAATAAATAAATATCAATAATAACAAATAAAGAGACATGAAAAATTATGAATCACCTTTACTTATACAAATACAATTGTGGGTGAGTGTTTTTGCTTTGGATTCTCTTAAATGTTGGGTGTGTAGAGGTCTTAGATGCATTGGACCATAGTTCCTAAATGGGGCGGCAATGCCACCCATATGATGGCCATCAGAGGGGGGTGAAAGTTACTTTTAATGAGCGCCCCTCTTCCCAGTAGGGGTTCAGGGGAAGTGCCCTCGAAGTTGAAAATAGATGAAAAATTGCCTTGTAAAATATTATAATTTCGTAGTAAATCTCGAGCGTTCATTAGGCATATGATCTGACGGTAGAAGTTATGTTAATTTAGGGTTTTTTTCCCCAGAAGACAACGCTCAATTTATATGAGGGAATTTTATTGTTGTTGTGTATTATTATTCTGGATGTGTGTGTGTGTGTGTGAGAGAGAGAGAGAGAGAGCGAGAGAGAGAGAGAGAGGAGGTTGTTTAAGAGCGAAGAGGAAATTGCAACGGATATGTTGTAGGTTGTATCTCTTCACTTTGTTGGATAATATAAAAGGAAGGACAGGTTGTTTCTCTATTGACGTATCCCAAAATGGGCGAACCACTTATATTAGTGTCTCTCTTGTTTTATGTGTTTTTATATTTATGTTTCCGCAATATTTTATGTGTTTCATTGCTCTGTGAATTAATTTGTAACAATTGGTATGAGAGCTGAAGTTGTATTTGGCTGATAAACTCGCAGGAGAGAAGGGTTCCTGGTTCGAGTGGGAGAAATGGGGGAAGATGGTAGGTTTAGGGTTGAGAAATTTAACGACCAAAACTACTAGTTGTGGAAGATGTAGATGGAAGATTATATGTATCAAAAAGATATGTACCTACCATTGAGTGGAAAATCAAAGAAGCCGACTAGTATGATAAACGAAGAATGTGATCTTCTCAACAGAAAGGCAATGTGAACAATACGGTTGTATCTGAAAGCATCGGTGGCATCCAACATTTCAAAGGAAACGACAACAGAAGGTTGATGATAACATTGGCCAAACTATATGAAAAGCCCTTGACCATAAATAAGATGTTTATTATGAATCATTTATTTAATATGAAGATGTCAAAATGTGGATCTGTTGTTGATCATTTAAATGAATTTGACATGGTTACCAGTCAGTTAAGTTATGTAGGGGTAAATTTTGCTGATGAAGTTAGGGCTTTGTTATTTCCATGCTCATTGCTAGAAATTTGGAATTCCTTATTTATGGCTATTAGTAACTTTGTCTCTCGATCTAGTACTTTAAAGTTTGATGATGTTGTTGGTGCCACCCTTAGTGAGGAAATGTGATGGAAAAAATTCGGTGAGACATCAAGTAATGCTTTGATTGCAAATATGGGGGAAGAAAAATGGAAAGAGGAAGGAGAAAAATAAATCGCAATAAGTCAAGAAAAGGTAGATCCAAATCCAGATTAGGGATAGTGTGCTGGAAATGTGGGAAGAAAGGACACTCGAAGAAAGACTGCAAATCTTCGAAGGGAAAAGAAGGAGATGGACAACAATATAACAATCATGAAGTGAATGTGACAGGTGATGTGTTGCAAGATTCTTTGATTATTACATTAGAGAATATTATTTATGTCTGGGTGGTAGATTCAAGGGCCTCATTCCATGCCACACCTGATAGGAAACATTTTCATGACTATGTTCAAGGAGATATTGGACAGGTTTGTCTGGGTGATGATAAACCCTATAAAATCATTGGAATGGATAAGATTGTTATAAAGCAACAAAATGGAATCCAATGGTTATTGAAGGAGATCAGGCATGTTCCATATATGAAGAAAAATCTAATTTCAACAAGGAAATTAGGTAGTGAAGGTTGTGTAGCTACATTCACAAACAAAACCTAGAAGGTAACTAAAGGAGCCCTAATAAAAAAAAAGGATTATGTCGTATTTATGTAATGGTATTTCTAATTATGTTAATGCATTAACCTCCACATGAGCATATACGACATTGTGGCATTATAGGCTCGTGCAAATGAGTGAGAAGGGGATGCAAATTCTTCACTCAAGAAATTTGTTTCCGGGTTTGAAGCACGTTGATTTGGATTTTTGTGAAAAATGTGTTTATGGAAAGCAAAAGAGAGTCAGATTTATCAGAGTTTGTAAAAAAAGAATAGTGAAAAAATAGAGCTTGTGCATATAGATGTATGCGGAACTTCTCAGGTTTCATCTCTCGACAACTCTCGCTATTATGTTACTTTTATTGATGATGTAACAAGGAAAACCTAGATTTATTGTATTCAGAATAAATCTGATGCATTTTATACTTTCAAGAAATGTAAAGCTTTGGTTGAGAATGAGACTAGAAATAAATTGAAGTGTCTTAGATCAAACAATGGAGGTGAATATTACAACAAAGAGTTTGATAACTATTGTTCATAGCATGGAATTCGCAGAGAGAAGACAGCTCTAGGAACACCACAGGAAAATGGTGTGATGTCAGAAAGGATAAACAAGACAATCATGGAGCATGCAAGTTGCATGATATTGCATGCAAGATTGCCCCTTACAAAATTGGGAAAATGTTGTAGATACTATTATTTATCTAATAAAAAAAGGACCTTCAAGTTCCTTGGATGGTGGTATTCCAGAGGAGGTATAGATAGGTAAACATGTAAACTACTATTTTTTAAAGACTTTCGGTTATGAAGCCTTTATCCACAATAATATAGAAAATATAACAAATATGAGGAAAAATCAAAGAAATGTACCTTTATTGGATACAATTTTAATGATTTTGGTTATCACTTATATAACTATGTAAATCACAAAATCATTAGGAGTAGAGATGTCATATTTAATGAAAAGGTCTTGTATAAGGATCAGATGTAGGAAAAGAAATGGGAAAAGGAAAAAAAAAAATATACAGTGCTTGATGAGATCATAGAAAAAGTAAAGGTGCCTGAAAATTATAATGATCAACAACCACAATAGCAAAAACAACAACAGACACCTCAAACACATGAAAGTGGTGTTAGAAGATCTATCGAGATAAGTGGATCCCCTGAATGATACTCTACTTTAATATATTATGTATTGTTGACTGATTCTAGTGAACTGGAAAGATATGAAGAAGACATGTAGGTAGAAACTAGGAAGAAGTGGAAGCAAGCCATGGAAGAAGAGATGGAATTCTTGATTCATAACTAGACTTGGGACTTATTCAAGTTTCCCACACGTAAAACAATATTGAAGAATAAATGGGTTTACAAGTTGAAGGAAGAAGATGGTGGAAAACATAGGTATAAGGCTAGACTTGTGGTGAAGGGGTCTGTACAAAAGAAAGGTATAGACTTTGATTAAGAAATTTCTCCTATTATTAAAATGACCTCAATCAGAACTATTTTAAGTCTAGTGGCAGCATAAGATTTGCATCTTGAGTAGTTAGATGTAAATACAATCTTTCTCCATGGGGATTTGGAGGAAGTAATATATCCACAAGGGTATGAGGTCAAAGGGAAGGATAAATTAGTATGCGAGTTGAAGAAGAGCTTGTATGGCTTAAAACAGACTCCAAGGCAATGGCATCTAAAATTTGATAGGTTTATGTATGAACAAGGTTATACTAGATGTCACTCTGACCATTGTGTTTATATTAAAAGGAAAAACGATGGAAGCTATATTATATTGCTATTGTATGTAGATGACATGCTTGTTGCGTGATCTAACATGCAGGAAATAAATGTGCTTAAAAGAAAATTGGAAAATTCATTTGCAACGAAGGATTTGGGTGCTGCAAAGAAATCCTTGGTATGAGAATAACTAGAGACGGGAAAAATCACAAATTAAAATTTTCTTAAAGTGAGTACATAGAAAAGGTGTTGGAAATATTTAATATGCAGAATGAAAAACTAGTTAGTACACCTTTGTCTAGCCATTTCAAACTAAGTAAAGATATGTATCCCAAGACCCAGGAAGAGATGGATTATATGTGTAAATTTCCATATGCATCAACATTTGGAAGCTTAATGTATGCAATGGTCTGCACAAGGACTAATATTGCACATGCAGTAGGATTTATAAGTAGGTATATGAATAATCCAAGAAAAGAGGTTGAATGGAAATGAAGTGGATTCTCAGGTATTTGAGAGGTACTACAAATCAAGAATTATGCTTTGGTGGTTCAAACATTGCTCTACAAGGATATGTTGATGTAGATATGGGAGGTGATAGAGAGAACGAGAGGAGCACCATAGGGTATGTGTTTACTGTAGGTGGAACAACTACCAGTTGGGTTTCAAAATTGAAAAACATTGTTTCACTTTCAACAATGGAAGCAAAGTATGTTGTTGCTACATAGGCTAGTAAAGAAATGATTTGGTTACAAATATTTATGGATGAACTGGGCAAGAAGCAAGAGATGGGAAGGTTATACAATGATAGCCATAGTGTCATTCATCTTGCAAATAACTCAACTTTTAATTCCAAGACTAAAAATATACATCTCAAGTACCATTTCATACAACCTGTGTTGGAAGATGGACAAATAAAGCTAGAAAAGATACACACTAGCCAGAATCCTGCAAATATGTTAACAAAAGTTGTAACCAGGGAGAAACTGAGATTTTGGTCAGTTTCAATTAGCCTTCAAGTATGATGGTGAAGATGAGAAACGACCAAGTCCAAGTTCAATCATTGTCTAGTAAGTGAAGCAACGATGGAGTTCATATAATCAATATCCAAGTGGGAGACTGTTGGGCATGGAGCCTGATTATATTCTTGATTCATAGGTCTCATCCGCGTTGGACCCCAGTTCCTAAACAGGGCGACAACGACACCTGTATGATAGCCGTCGGGGGGGTCCGGGGGATGCGACGACTACTTTTAATGAGCCCCCCGGTGGGTCCCCGAAGCTAAAAATAGATGAAAAATGCCTTGTAAAATATTTTAATTTCATATTCAATCTGGGTCGTTTATTACACGAATGATCTGACGGTGAAAGTCATGTTAATTTAGGGTTTTTTTTCCCTAGAAGGCAACCCTCAGTTTATATTAGAGAATTGTATTTCAGTTGTGTATTATTGTTCTAAGCGAGAGAGAGAGAGAGGAGGCTATGAGAGAGAGAAGAGGAAATTACAACGAATATGTTGTAGGTTGTATCTCTTCATTTTGTTGGATAATTTAAAAGGAAGGACAAGTTGTTCCTCTGTGGATGTAGCCTAAATTGGGTGAATGGTGTATATTTGTATCTCTCTTGTTTTATGCGTTTTCGTATTTGTGTTTCCACAATATTTTATGTATTTCATTGCCCCTTAAATTAGTTTCTAACAATGAAAACAAAACAAAAAAATCAAAAGCAAAATTCTTCCCCAAAAAAATATAATAAACACTTACTGTATATCATATAAAAAAAATAGCATTTAAAATAAAACAAACTACCATAGTTTTTTCTTTCTGCGAGTTCCACTTTTCATTTTACATATATATATATATATATATAATTCATTTTTAATCATTTTATGAAATCTTATTAAACATTAAATTTCAATCATATGGTTGGTAAAGTGTTTATCCATATGTAGCCCTAGTGATATTTGGAGAAGTTTTTAAAATAGAAATATCATTTTTTCTCCAACAAAATACATTTACATTTAACACTAACTAAATAATGAAAAGTATATAAAATAGTATATAAAATAAAGCAAGGAAAATGTTAGAAATGTTAGAAATTAGTAATTACAAATTCTACCGTGTTGTACAAAATCCCAACGATTAATTTTACT
Organism: Pinus albicaulis; assembly: GCA_034641835.2. NCBI lineage: Eukaryota > Viridiplantae > Streptophyta > Pinopsida > Pinales > Pinaceae > Pinus > Pinus albicaulis. The sequence goes on from CM076569.1 coordinate 963,578,026, forward strand.
TTCTAGTTCTTTATTGAAGAAATAAATCCAAAGAACACAATGGATGGGGTGAACTATCAACTAAAAAAAAGTATTAGAAAATATTTTGGCAATAAAGCAAGGTCAACAATTACATATTGTCTAGTAGTAGCAACATTCTCACAATTAGCTTTGACAACTCGTGTTTGAATGAAAAACCAAATCTAAAGAATATAATAGTGGAGTGAAATCTATGTATCATCCTCAAAATAAAAATAATTTAAAAATGAGAAGAATTATTTGATGATGTTTTTGGAAGTCTTGGTTGGACTTTCCAAAATATTCTTCAAATTTTTAGTCTTTAAACAGGAACTTCTAATATATCTTCTTCAACTTGGCCATGACCATTCTCTTTACTTTCCATAGTTTAACATCAATTAAAATCCTTGTAGATGTAGTGAATGGAACTCCAAATCAAAAAAACATTTTTTACAATATAGTGACAATAAGTTGTATATTCCAACACTTTGCTTCGATGTTATAAATAGGTAGCTATCATGTTAAGCTATTAAATTACAAGAAAGTTAGACTTTTAAGAAAAACATGAGTTACAAAGTGAGATTGGTGTGAGTGCACAAATTTTGTGTAAGAGGAGGAGGGTGTTTGATGTTAGGAATTCAAATCACTTTGCATCAATTAAAATTCAATGAGTCAATTTTTTTGAAATCCAAATTTATATGTTTCACATTGAAATTTCAAAGATTGGGTGGATTTGGAAATGACATTAAGATATTAGTTTACGAATGTTGAGATTTTAGATTCACATTGATCAAGTTTTTATGATTGGATTTAGATCGGATCCTTTTCAAAATCATTGTTGGAATGAGAGGTAATGTGATGACCTTTTATCTCATCGTAAATAGGCACTTGGATGTAGGTGGATGGGGAGGAGTAAAGGAATAATTGGGATAAGGGTGTATGTAGAATTCCATTCAATGAAGGAGTTGCATTTGCATGTGTGTGGGGTTGAGTTTGGAAAATTGTCTCTCTCATTAGTGAATGGCAACAAGGGATATAAGAGGAGGAGGGTGTTTGATGTTAGGAATTCAAATCACTTTGCATCAATTAAACTTCAATGAATCAATTTTTTTGAAATCCAAATTTATATGTTTCACATTGTAATTTCAAAGATTGGGTGGATTTGGAAATGACATTAAGATATTAGTTTACGAATGCTGAGATTTTAGATTCACATTGATCAAGTTTTTATGATTGGATTTAGATCGAATCCTTTTCAAAATCATTGTTGGAATGGGAGGTAATGTGATCATTTATCTCATCGTAAATAGGCACTTTGATGTAGGTGGATGGGGAGGAGTAAAGGAATAATTGGGATAAGGGTGTATGCAGAATTCCATTCAATGAAGGAGTTGCATTTGCATATGTGTGGGGTTGAGTTTGGAAATTTGTCTCTCTCATTAGTGAATGGCAACAAGGGATATACCTAATAGTTAATGGGTCATTGAGAAATTATTTCTCTATCTTTTGAAGCTTTGGCATAGTAGAACAAGTTGAAGAGCATTTACTATAATGAAGAAAATGAATCAATATGTTGAGAAAAATAGATTGGTGGAATTGGAATTATTGGCATGAATGTAATAATAATTGAATTGTATTACATCAAACTCAAGTAATAACTCCTATAAAGAGAAAATCATAACTTTTCTAATCTTTATAGAAGTCTAGTAAAACAAATTCAACTTTTTTAGATCAAAATTCTTTCCAAATTCTTAAATAATTTTGTTAGAAGTTACTATAATAATGTGGGAAACTTTAACCATAAAACTTTAATCTTAAGGTTTTTAATTTATTTAAGAATATTATAATGGGATAGTGTTGCTACAAAGGAACCCTAGCTCTACAGTTGTTGTCGACACTTTCTGCTGAGTTCCCATGGTTGTCGACCCCTCCTCCACACGATGAAGCGGAGGCCTTCCATGCATTGGTGGATTATTTGACAAAAATACTACGTACTAATCCTCATTCTCGCTTCATTAAGAGGTTGGAAAATATCCCCTCCATCACCCTCCTTGTAGGGTTTCACATGACTTCATTATCATTCTCCAATAGAGCCTTTATGGGTAAATGGGATTGTGGAAATCTTTGAAGGCCATAAAGAAATGGTCTGAAAATGCTTGGAAACCAATAATAAAAGGAAACCTCGATATTTATGTTGTGGGTAATGGTTTTTTTACATTGCTCTTTGAATATAAAGAGGATAGAGACGATATTTTTAGAAATGACCCTTATTTTTTTGGATCTAAAGGAACGTACTTTAAAAAAAAAAAATATGGACATATCCACCTAAAGGGATCACATCTTGCAGGCCAAACTAATCAGATCCTAAACCTAAGGGCATCGAAGAGAATTGACATTGTGACCTCTTAATAGCAAAGTACTTTAGCAATAGGACCTCGATCAATTGAGCTAAATGGTTGTTAGATTTTGACCCAGATGAAGACATCCCAAATGCAGATCCTGTGTGGGTTAAACTTCTAAAATTATCGCTTGCATGTTGGAGCGATGTTTGTCTCAAGGAAATTGGAAATGGGCTAGGTCGTTATTTGGATTATGTTGAACCAAAAGGTCAACAATTCACATGCACACAAATATGTGTAGAGGTTGAATTAGAAAAAGGATTACCCTCGGAGATCAGCTTGACAAAAGGGGAATGGAGACATCACCAAGTTTTTCATTATGAGCAGTTTCCTTTCAAGTGCAGAATAATCCACGAGTACATACATTTTTCAAGGGATTGCAATAAATGTCAATCTGGCAAAGGGGATGAAGCAGCCACAACCCAGGATGAGAAATGACAGACTCAACAAAGGGGAGAAAAAAGAGGAAAAGGAGTCTCAAGTCGAAACCCTGAGGGGAAAAACATAAATGAGGCCTCATCTTCAGCTAATCCCTATGATGTTTTGCAAACACAAGAAGAAACAGAGAAAGAAGACCCAAAGAAAGGGGAAGAAGCCTCAAGAAATGAAGAAGAAAAGGTCAAGGAAGAAGAGAGGGAAATATGAGATGTTTTCCCCACAAGAGATGCAAATCCAACAAACAAGGAATAACCCTAGATCCAACAAAACTATTATGACCTACTAGAAATTGAAAATTAGGAGTAGAGGACAAAAGGCATGGCTGTGGATAATCAAGTATTAAAGGTGGGACAAGGGAAATTCATCACGAGAAGCGAGGGACAGAAAATGGGAATCACGCCCACAATTCCAAAGGAATCAAAGACAGGCACTTGGAAAATGATGAATTAGTGAGATGAAAAGAACAATCAAGAAATGGGGAATTTCAAAAGAGGACAGGGGAGATACTCTAAGAAAGAAATTAGAGATGCATAAGTAGAATTAAACAAAAAACTGGGAAGTCGAACTCAAATTGATTAAATCTTCTAGTTAGTGCATGTTAAACCTCTCTAGTAGATATCAAATAATGAAAATGAAATGTAAATGCATTTTGATCTTGGGAGTTTTATGGAAATGAAATTTTTGTATCATGGGGTAATTGTTTGAGAGACTGGATTGAGTTTCTGAGCTCAATTCGTCATGGTTTACTGGTAATTATGAAGAAATGTAATTATCGAACCCCAACTTTCTTTTCTAATAAAATCCTCATAATGTTGCTTTGAAAAAAAAATTAAGAAGATTAAGCAAACCTTTTTAAAAATGGAAAAAATATGATATAATTTTTAAGTGGAATATTATATACACTAAATAAAACTATTTCCTAAATTCAAAATGTGCATCAATAATAATAAATTTTATTTTATACATGATTCTCCATTGTAAATACTTTTGTTAAATTTATAAAAGATTAATATTAGAATTTTCTTTAAAGATATAATATAAAACAAGTCTTTCTAGCATAGGGCTTAGTTCAATAGGTCGAGTTCTCATCACTAATGCCCTAATGCGAAGTCACGAAGTCAATTCTCCTCAACGCCTTAAGGATCATGTTTTGCTTATAAACTAACAAGATATGATACTTTTAATAGTTACCCTATTTCTTCCCGATAAATAAAACATAACTTCCTATTATTAAATACATAAAAAAAAATATATATATATATTAAAACTTTTTTAAAAACTATAATATAATTTTCTTTTCATTTACCAAAAAAAAATTAAAATATAAAAACCATATATAAACTAAAATCTATTAAAATTATAAAATAAAATCTATGAATGAATATTGAAAAAAATATCTTGATTTAACAAAAAGTTTATGTAACTTCTTCTCTACGTAACAAAAGCATCCAAAATAAAAAGCCATCTTGTAAAATTAAATTTATTCAAAGAACTCATCTAACCTTTTCGTGATTTGACAAAAGCATCCAATAGAGTGTTAGAAAAAAAATAGAGATATCACACCACACCAATCATATTATAATATTCTATTTCGTGATTTGAATGTACAGCACAACAATGTACAGTGAGATTGATTTTTTCACCCAATGTTTTTTTTCTTCTGAAAAAAAAAATAAAAAAAAAAAAAATATATATATATATATATATATATATATATATATATAATTTTAAAATCTTAGATCCAAAACCATAGAAACCATTAAACCAAAATTATATTTTTTTTTCATAATCAAATTCCAAAAATATGAAATTTACTCAACCACTTTATTGATGTGGAGTGGATTGCGCATGCGCAGCCATTTCTTTCACCCAAAAAAGGTGAAACAAATTAGTGCACTGCACTATTATTCTTTTACAATGTGTTTTTACAACTTTTTTTAAGTAATAAAATTATTGAAAAATACAAATGTTAAAACCCAATAAATGAATTCTAAATATTGTCGAATTGGGCTACATATTGAAGTACTTGATAGGCTTTAAACACTTCTTGTTAAGCTTACGTTTTGGGGTGTTGGGTTGAGAATTCAACTCGGCTTTGGATACATGCACATAACTTGACTAGTACTATATTCGTGTCTCGAAATCCCACTGGACGATTTGGCAATTAATTGAACAATAGCATTGTAATGGTACTCCACATGATAACAAACAATACACCTATAATCTTCACCATCAACTTCATTGTACTAATAAAAAAGGAAAAGTCCTTTATGATGATTAAGGATATCACTTATCATGTAGATTTTATACTCCAAGTCGGGAGATCATCACAACCTGCAACCAATTATTTTTCCAAGTGATATCACAAATTTCAAAGCCTAAGAAACAAGAGCTAGTGTGTTGATTCCCTAATCGAAATCCATTGAGAATAAAATTGGCCTCTCAAACCCAAATGGAAAATGTTTAAATGACATGATTATAAAGTAGGATGAAATTGTATGTAGATGCATTTAACCTCGCTCTTTGGAACATTAACCTTTAGTTGATTGTAAACTTACCCTATCTTATCCTTATTATCATTAACCATATTTTTTAATGATTTTGATTAAAGCATATTTAAGCTAATTGTAACAGTCCTAGTTAAAAATCCATGTAAAAAAAAATATAAGACCAAGGTCATGGGACGCGTATTTCAAGATAAATGTTGGGAAAAGCATCCTAGTGGGTGTTCATTTGGTTTATTATGGCTAAGGGAAATTGGAAAATGCAAAGGAAAAGTTTTTGGAAAGGCAAGAGACATTAATTGGCATATTATTTATAAAAATAATGGAAAATAGGAGAAAAAGAAGATGAAAGGTCACAGATTGCATGTGAGGAGGAAAATAATGAAAAATTAAAGAAATTAGAGGCCTCAATGATAAAAAGGCTTCTAAGGATCACATGGTAAGCTTTTGTCAATTTAATTTTGAGCTCTCTCTCGATTCTCTCTCTCTCTCTCATACTCTTGCACACTTAGAGTTTTCTTGGAGCACTTTAGCATTAGATCAAGGAAGAAAAGGAAGGACAAAGAAGACAAAGGGAAGTGAAGATCAAGCAAGGAAGAGCAGGATCAAGCGGCTACAACGGGATTACATACATGTATCAAGTTGCATGTATGGTTTCCTTGCTAGTTTTGGCATGCATGGTACATGCATGCGTTTATTTTGTTATCTTGTTGTCATTGGCATGGGCTTTGCCAAGTGTGACAGTGGTTTTCAGCCTTACCTTACCATTTTTGAATATCCATGGTGTGATGTGCTTTCTTTTATTTGGTTCAGTTGGATTTCCAGATGGTATCGAAACTAAGTAGGGTGGTCTCAGGAAAAATCACAAGGCCTAGTAAGCACTTGATCGGTAATGGTCGGATACACGGTAAAGCCTAATTGTGAACCTGCTTGTTAGGCCTAGGAATCCCTTGATCGATAATGGTAGGATACCTAGTAAATCCTAGAGGATGGAGCCTTGTTAGGACTAGGAATCCCTTGACTGGTAATGGAGGGACACACGACAAATCTTAGAGGTGTATGCTCTCGTTAAGCCTAGGAATCCATTGAACGATTATAACAAGATACACTGTAAAGCCTAGAGAGTGGAGACAGAAAAATTCCTCATTGTTTAGGTGGAGATATCAAGAGGCATCCATGTTTTTTTAGAGCCTAGTGTTCCCTTGACCGGTATATGGAAGGATTGCAATAAATTCTGTCTTGTATGTTTGTGTTTGGGCCTAGGAATCCCTTGGTGGGTTTGTGGTAAAGCTTGAGGAAACCTTGATTGGTTTTATTATGAGTCCCACATCATGCTTGCAATATGGCACAGGGGTGATTAGTTGAAAGAAATATTTGATTAAGCCCAATCTATGGTCGGGTGATACGTGGAAGTTCCTGACTAGGTTGGCATATGCATTCATTAATAATATTTTCTTTTCCTTTGGTATTTCATGTGTAAATGTACTTGTTCATATGTCGTTTATATGGTTTTTATATCATTTTTATTTATGTTGGTTATGTGTTGGTTATGAGTATGTTTTGTGAAAGACTTGATGTATGACTCTTATCATGTTTTGACTAAAAATGAATGAACAATGAATATATTACCTAATAGATGATAATGCAGCTATTGTGATAAGGCATCAATGTTTTTTTACAAATATCATATAAGTATGAAGTCCCTTTGCTCAGATGTGACATTTATATGACCTGTAGATTACAAGTTCATGATGTGTTTGATGAAATGTCTGTCATGGTTAGGCCTTGTCATATCAGGTCCTTGTTCAAGTTTTTCATTAGAGGCCTTGGCATCAGGTTATTTATCATTTCTCGAAGTTTCATGAATTTTTGGGAAGTGGCTTGAGTCCTGGGACTTAAAAAGTGGCTCAGAATCTGGGGTTGCTAGCATATAACTACCTAAAAAAAGGCTACGGTCACATGGATGCCTTGTTTTGCATGCAACTTGAGGGTTTCAGTCGCATGGAGGGCTTGTCACCAGTGCGACTGGGGCTCTAGATTAGGCAAACAACAAGTTGTCTCAGGGGTTGAATACCTGGAAGGGTTGGTTGGCTCCCGAAGGTCTTGTTGCATCTAAGGAAGGTCATATTGGTCTTATCTTGTCGGTTACACATCCTTAAATATACTTGGGAAGTTGAATCATATCATAGTAACTCTTCGTCACATGTTTACCTCGGTGGACCAGTTAGCTTGGGTAAATGTGGGAGGAGGGTGTTATAGGGTGGTATCAAAGCATGGTTCAAACCTTGGATTCGGTGGGTGGAATGTGTTGTCATGTATGCATGTAGGTTGTATATGTACTTGTTATGTATGCATGGTGGTGGTAATTTTTATAGTTTTGTTGACATGAAGTTGATAATGTTGTTGTTGGGATGTGCTTGTCTTGAATGCATGTCAGTGCTTATACGTTATTATGCATGCATTGGCATGGTTATTGTTATGCGTGTATGGTAGGTCAGGCATGCATCATGGTGGTCATTATGTAGTCTATGTCATCATGATGTTGTTGGTATGTTATTATGTTGGTATGTTGGTTGAGATAGATCAAGAGACACATATCATCAAGGTGAGGTTGCAACACTAGACCTCGGGGTAAGAGAAAATCATCATATAGGTTTGTATGGTGGGTGTGTAGGTATGTTGGTTAATGATTTTTATATGAATTATGGTTACATACATGTCTGCCATTCTATTTTTGTTGTGGTTACATGTATGATAGATATTATTTGTTCAGTGTGGTCATATGTACATGTGTCGGTTGGTCATGCCTGGTAATAACTTGTTGTTATATGCAATGTATTCATATGCATGATGGTTATGGTCATTGCAACTAAGATCTTGATGTTATATGTATCATGCTAATTTGGATTGGCCTATGCAAATTGTTAGGGTATTGAAATTCAAGTATGAATCAACCTATTTGTGATATTGTGTTGTACTAATCTAAAATGACTGTGCATATGTGATTGTTATGCATGAATGACAATTGTTTATGAGTTTATGGTGTGAACATGTTAACTAGTTATTGTTATGGACAACATGACCTTATTTATGTTTGATTTGATATGTTGTGAAGTTATATTGTGTTAATCTAGATTGATTATGCAAACAAGATAGCCTCCCCTAAGATACATTAAGGTATGAGTTTGCTTATGTCGTTTACTTGGTGCTTGAATGTTTGACTATGTTGTCTATTTGGAGTTTGAGTGTTTGGTGTCTATTATGTCATCTATCTATGGTTTTAATGTTTTATTAGTCGCATAATATGAGTTCATATCTATAATATTGCATGAAGGAATGATCTTGTTTTGAGGAGGTTCCGCTAACAAATAGGTGATGAGAACAGTTGATATGTACTTGAGTGTAAGTGGGTGCTAGTTGTACTATCATGACTTATGATTGTGAGTTGATTATGACATGGTTGTTAGTCTTGGTAAAGGTCAATTTCAAATTAATAGATATAATATGTCATCTTTGGAATGTATGACTAACATGTGTGAACAGCTGCAGGGAAACATACTTGGCATTAGCGTGACAAAGTAATAGTTGATATGTTTATATAACTAATAGTTGGGTGATGTGATAGCATATACTAAGACTCAATTGCAGTAAGGTAAAAGGTACTAAGAAAGGAATTGGGTGAGAATTCCTTTGGCTATGTTTGGAAACTACAATTCCAAACAAATGTGTGCTTTGGATACCGGAAGTATTCTTAACCTTGATTTTTGTTTGACAATATGTGGATATGTACTATGTTCGTGAACATGTATTTGATAGGCATACTAGCTATTTTCTAGTTATAGTTGGCTTCGAGTTATAGCTGAGATTTGTCAAGGGAGTTGGAGTCCCTTGAGATATGATATATGTACGTGTTCAGTTAAAAGGAAATGTTCTTGGCACATCAAGGTATCATAATTAGTATATTGTTATATCTATTTTTACACTAACAATTATGTGGTATATCAGTATGATGTGGGGAATTACATGGCAAAAGAGGCTACCATGAAATCTTGAAGAAGGATCGGGTTGATATTTCCCTTGGAGACATTGCGGATCCATGGGGTTGAGTCATGGTGTTTGTTGCTAGTCTTGTGTTTTCGATATTTTGTGATATGTTGTGCGCGATTTGTGGTTTTGTTTCTATCTCATGCATGGCCATGCCACTTTTTTGTGGTGTCATATTGCTATTGGATTTCATGGTTTTCTTCTTGACCTTGACTTTTATGTTTTGAGGGTCTTGGGAATTGGTTGGGGAAGAGGAAAGTTAATGGAGCTTGGGGAGAGCTAAATGAAACCTAACAGGTAATGTAAGACTTGGATGAAGCTTGGTGTATGAGTAAGGGCAGTTAAAGGTAAGAGTATGATAGTTGGTTGGATTGGTTGGGTCCATTTGGATAAATGGACAGTGGCAGGACAGTCATGATAGAGGTAAAATGAAAGGTAAAGTAAGTGGTTTGGAGGTCTCAGATGCCTTGGCTAAGTTTGGAATTGGTTGGGGTAGAGGAAAGTAATAGAGCTCGGGGAGAGCTAAATGAAACCTGCAGGTAATGTAAGACCCAGATGAAGCTTGGTGCATGAATAAGGGCAACTAAAGGTAAGAGTATGATAATTTGTTGGATTGGTTGGGTCCATTTGGATAAATGGATAGTGGCAGGATATTCATGATAAAGGTAACATGAAAGGTAAATTAAATGGGTTGGAGGCCTCAGATGCCTTGGCTAAGTTGGAAACTGTTGTTCTCAATGTTGTGCATGTTGTGCACAGATAAATGGAATTCTCTTAACCTTAACCTTATGATATATGGTAATTATATTGTGATCATGATTATGTCGATGTATATATATGTATGTATGTCATTGTATGACAGGGTCGTCAGGGATCATGATTGTTTTATGTTGATGTTTATAAGTATGTGTGTATGTCATTTTCTAACAGGGTCATCAGGAATCATTCTTGTGGAGAAATGATTGCTTATGCAAGTGAATGGCATGAAGAGGTTCCTGGTCTTATGAGGAATCAAGTGGAAAGAGTAGCCTTGACAGATCTACAAGGTTAGTATCATGTGAATATGAATTTATATTATGTGATAAAACCATGTCTATGTTTATGTTATGGAAAAGTAATGTTGAGGGATACATATGCGGAATGAAAGCAATATGATCTGCGACATACTGGGACAAGCTTAGATGGTGGAAAGACATTGGAAGCAAGGTTTCCTAGTAGAGATAGTGTGGTCTCTAGCTGTGTGGTACTATTGTTGTGTATATGTTGTACATGTTGTACCTCTGGTGTTGTGTATATATGGTGTTGTGTACATTTTGTTTATTCAATGCTATGTGTATATGGTGTTGTGTACATGTTTTTTATGCAATGTTGTGTATGGATGGTATTTTATGCATGTTGGATATCCGGTGTTGTGTACATATGGTGTTGTGCGCATGTTGGATATGTGGTGTTGTGTACATATGGTGATGTGTGCATGTTTGATATGCAGTGTTGTGTATATATGGTGCTTTTTGCATGTTCCAAATGCGGTGTTTTGTACATATGGTGTGGTGTGCATGTTGTACATATGGTGCTATGTACATGTGGTGATGTGTGTATGATTGTACATGTGGTGTTGTGTGGTCTACATGTTGTATGTTGGCACTGGAATCATCACTTGGATTGTGACAAGTGCCTTACCAGACACATCTTGAGCTCAATGGATTTATTACATTTTGATTAGGTTTTTTGGAAAGTGGTTGGAACTTACACACTAAAAGGGATTTTGAGCAAATAAGAATCTCTCACACATATGAGGGCAGTGGTGCATGATGTGGTAGAAAAGTTGAGTTTGTAGTCTGATGGTTAGAAGAATGGAAGATAAATAGTGGATATGTAAAACATAACCCCACTGCTAAGAGGAAAGGGTGACACAAATTCTAGATCTAAAATTTATAGTGAAAGAATGCTTTAAAAGACTTACAAGAGTCTCACTCTACATTTTAAGAATCCCATTGAAAAGAAGGCTTCCAACTAACATGACCTCATGAATCGGGAATGTTTGATGAATCAATAATGACAAATACATATTTACATGCATGTTAGATCAAAAGACTTATAAAAACATGAAACAAGATTTAATTCAACCCCAAGGAATGCTTATGAACTATCTTCAATTCCTACTGAATCAGGAAAGCTTGGAACAAGACTTACAAAAATATATCATTATGTCTTGGAGGTTCACAAGATTGATAAAAGCATGAGATAAAACTTCATATTAAATCTGGAAAGATAGATAAAGTATGTAAAAATAGAAGGGAAAACAATACACACACCACACAGTTTGTGAGTCCTCAAGAGTGCATCTGGATATATTATATACTCAATATACAACACAGTATACCATAAGATGAACAACCAACAAACCTTTTTTCCATTGTTGTACATATAATATATACAAAAAAGGTGTTATGTTAAAGTCTTCATAATTAAAAAGTGCAATTATGTTTTAAATACTTAATTACAGTCTTCTACATATAGTGAAGTTTATCTTAAACATAATAGAAAAGTAGTCTGAAATAGAAATTAAGACAAAACATGATAGTATGGAGCTCGAAGTGGCTGATTTGAGCTGGCTGGATGCTCCTCGTTTGCTGGAAAAATTTCCTCCACAAAAAGTGCAACTGCCAACTGAAAAGGACACCTAGACCTTTATTTGCAAAAGTGTAGGAGTAACCAACTGAAATGACTTCTGGAAAATAGGTGAACTGGATGACACTTGGAAAAATACCATTACTATTAAGGTTGCATTCACTTTATAACCACTTAGTGTCATTCTTTCAAAACCAGAACCAAAAAGCAACCTTTTCACCTTCTTATACAAATTCCAAAAATAATAGCTACTTTCTAGGTTGTTTGTAAAACCAGATTTTCTGAAAAGGGTAGCTATATCTGAAAATACTGTGTATAAGCCAAAAATTACATGATTCTTTAGATTTTCATGGTTATATACATTCAATCATTAGAGATCTAGTATAGAAGCAAAAATCATGATAACTTCTGCCTTGGTTACCCTCTTGTTTGGCTTTCTCTGTTGTACTTGCTTTTTCTACTGAATTGTCTTCTTCCCTTTGGATAAAAAATTGATAGATGAATAAAGCTAGGCTATAGTTGGTTCTTCTACTGTATTGGTCTTTGAAACTTTACATTTCCCCTTAGCTAATGTTTTGAGAGAGGAAAATACTTGTGCTAGTGTTGGCTTCGCTGATGTTGGAACTGTGGCTTTGCATGGTGATCAACAAAATGGGTATTGGTCGGTTTTGAATGGTTCACCTTACCACCCTTACCCATTATGTTAATAGATAAATTGATGACTAATGCACACCTATAAAACAAGTACCATCAACCTTCCACAAAGCCCTGACTACTGGCACTCGGTAACAAACTGTTTTTCTGGACGATAAAAATTGTTTGTTGTAGCTTTCACGAGGGTAAATGGAAACAGAGATCTGCATGCCCTAAATCACGGTGAGAGGGAGTGACACGAAATCAAATGATTTAAATTATGTTTCCAACTTATTCCACCGAACACTTCACTCCATCATATTATTAACTAACAGCTTACTCATCCTTGATATATATCACTTTAATGAGTAACATTAGATTTGACTAGCCTTAGCAAATAAATAGCCAGCTCCTTTTAATAAATCCTCCAAGTAGAAATAGCCACCTTTGATCAAGGTAATACATCTTGTTTTAGCATACCGTCAATATTAAAAGAGCAATATATTTTCACTTGAGTAATGGCTCTTTTATCTCCTTGTACGAATTTTGCAGGAAACAACTACTTACTGGGTTTGCTTGTAAAACCATATTTTCTGAAGATAAAAGTTTCCTTTCTAGAAATGGTAGTTATTCATGTGCTATTCCTAAAAAAATGATGACTTTGACATTTTGTCTTTAACCTTGTATATAAATATCATGGTGAATGAATATAACTTCTCAAGCTAAACCCATGACCTTAACTACTCAAAGTAGTTAAAAGACTTATTAAAAAAAAAAATTACCCTAATAAATCTATGACACAAACAAACTATTGTTCTCAAAATTATTTTGGGATTTGGTTAAAAAATGATAAAAACTAATACATTTTAGCCCTCCATGGCCTTCAAACATAGGTTAGGAGACAAGAGAGGATCAAAGACACAACTTACAATGATGACCAGAATTTGAAATTTTTTGAAAAATTGCAGTGTTAATAGTGACTCCTATTGGGGATGAATTCCTCCCTGTGAGGCTTCAAGGATTGTAGTTCTGGTGCCTTGTCCAACCCTTATTTCTCCAACCAAAAATTCTGCTCATTAACTCAAAAATACCAGTATGCCTAGCCATTGGGTAATGGAGTCATAAGCTAGATTTAAATCATCTGCAACTTATTTCAACATGACTGAAATACGGAAATCAAAATTCAATCTAAAACTGAAAATAAATGCTCGAGTGGCGAGATTATTCATCCTCCTACTTCTAATCAGCGAAAAAATTTCCTAATCAAGTATAACTTGATTTCCAATGCAACCATAAAATCATTTTTCCATTAAAGAGAAAATATTGCATGCAACTGTTTGAAAATATCCACAAAGGATATAATATATGCAGTAAGAAACGAACTAGAAACCTGTACTTACTGCAATAAACTGCGTGTGTCATTTCAACTACTGCTATATTCAATACCCCTGCTGAAAATGAATCCATCCAATCAACAACCGGATCATGAAACATGTGAGGAATGTCTAGTTGATCCAAAAGACCAAGCTTCTATTGTTTAAAATATGCTATGTCAATAAAACTGGGCTACTCTTGTCCTCCTCTGCTGTTGGAACTGTGGCTTTGCACAGTGATGAACAAAATGGGTATTGGCCGGTTTTGAACGGTTCACCTCACCACCCTTACCCATTCTATTAACAGCTAACTTGACCACAAATGCACACCTATAAAACAAGGAACAACAACCTTCCACAAAGCCCTGACTGTTGGCACTCGGTAACAAACTATTTTGTTGGAGGATAAAAACTGTTTGTTGTAGCTTTCACGAGGGTAAATGGAAACAGAGCTTTGCATGCCCTAAATCATTGTGAGAGGGAGTGTCATAGAAATAAATGATTTAAATTATACTTCCAACTCATTCCACCAAACATTTCACTCCATCAGAGCTTTGCATGCCCTAAATCATTGTGAGAGGGAGTGTCATAGAAATAAATGATTTAAATTATACTTCCAACTCATTCCACCAAACATTTCACTCCATCAGATTATTAACTAATAGCTTACTTGTACCTCATCCTTGATATATTTCACTTTAATGAGTAACATTAGATTTGACTAGCCTTAGAAAATAAAATAGCCAACTCCTTTTAATAAATCCTCCAATTATAAATAGCTACCTTTCATCAAGGTATTACCTCTTGTTTTAGCAGACCTTCAATATTCAAAGAGCAGTATCTTTTCACCTGAGTAATGCCTTTTTTATGTCCTTGTACGAATTTTGCAGGAAATAGCTACTTACTAGGTTTGCTTGTAAAACCAGGTTTTATGAAGATAATAGTTGCCTTTCTAGAAATGGTAGCTATTCATGTGTTATTCCTAAAACAACTGATGACTCTGACATTTTTTCTTTAACCGTGGATATAAATATCATGGTGAATGAATAAAACTTCTCAAGCTAAACCCATTACCTTAACTACTCAAAGCAGTTAAAAGACTTATTGAAATAAAATTTACCCTAATAACTCTATGACACAAAAAAACTATTGGGCTCAAAATTATTTTTTATTTTGGTTAAAAAATGATAAAACCTAATACATTTTATCCCTCTAGGTCCTTCAACCATAGGTTAGGAGACAAGAGAGGATCAAAGGCACAACTTACAATGATGACAGGACTTTGAAAATTTTTGAAAACTTGTAGTGCTAACATTGTACATGAGGTGTTATGTGCAGGTGGTGTTGTGTATAGGTGGTACTGTGTAGATGGTTTGTTGTGCACATGTGGTATTGTGTGCATGTTGTACATGTTGTTTTGTATACATGTGGTACTGTGTATTTGCATTGTGTAGTCGTGGTATCATGACATGTGTATTCGTTGTGTTGTAATATGTGTATATATATGTATGGTTTTGTACACTTTATGTAGGTGTATGTATTGCATTCTGTTGTACACTGGGTGTAGGTGTATGTGTTGTGTCGTACACCGGATGTAGGTGTATGTGTTGTGTTGTACACTGGGTGTAGGTGTATGTGTTGTGTCGTAGACCGGGTTCAGGTGTATGTGTTGTGTCGTAAAACGGCTGTAAGTGTATGTATTTTGTTGTGTTGTACACCAGATGTAGGTGTATGTGTGGTGTTGTATGCCAGGTGTAGGTGCATGTATTGTATGATTTTGTATGTTTCTAATGCACACTATGTGTATGTGTACATGGTTGAAGAGAAGGAATTGGGTGATTGTCGAATGTGGAAACTGATCTGGTGTGGGTAATGAAAGAAAAAAGGTATAAGCTAAGGATTGATTAAAGGATAAGTATCAATATTTTATTTCAGTTTTAATTATGCATATGATCTATGATTCTATTTTATGATGGTTACATGTGATCTATGATTTTGACTATGATGGTTGTGTTTTGAGCTAACTGGATGTGATATGTTTATACATGATGATTTGATCAAACAACTAGTTTGACTTGTTGTGACAGGAAGTGAACATAAGTGCAAGTGTACTTTATTGATGGGATACCGATGAGGTATGATTTGGATCTATTTCAATTTATTTTGAATTTAATGGAAATTATGTGCTTGTTACAAGAGAGCATGAAAATTCCCGGTTGGGTGGTTGAAACCTACTACAAGAATTATCAGCAGTAGTGAAAGGAATTGTAACAGGAAACGATATGTTGGTAAAGCACTTCAGGAGAAAGGCCATTGTGGGACACTGGTACCCAATAGTTTCCATTGATTTCCATTAGCATGCTATGACTGGTAAGATGGTTTGATTTCCATGTATATGCCTTGGTTTTTGGACCTTCCGATGTGAGGAAACCTTGCCAAGGGATGGATCGTCCGGGATAGAGAATTTAGGGGAAATTGGAAGGTGAGTGCCTGCACGGAAGGGAATGACTCGATTGCCTGAGGGGTTGTGTAGCAGAGAAGGGAAGCCCAAGGATGGTTTTTTTTGTCATTATCATTTCCAAGTGGAATCAAATGCACATTGGGAGTGTTCCATGGAAAAATGAAACGATAACTGTTCATTGAGAGGACAAGTGGCACGAGATTGTAGCACTGAACATTGGATGCATTTTGACTTTGGCAGTGGATTCTGGACTTCCTGCGAAGGAAGTGAATCCTGGTACTATTTTTAGGGTGGAGGTGTGAGCCTCTAGATTCCCTTGTTGCAGATGCAGACATTGTATCCTTCTATTTTTTGGTTGGGAAAATGTGCATATGT
This sequence comes from Pinus albicaulis, assembly GCA_034641835.2. NCBI lineage: Eukaryota > Viridiplantae > Streptophyta > Pinopsida > Pinales > Pinaceae > Pinus > Pinus albicaulis. Next base: position 963,594,881 of record CM076569.1, read on the forward strand.
GCATATGTGTATATGTGTATATGTGTATATGTGTATATTCTTGTAAATACTGTATCAAGTTGGATTTATAAATCTCCATAAAAAATATGGTCATTTATTGGTTGAAGCAAAATTACATGAGTATATATGGTTTTTATTGTAAGCATTGTAATTAGTTATGTTATAAATCTCTAGTAAACGGTATGTTTGTCATGTTTCAGCGAGTTATTCATTGTAAATACTGCAACGAGTTGTCTTATAAATCTCCATAAGTAATTTATTTTTGTTTTCAACGTTTTTTCTAGTTGTAGGTGTCATTCAACACCGAGGACGGTGTTCCTTGTAGAAAATCCATGTAGATTCAAACTAATATTTGTAATATGCTAAAACAAAATACTTGAATCTACTCTACAAATTATGGAAACCAATTACGATCACATAATCACATGAACAAGAAAGATAGAGAATTTCAATCGCACAACATAAATATTTATCTAGGGAAAGCCTTTGCTAAAAACCTTGCTATTTGTATATAAAATAATATGAGAAAAATACAATGCTTCTCTCAAACTTGATATATCTCTGCACTATCTTTGTCTATCTCATTGCTTCCTAGTTTGAATATGGCCAATACTTAGCCAATTTCCTAGCATTCCAAGCTCCTACTTCCTTGCGTAGTTCAATGAGGAATTAGGCCCCTATTTAATGAGGAAGTTCCCTAATAATCGTTGTGCAGTACATCGAGTCTCTTCCTATGACTCCATGCACCATCCGTACAATTGGATGATTATACAACTAATATTACAGTTCCCTTTAACTCCAATCTCAACTGGGTCTTCCTTATAGCTTACATGCATGAGTTATTTATGAGTGAATTATCAATTATTTGAATGGTCACTACATGTGAATTAAATCTCATTTAATTCACTTGACCTCTCACTAGATCCTCCATCAGTTAACCAGTTAAATTGATTTTAACTCAAATAAATTAAGTTAATTAATTACAACTCAAAATAAATTGTAATTCCCCCCCTAAAACTTAGGGAACACTCTACATGCCTCTAGTTTGACCCTCAACTTGAATTGACTGAGCTGACTAACTATTCCTGACTTACTTAACTCGTACAAGTTGTCATGTGATGTGGAATTACAATTTCCTTCTAATTTAATTAAGGGAAAATTAAATTTAGAACGCTCTTCTTGTTGCCATTTTCAATATTTCTTGTTGCAAATTTCAACACTCCCTCTCAACAAGAAAGGAATTCAACTCTATCCCGATCCGGTACCTTTGGAATGTTCTACATGCAACACTTCTCTCTAGTGTTGTTTCTACAACAAATTCTGAAACTGAAAAGCATCCAAACTTAATCAATTGTGAGAAATATGATGCATCTGTTACCATAGTCTCTAACTGCTAGTAGCTATTGTACTGTCAACTGAAAACTTTTCGTTGATGTTGACTCTGTACTATGCCATCTGCACTACTGCCAACTCTGCTCTACGCTCCCCAGTGTCCGACTGCTACTAGTCTTTTTGTCTGTCACTCTGATATCTTACTACATCAATTTCCACTAATTCATCATGCTACTATTTACTATGGCTCCCGTATCCAAGTAATGATCAATGAGACAAAACATCTCAATGAACCCTGCCCAAATTGTTGCACTCTTGGGAATATTGCTTCACATTTCCCTACCTATCTCTTGGATGTATGGCTGCATGTACTCCTTCTTCCCACTTGGCTCAAATTCTCCTCCTAATAGAGGTCTTTGAATGATCATCATCCTCATGGTCAACCCAATTGTCAACTGGTTGAGGCTTCATCTTGAGAGCTAAATCATGCTCCCTCTCAACCACAACATCTATAATCCCTGCCTTTCTCGTCAAGGTTGTGCATGCATCTTCCTCTAATGTGTAGAGGCTCTTGATCCTAACACCAAATTTCTTGAGTTGACATGAAAAAATATGCTTAAGGTAGGCCTTCCCATCTCTGAAGACTACCTCATACCCATTATCTTCAATCCTCAATTTCTTCATCAGTTCAAGTTTCTCGTCTTCATTTATATTACCAAATAGCTTATTGAGAGTCTTCTGCATAATAAAGGGAGTCTCTTTACCATGTAGTTTCAATACTATGTGGTCTCTCACACCATCCAGTTTGATCCTCCTCGCTCTTGCTACACACTTCTTACACTTTTCTAGATCTTTAGCATCATATGTTGGAGGCTTCGAGATATCATGATCTATGAATTTCTTCAGATGATTATCTTCCAACACTCCCTTAATCCATAGGAATACATCATGCTAGCTCTAAAGAATGATACTGAAAATTCAATTCACCTACAAGGACAACTTTGAATTCTTATCTTCTATTGTTATTTTTTCTCTAATACCATGTATAAAATCCACGTAGATTCAAACTAATATTTGTAATATGCTAAAAAAAATACTTGAATCTACTCTACAAATTGTGGAAACCAATTACGATCGCATAATCAAATGAACAAGAAAGATAAATAATTTAAATCGCACAACACAAAGATTTATCTGGGGAAAGCCTTTACTAAAAACCTTGCTATCTATATATTGCATAAATCAAAGAATATGAGAACAATATAATGCTTCTCTCAGGCTTGAGAGCTCTCTTCACTATCTTTCTCTGTCTCACTGCTTCCTAGGATGACTCGGGGCAATACTTAGCCAAGTTCCTAGCCTTCCAAGTGTTGAGATTCAACAAGAAATTTCAGTACCCACGCCTAGTGTGGGACTAGGAGGTCCAAGCAGCACCTACACTAGAGTGGGACCACAGGTCTTAGCAGCACCTACACTGGTGTGGGATAAATTTGGTGCATGTCTATTTTAGTTATCCCTTAATTAAGATGGAAAATAAAATGTAATCTAATCTCAAAATAACTTGTAATAGTTAACTGAGTGTGATAAACTCAGTTAGCTCATGAATTTCGAGTTAGAGGTAGTTGGTGAGGCATGCAGAGTAATTCTAGTTGTAACAGAGTTCGAAGTGCATTGGTGCATTATTTAATGCAGGTTGTAATCATTTTAACTCAGTTAAGTGAGTTAAACTCAGTTGTGCTAGTTGTAACTATTAGATACACTAGTGAGAGATCAAGTGAATTAAATATTAATTAATTCACAATCAGTGATCTCACATGCAACTGAGGATTTACTATTATTAGATGCATGGATGTCAGATCCAGTGGAGACCCAGTTGAGATCTAGGTGAAATGGAATTTGACTATCAGTTGTAGGATTATTAGGTTGCACCCATGCAACCAAACACCCATTGGAATGCCCATGATACTTGTGAAGTCAAGGAAGGCCAAAATTCCTAAATAATAGGGATTGTGCAAGCAAGGCAGACTGTCTGGAGGCATTAAATTGGCTAAGTATTGGTCGGTTTTATCTGAGACATTGTGAGACAATTAGTTGAATACATGAGGGCTCTTGTGAGAAGATTTTTATGTAATTGTTTCATGATTCCATGCTGAATATACAATAGAAGATAGTGGGGTTTTGAGTAGCAAGCTTTCCCCAGGAAATTATCTGTGTTGTGGCTTGATTGATTCTTCTTTTCTTCATGTGATTAGCGATTGTGTTTTTAATTCCGTAATTGATTTGCAGAAGTGATTCAGTATTTAACTTTATTACATTGTTAGATCATATTGAATCCATGATATAAATGCTTGTTCTATAATTTCTACACCAAGCTCCTACTTCCTTGCATAGTTCAATGAGGAATTAGCCCCCCATTTAATGAGGAAATTCCATAATAATGGTTGCGCAGTACATCAAGGCTCTTCCTCTAACTCCATCCACCATATGTACAATTGGATGATTATACAACGGATAGTACACTTCCCTTTAACTCCAATCTCAACTGGATCTTCCCCAGAACTAACATGCATGAGTTATTTATGAGTGAATTATCAGTTATCTGATTGGTCACTGCATGTGAATTAAATCTAATTTAATTACTTGACCTCTCACTAGTTCATCCATCAATTATAACTAGTTAAACTAATTTTAACTCAAATAAATTAAGTTAATTAATTACAACTCAAAATAAACTGTAATCGGGCCCCCTAAAACTTAGGGAACACTCTACATGCCTCTAGTTTGACCCTCAACTTGAATTGTATTCCTGACTTAGTTAAATCGTACAATCTATCATTTGATGTGGAATTGAAATTTCCTTCTAATTTAATTAAGGGAAAATTAAATTAGAAGTCTGTTTCCATTTTCAATATTTCTGGTTGCAAATTTAAACATTCCCCAAGGGGGAGGGGTCTGTAACAACCCTGGTTAAAAATCCATGTAAAAAAAATATATGACCAAGGTCATGGGACATGTATTTCAAGATCAATGTTGGGAAAAACATCCTAGTGGTTGTTCATTTGGTTTATTATGGCTAAGGGAAATTGGAAAAGGCAATAGAACAGGCTTTGGAAATGCAAGAGATATTAATTGGCATATTATCTATAATAATAATGGAAAATAGGACAAAAGGAAGGTGAAAGGTCACATGTTGCATGTGAGGAGGAAATTGAAGGAAAATAATGTAAAATTGAATAAATCAGAGGCCTCAATGATACAGAGGCTTTTGGGGATCAGTTGGTAAGATTTTTTCAATTCAGTTTTGAGATCTCTCTCTATTCTCTCTCCCTCTCATACTTTTGCACGGTTATATTTTTCTTGGAGCACTTTAGCATTAGATCAAGGAAGCAAAGGAAGGAAAAAGAAGCCAAATAGAAGCAAATATCAAACAAGGAAGAGCAGAATCAAGCGGCTACAATGGGATTAATTGTAGGTATCAAGTTGCATGTATGGTTTCCTTGCTAGTTTTGGCATTCATGGTACATGAATGTGTGTATTTGGTTCTCTTGTTGTCATTGGCATGGGCTTTTCCAGGTGTGACAGTGGTTTTTAGCCTTGACTTTCCATTTCTGGATAACCATGGTGTGGTGTGGTTTATTTTATATGGTTGAGTTGGATTATCGAATGGTATCGAACCTAAGTGGGGCAGTCTCGAGAAAAATCACAAGGCCTAGGAATCCCTTGATAAGTAATGGAAGGATACATGGTAAATACTTATTGTGAACCTCCTTGTTAGGCCTAGGAATCTCTTGACCAGTATTGGTGGGATACATGGTAAAGCCTAGAGGATGGATCCTCATTAGGGCTACGAATCCCTTGACTGGTAATGGCGAAATACACGATAAACACTAGAGAGTGGAGATAGAAAAATTCCTAACGGTTTATGTGGAGATAATCAGAGGCATCCATGCTTGTTTAGGGCCTAGTATCCCTTGACTGATATATGGCAGGATTGTAGTAAAGCTTGTATTGTATATTTGTGTTTGGACCTAGGAATCACTTGGTGGGATTGTGGTAAAGATTGAGGAAACATTGATTGATTATGTTGTGAGTCCCACACTCATGCTTGGAATATGGCACGGGGTAATTTGCTGAAAGAAATATTTGGTTTAGCCCAATCTATGGTTGGGTAGTACATGGAAGTCCCTGACTTGGTTGGCATATGCATTCATTAATAATATCTCCTTATCCTTTGGTATTTCATGTGTAAATGTACTTATTCATATGTGATTTTTACGGTTGTTATATCTTTGTTATTTATGTTGGTTATATGTTGATTATGAGTATGTTTTATCAGATACTTGATGTATGGATCTTATCATGTTTTTAATAGAAAATGAATGAACAATGAATATATGACATAATATATGATAATGCAGTTATTTTTATAAGGAATCAATGATTCTTTATGAATCTCATATAAGTATGGAGTCTCTATGCTCATATGTGTTTATATGACTTGTAGAATGCAAATTCATGATGTGTTTGAAATAATGACTATCATGGCTAGGCCTTATCAGATCACATCCTTGTTCAATTTTTGCATTAGAGGCCTTTCCATCATGTTATTTATCATTTCTGTAAGTTTCATGAAGTTTTGGGTAGTGACCTGAGTCCCGACCCTAAAAAAGTGGCTCATAATCCAAGTTCGTTGACACATAACTTCCTGAAAAAGGCTACAATCACATGGATTCCTTGTTGTGCATGCGACTGGAGGGTTTCAGTCACATGGAGGGCTTGTCATCAATGCGACTAGGTCTCTAGATCAATCAAATATCAACTTGTCCTAGGGGTTGAGCATGTGGAAGGGTTGTTTGGCTCCTGAAGGTCTTGTAGCATCTAAGGAAGGTCAGATTGGTCTTGTCTTGTCAGTTCCACTTCCTTAACTGTACGTGGGAAGTTGAATAATATCATAGTAACTCTTCATCGCATGTTTACCCTGGTGAACCGGTTAGCTTGGGAAAATGTGGGAGGAGGGTGTTACACTAATCTACTAGCAATTTGAATGGTACACTAACAATAGTTAGATACTACGAAAATCTCGTGCAAGATGTTAAATTCATGTAACATCAATATCTCTAACAACGCTATAAAAACCCCTGAGTTGTCGTTACTTATAGAATAAAATAATATTTATGGTTTCCCCCTCGGGACCCTCCATATATGCATCCACATGTGGGTCGAGTCGATACTCTTAATGTTGGGCCCACGTTCAGATCTCTTTTTGTGCAGGTGATGCCGAGCTAAAACTGGCTCTGCCAATTATGCCAGCTTAAAATCCACAATGCCAACCTCTATGGTTGAAAAGGAACTTCCTTCATCCCAAATTAGGGAGATAAATCCCTTTTAATATTCGACTAAATTTAAGTGGAAGGAGCCACAAGTGTGGATGAATTCCCCAAAAACCACCAGATTTAATTTTTTATTATATAGTAAGAGTGGGCCCCAAATATAAACAAAACCACCATGGTCTTGATTCATCTATACTACAAGTGCATGGGAAAAATTCCCTTTTACCTTTCAACTAACTCGACCTGATCCTCCTAAAGCCATTTTCCTTACAGATGCTCCTTTGCTATGGCTCACTCGACCACACCTCATTACCTGTTTCCCAACTCCTTTATTTTGTCGGCTTTTACACATCATCCTCACCTTGTGTCACCCCAGCTGTTCCAAAGTGTGCTTAAAGGAAAACCTCTAGGAATTCCCTTCAGGGATGATGTAAAGATATGTGCAGGCCCAACACCACTTGGCATTCTTTATTGTCACCTTATTTTGGCCCACATGCCACGTTCGCTCGGTCCTAGTCACCTTGGACCTCTCCAAAGGTGCGAAAATTATTTTCCTCCTGGGAGATAGACTCCAGCAAATGGGAATTATTCCTGGCAATTGTTGATCCCGACTCTCATCAGCTACCATCCATGAACCTTTGAAAATAACACAAACCCCTTTCCTCCTAGATGAGTCAACATTGTTTCTTAGCCCACTTGTCAGTCTTTGCTCCAATAAAAACCATTCTCTTCATCCCAACGCTTTACTTATTGAAAGATTGCCACATCTCTCGGGCTCCTACTCAACCTGACTGCTCCTTTGTATGTTCCTCCGTTGATCTTCCGAGGAAGACCTACCAGGACACGTCACCCGACCCTGTCTCTTAATGGAATATTTTGACAAGAACACAAGTTTTGTCTCCATGCTCTATCAATAGAAGAAATCTCACAAGTTTAAATAAATATAAATCTCAACCATTTATGCTATGACCTTGGCCTTATGTTTTCAAGCTCCCCTTTCTTCTTATACTTCTTCATGCCTTATTTTTGTCTTTTATGCATCTCCTTTCTGCTTATAATTTGTGCTCGACTTCTGTTATAGGATTGTACTTTTACTCCTCCTTTGATCCTTCATAATATATGGATTTCCATGTTTTTTCTATGACTTTGATCTAATATGAAAAGGCTCTATAACAAGGTTATCACCCCTGAAACATCTATACAATGGGCTATCATTCCTCTCCAATTTTCCTATGGATCATTGATCATTTTGTTGATCAATGATTATAGCCTTAATCATTCAAACTATAAAGAGAAGGGTTCAACTCTGTTTTAAAAGGGTTCTGACCTCCTCTGAATTAACTCTGATATGTGTTCTTAAGACACTCTCCTCCTGAGCTTGTTTGCTACAATCCTGTAATTAATCGTTTTTAACAACATAAATACGATTAAACAAATAAATTATTGGCACACTCAAATTCCAAATAATCAAACAAAGTGTTTCTATATTATAACACATAGATAATGTACAAAGACCTTTATTCCCTCTTAGGCTTGATTTACAACAATTAAGCCCTTTCAGCCCTTTTGGCCCACATGGCCTCACTCCTCTATTCTCAACCTTCCACTCTACACACTTCTACATACACTACATGCTTTTGTTTACATAACTATGCAAATAGGATTCTGAAACCATAATCTGGTTCAAATACACTAATCACTCAACCAAATCTAATTCTAGATCCTCTAGATCTAGATATCCTCCAAGAAATATAAATAACCCTCAAACCTCTCTATATCTTTCAAATATTCTCAAGATATCTCCTAAAGAGTGGATTTGATTACCGTTATTCCTCATTCTCATCATTTATATACAATTCTTCTAAAAAATATGAAAATACATTCAAATTAAATAATTTCACTCAATTAGGGAACAAACTCCCTTAGTAAATGAAAGACCCCTATTCTAGCCAAAAAAAATTTACTAAGATGCTCTTGCACCATACTCCCAAGGTGGAAAAAAATCATGGTATCTTGAACATGTGCCTTTATAAGTTGATGAATCCTCCTGGATCCAAAAATTTATGCTGCAATTGATCTTATGTTCTTTTTTTCTTATTTCCTGCTTCTATTGTTGTCTTTCCCATCCTTCCAGGTTTCCAAATCTTATGTTGGAGTTTTCCACTTTCCTTGCTAATGCATTTTTTCTTAGTCAATTGCTTCCTGTTGTTGGCTTCCCTTCTCACACTAGTATGCCTTTTCTTAGGCACTTTCATCATCAACCTTCTCAACTTATCAATCTCCACATCCAATCTATCCTCTTTCTGGTACATGTTGCTCCTTGTTTGTTGGAAATTATTGTTGTTGTTATTTGTAACTTGCTACCTCTTCTACTCCTTTGAGTTAATGTTGTGCAAATTTCTAATCTGTTATTCAAAATCAACTTGAACTAGGTCTACAAATTCTATGCAGTCACCTATATCTCTTGTTTGCCATTTCTCCAAATATCTCATCTCCTCCTCAAAATCTTTAACCACTGATTCAGAATGTTCTATTGGAGGTTTAAATTCACCTTCAAGAAATAGTTTACATTCTATTTATTTAATTACAACTTCATATTCATCATTTCTTCTTGTTTTTTCTACTTCATAATCAGTTTGAAAATTGAAATTTACCTTTGTTCCTTTAGATGTTGTAAGTGTCTCTTCTTGGCTAGGTACCGAAGAACATTCCTCTTCTCTAGTTATAATCTCCTACCTAGACTAAAACTTCATCAGCATTTTTTCTAGCAACTGTAAGTCTTATTCACATTTTTTAAGCACCTCATCTGAACACTACATTTCCTCTTGATTGTTTCCACTAGTCAACTTCATTCTAATTTCTGCCAGAACATATTTATGCAATTGTCCTTTAAAAATTGCCTTCCTTGACTGTGTATAATCCTCTCTTTGTTGATTTGTATGATAAAATTCTATCCCATGTTAATTTAGAATAAAATTCATGATTTTTCGACTTTTATCCATCCTTAAGACAATTTTCAATGGTTTTCCATCATCTTCATCAAAACTTGCAATCGTGCACAACTTGTCAACTTTAAAAACACAAGGCTTTATAGCCTCTATTATTTTTTTGGTCATAAAATCCACATAGTTCATGAAATTCTCATGGAGTCTCTTATCATCATCTTCATCATCTTATTCCCCTAGTAAGGGTCCCTGCTATGGTTCTAAAATGCACACATTCATCTCATAATCATCTATTCTGAGTTCTTCCCTCAATCTAGAAAAATTCATTTGCCTCAACTTCCTTTTGCAACTTGTTCGTGGGGGCTTCACTCAATGAACCTTTGACATATCATGCACATTAATGGCATAATAAATAATACCCTTATTTTGACTACATAATGGAAAATGCCTCTAACAATCACATTATTTAACTCCCTACCTATACGAACCCAATACACATTCCCAATTTAAAAAACCCCTAATTTCACTAGATATTGTAGGTATCCATATTTTCATTAACATATTTTATACACAATTATATTTTTTCATTAACTTTGAGCTCCATTTTTTATAACTTCCAATATAAAAACCTTTTACCCCCTATTATATGTTCAATATACTATGTCATTTTTTCCTCAATACACATCCCCAAATATGAATGCATGTGGTATGGTATTTCTCCCCAAGTGAAGCCCCTGTGAACTTGTGCCGCTTCACCTTTTTCCATAGAAACCATCCATATCTATGGTTTTCATCATCTTCTTGTAGCATCTCCATAAGCACATTCAATAGTGCCTCCATCTCAACAAGTTCCTTATCAAATTCTTCATCTTTCAACTTCCTCTTGATGGTTTTTTCCTTGACATCTTCTCTATTTCTTCTATGGATTCCTCCTGAACCTTTGTCTTGACTATCAGTAGTCATGATCTCTTCCTCTTGTGTCAACTTCACCATATTCATTATGAGTTGCAATCTAGACTTTGTAACAAGCCCACTCCAATGACCTTTTACCCATTACCTCACCAAGATCCTCCTCAACTCAAACTGTTGGTATCTACTAGTTCTCTCACCTAGAACCTATTTGATCACTCCTTACTCCTTTGGTTTTTTCACATACTTACTCACTTCTCTGAGAACTTATATGTGTCCTTGTCTTCTTCCTCATGGTTCTTTTCCACAAGATTTACTTTAAAACATTTTACTTGCTATATTCCTCCTCTATCATAGCTTTATAACTGCAACTCTCTTCCTTGTTGCCACCTGTAATCAACTATTTATCTCACACATTAGATGAAAACATAAAAACCATTCACCTCTTGTCCAATATTATTTGAACATGTGCTTTTATCAATATTCCTATTTTTTACCTCTATCTTACTATGTGCCTTAAGAATATCATTGTTCCTCCTTTATTACAAATCTTATTCCTGCAGTAACTTATCCTCTACTTCAATACAAAATGAAAATTAAAACAATTTTACTTCATCAGATTTTCCACACCTGATCTCATGCAACCTATATTTCTTCAAATACATTTTTGTTTCCCCAATTAAAAACTTTCAAGCTATAGATATTTCTAGCTTTAATACCAAATGATGTTGAACTAAAACTAGCTATGCCAATTATGTCAGCTTAAAACATAGAGTGCTAACCTCTATAGTTCAAAAGGTGCATCCTTCAACCCAATCTAGGGAGATAAATCCCTTTTAATCTTCGATTAAATTTAAGTGGGAGTAACCGCAAGGTAATATAAATTCCACAAACATCACTAGATTCAATTTTTTATTATATACTAAGTGTGGACCTCAAATATAAACAAAACCATCATGGCCCCGATTCTTCTATACTACAAGCGAATGGGGAAAATTCCCTTTTACCTTTAAACTAACATGACCCAATCCTCCTAAAGCCCCTTTCCTTCTTGATGCTCCTTTGAAATGGCTCTCTCAACCACACCTTGTGACTTGGGTCCCAAGTCCCTTATTTTTCCAACTTTTACACATCATCTCAGGCTCACGTCACCCTGACTCTTTCAAAGTGTGCTCAAAGTGTGCTCAAAGGAAAACCTCTCGGAATTCCCTTTTCGGATTATGTAAACAACTGTGTGCGACTAAATCCTCTTGGCTTGCTTTACTTCCATCTTCTTTTGGCCCACATGCCATGTCCGCCTGATCCTCGTCACCTAGAACCTCTCCAAAGGTGTGTAAAGGATTTTCCTCATGGGAGACAGATTTCGGGGAAAGAAATTTATTCTCGTCAAATATTGATCCCAACTCTCGTCATATCTCATCCCCGACCCTTTTCAAAGTGTGCAAACCCTTTTCCTCCAGGAGGAGTCAACACTCCTTTGTGGCCCACTTTTCAGTCTTCACTCCAATAAAATACCTCCTCATCATCCTCATGCTTTACTTATTGGTCGAATGCCACATCTTCCCAATTCCTACTCAGCCCAAATGATCCTTTGTATGTTCCTCCTTTGATCTTCTAGGGAAGACCTTCCAGGATATGCCATCCTGAACCTATCTCTTAATGGACTCTTCTGACAAGAACTCAAATTCTGTCTATTGGATTTGTCAATATATGAACTCTAGCAGGCTTAAATAAATACGAGTCTCATCCCTTTATACTCTAACCCTGTTTTTTTTCTACAAGCTCTCCTTTATTCTTATAATTCTTCATACCTTCTTCTCATCTTCTATGCATCTCCTTTAGGATTATACTTAGTGCTTAGATTCTGCCACATGCTTGCTCTCACACTCCTCCTCTGATCCTTCATAGTATTTGGATTTCCATGCTTCCACTGCACCTTTGGTCTACTATGAAAAGGATTTGTCACAAGGTTATCACCCATACAATATTTTTGCAATGGGCTAGCATTCCTCTCCAATTATCCTATGGATCATTGATCACGTTGTTGATAAATGATTATAATCTTAATCGTTTCAACCGTAAAGAGAAGGGTTCAATTATTTTTAAAAAGGGTTTGGACCTCCTCTGAATTAACTCTAATATGTGTTCTTAAGATGCTCTCCCTCTTGATCTTGTCTGCTACAATCCTGCAATCACTCATGTTTAACAAAATAAATACAATTCTATAAAAAAAGGCCTGGCACACTCAAATACCAAGAACTCGAATAGAGTGTTTCCTCTATTATAACACATATATAATGTACAAAGTACTTCATGCCCTCTTAAGTATGATTTACAAAAATTCAGCCCTTTTGGGCCTTTTTTCCCACTTGGCCTCACTCCTCTACTCTCAATCTTCCTCTTTACACACTTCTACATATACTACATGCTTTTGGTTACATAATTATACAAATAGGATTCTAAAACCGTAATATCGTTCAAATCCACTAATCAATCAGCAAATCCTATTTCTAGATCCTCTAGATCCACATATCCTCCAAGAGATCTAAATAACCCTCAAACCTCTCTAACTCTTTCAAATATTCTTGAGATCTATCCTAAAGAGTAGATTTGATTACAATATTCCTCTTTCTCACCATGTTAGGTCCCTATAATACTAGTGTAGCCCCTTATTGTTATTGTTAGTGTAGTACCCTTATTGTTATTGTTGTGCCCATTTATCCCCCATATTGTTATTTTTGTGCCCCATAGAATCCCACTATTTTTATTATTGTGCCCTCACATTATTATTGTTATGTAGGCTCTGATTATATTGTGACCCCTTAGACTCCTATATATACAAAGGAGGTCTTGTCATTTGTATCATCTGAGAATTGTTCATTTATGTAATTTAAATAAGGTTTCCCCCTTGAAGAAGATAATTTTTAATCTGTTGATCTATATTTTCTTATATTTTCTGAGTTGGTTGCATAACATTTGGTATTAGAGCTTTGGATTCTAGGGTTTCATTGCTTCAAACAGGTCATCATGGAATTTTTGCTATAATTTTTTTTTATACGAAGCTTCAAAAGATAAAATTGCGACCACATGGAGTCGAAATATTGGTGAACTTAATTTCATAATTTCATATCTTGGTTTGCTATATTTTATGAGATATGGTTCGAAGAAATTAGGGTTTTTTCATGCTCCATAATTCAGTCTCAAACAAGTGAATGAGGGAAAATTGTCACAACTTTCTCTTCAAACATCGGATTGGAGATTTGTAACATGTGATAGAAAGAGAATGGATTGAAGTTTTGTCTATTTCAATTTTAGGGCCAAAGTTTTAAAGAATGACACATGGAATTATGTACAAGTTCACTTTACTGAACTAGTCCACAATCATGCCATTATGGGAGATTTGGCATAACATTATCTTGAAGAATATAATTTTGGTCTGAATTATGGTGTTGGAAATAAGATTCAAAGGGATTCGACACGAAGGAATTTAAGACATTGGATATTAAAAATTACAGAGTTACAACCATTTAAATATCGAGCTCTAAAAATAAATAAAAAATGTGTGTATTTTTTTAAACATTTGCATAATGTTTGTTTGAAAAATCAGTTTGAAGTGATTCCAAGGGAATATTGAAACATATATATCAATATTAGGTTATAAAATTCCTCCCAAACAAAAGAATTACACACCCATTAATCCCTTAGAAAGCTATACTATGATGCATGAAGAGAAATAATTGTAGTATGATATATCAAAATTAAGGGACCAAGTGCAACAAATTTCACTCTCACAAAGAGAAACCAAAGATGAACTAAAAGGGGACAAGGATGGCTTAAAATGGGACATGGATGGTTTAAAATATGAAATAAAAGGTGACATGGATGGTATAAAAGGAAACATGGAGGTTTTTAAAGTAGACATGGATGCAATGAATGTCAAGTTGGAAGTGTTGACAAATTTGTTGCAAGAAATACTTCCCAGTGGTGATAAGGTAATCCATGAAATCGTGACGATGAAAAAAGGAATATGAATTATGATTTTAGAGACTCCAATGTGGGGTTTAAGAAACACCACATTCCAAAGATAGATATGAGGAATTTTGATGGCAAAGATCCGGTAACATGGATACTACAGATGGAGAAATATTTTGATTTACAGGATTTGCAACCCTCACAAAAGGTATGTATTGCATATTTATATTTAGAACCAAATAATAACAAATTATGAAGATACAAAGAGTGACACTTTCTTTAGCCAATTGATAAATCTCAAACAAAAGGGTTGAATGGTGGAGCACATTCAAGACTTCCAAAATTTGAATATTAGGGTAACCAATATTCCAAATGATCATAGGATTTATATATTCATAGGTACTTTAAAATATAACATCTAACATGAGTTTCGACTTTGGGAACCTGATTCATTGGAGAAGGCATTCAGGATGGAAATAAAAGCTGAAAGAAAAATTATGGAAACAAGGAAGTATACTACTCACAACTATAAAGATGGAAGTGTTGTTGCTCCTAGTCTTCCACGACCTACAAGTTTGACACCACAAAAATTGGAGGAAAAAAGAGTAAAAGGGCTTTGTTACGGTTGTGATATAAAATACACTAGAGGTCATAAGTGTGTTGAGAAGAAATCATTCTACATAGATTGTGAAGAGGAGAAAGAAAAGGGACGAGAAACATCAAAATAGGAGGATATACACTAGGAACCAACCCATATAAAGAAGAAACGAATCTAACCATATATTGTAATGGATTGGCAAGTATTGCCACTCCTAAAACTATCAATATAGAAGGATATATCAAGAAGAAAAAGGTGATAGTGTTGATTTATTCAGGTAGTACCCATAATTTTATTCATTGTAAGATAGCCAAGGAATTGAATTTCTTCCTATATCCAACACCATAGTGTCAAGTGATGCTTTCAAATGGAGGAACTATAAATTTCTATGGAAAGTGTCATAATATCAAGCTAACCATGGGGGAATATGTATTGAATAGTCCAAAGCTTTCCATTCCAATGGGTGGTGTTGATGTTGTACTAAGAGTCCAATGGTTACAATCTTTGGGGATGATAGATTTCAATTTTCAAGATTATTTTTTAATTTTCTTTTGGGAAGGAAAGGAAGTTGAATTAAGGGGTATCGTAGGGGAAACTTGAAAGATAATAATCTCCAATGGAATGAAATTTTTTTTGAATAATAATAGGGAGTCATTACACAATTATTCTCACTGGAGGTCCAAAAAGTATTGGACAATCATTTCAAGGTGTTTGAGACTCCCAAAGGCCTCTTACCTACTTGTGATAATGATCATGTTATGTATCAAATATTTCGGAGAAAATCACATTGGAGAAATTTGTGTCGACGCGTTTCGAACCAGCCAATGTCGTTCATCATCAGGACAAGATGATGAACCACACTAGCTGGTTCGAAACGTGTCGACACAAATTTCTCCAATGTGATTTTCTCCGAAAGATTTGATACATAATGATCATGTTATTCATTTTATTCTAGGAAGTGTCACTCCAAACATCAGGCCTTACATATATCTTTATGCCCAAAAGAGTGAAATTGAACGTATGGTTGCAGAAATGTTAGAGGCTGGTATAATTCAACTTAGTCAAAGTTCTTTCTCTTCTCCGTAGTATTGGTGCACAAGAAGGATGGATCATGGCATATGTGTCTGGATTATAGGGAGCTCAACAAGCTCACTATTAAAGATAAATTTCCCATTCATGTCGTTGATGAATTGTTGGATGAATTACATTGAGAAATTTACTTCACTAAGCTAGATATTCATTTAGGAAATCATCATATTAGAATGAAGATTGAAGACATTTCGAAAAAACATTCAGATCTCATGAGGGTCATTATGAATTTTTGGTCATGTCTTTTGGACTTGCTAATGCACCTTCCACATTTCAAGGTTTGTTGAATTCCATTTTCAAACCACTTAGAAAATTTGTGTTAGTGTTTTTTGATGATATCCTAATCAACAAAAAGTCTTGGAAGGATAATTCTACAGAAACATTTGAATGTTTTTGAATTTAAGGGATGAATGGAATAATGAATGCAAGAATGACGAAGAGGTGTGGACACTAATTCAAAATTTACATCAAGATATTTGTACATTTGATACATTTAGCTAGAACAATGATTCATTATGGTACCAATATCGCTTATATCTTTGTAATAATTCCCAATCAAACAAAATATTCTTTTAGAATTACACACCTCTCCCTTAGGAGGGCACTCATGATTTTTAAAAACTTAACATAGGGTCAAGAAGGAATTTTTTTGGGATGGCCTTAAATCTGATATTCATAATTTTGTGGTAGAATTTTTGGTTTCCAACAAAATAAAGTTGAGACAATTAAGACCCCTGGTCTATTACAACCTTTAGTTATTCCAAATGAGCGTTGGGAGGAGGTCTCAATGGATTATATCACAGGTTTACCCAAGTCTGAAGGAAAGAGTGTCACCATGGTGGTAGTTAATATAATTACCAATTATGCACACTTTTTGCATTATCTCATCCTTTTAAATCTAGTATAGTTTCTATTACATTTATGGAAACAATTCAAAAGCTTCATGGAAGCCCAAAGATTATAGTAAGTGATGAAGAAACCATTTTCACTGGAAATTTTTGGACGAAATTATTTTCTTGTCTTGGTACTCAATTAGCTCATAGCTCATCTTATCATCCTCAATCTAATGGGAAAACTAATATAGTGAACAAATGTTTGGAAGGATATATTCGTTGCTTTTTATCTGATAAACAAACATAGTGGGTCAAGTGGTTACCTCTAGTTGAATGGTGGTATAACACTTCCTTCCATACTGCAGAAAAAATGACCCCATTTATGGAACTTTATGGATATCATCCACCCTCCGTCACGTCATCTTTAAGAGAAAATTTTAAGGTTCAAGCAGTGGAATATCACATCGAGCATTAACACAAATTTCTTCAACTCTTAAAGGATAACCTCACTTTGGCGCAGAATCGAATGAAACAACATGCATATCAACATCGTAGTGAAAGAAGTTTTGATATAAGTGATTGGGTATTTTTACGGCTACAACCATATAAACAAATGTCTCTCAAGAAAGCTAAGAAGGATAATAAATTATCACCCAAGTACTATGGTCCTTGCAAGGTGTTGCAAAATATTTGTACTATAGCATACAAATTGGAACTACCTGTATATTCCCGAGTACAACCAGTTTTCCATGTTTCATGTTTAAATAAGGTTATCAGTGACAAGATTCCAATTCAAATAGTGTTTCCAAAACTTGACGAAGAAGGAAAAATCACATTTGATACTGAAACAAGAACTCGACAACTACAAAATCGATCAATTTCATAGTATCTCATTAAGTGGAAGAACTTACCCATTGAAGATTCCACATGGGAGGATGATAATTTTATACATAAGCATCCAGAGCCCTTACATTATTATTGTTATGAAGGATCTGATTATATTGTGACCCCTTACACTCCTATATATACAAATGAGGTCTTTTCATTTGTATCATCCAAGAATTGTTCATTTATGTAATGTAAAGGAGGTTTCCCCTTTGAAGAGGATTATTTTTAAGTATATCATTTATCTTTTCTTATTTTTTGTGAGTTGGTTGCATAACACATCATTTATATACAATTATTATAAAAACATATGAAAATATATTTAAATTAAATAATTTCACTCAATTAGGGAGTTGAATACCTTGGTCAATGAAATACCCCTATTTTAGTAAAAAAAAAACCGACTTAGACATAAGATGCTCCTACATCAGTGGGCCTAGTCTCATTTGAGCGTCACACAAATATTGTTTTGGCCTAGGTCTCATTTGGTCCCCACACAATGTTGTTCGGACCTGCCATTGTTCAATACCCACACAATGCTATTTGAACTCATACCTTCGGGTCCCACACTCACTCCCGGTGGTGAATACTATTAAATAATAAAGTGTATTGTTACATGAATCGATGTAAGGGTCAAATTGGGTTGGATATTGGCATAGTTAAGAGGCTTCATACACTTTTTATTAAAATTATGTTTTGCAGTGTTGGGTTGACATTGAAATAATCTTTAGATACAAGAACATAACTTGAGTAACACTCTATTCATGTCTCGAAATCCAATTGGGTGTAGCCTTGCATAAATATTCCTTTATGATCTCGTGCCACTATGTCGGATCCCATGGATCCGTGAAAGAAAAACCTACATTATCGAACATTGGGCCCCCACATAAATTATCATGACAAAATTCGCCGCAACCAAGTGGTGTGAAGATATAGTTTTTGAGTGCACCCACATACAACCCATTTTATCCTATAAATATTGCTCCTTCGCTTGAAATACTTCAAGCTAAGTCACTTGATCTCAATTGAAATATTGTGATATCAATTTCTTTGGTAATCATTTTCTATCTGTGACAATGGCTCTCATTGAATCTAAGAGCTAGAAGGAAAATGCCATTATAGTTAGAGGAAATGACAATTTGGCGATTAGTTGAACAATAGCATTGTAATGGTACTCAACATGATAACCAACAATACACCTAGAATCTTCACCATTAACTTCACTATGATAATAAAAGGAAGGAAAAGTACTTTAGGAGGACTAAAGGATAGCACTCAGTGTGGTCGATTCTATACTCCAAGTTAGGAGATCATCACGACCCACAACCAATTCTTTTCCTAAGCGACATCACAAATTTCAAAACCATAAGTTTGGTGTATGTAATTGAGCTCTATGAGGTAGAATTTATTAAAAGTTATGATTTTTTTATGCACAATATTTTCATAAAATGCAATATATTCCATGGCTTGCACTCAATCATTACTTGAAATTAATTGCATTGCCAGCCTAACTGATTGCATCAAGTTAATGGCATATTTTGTAAACGCTCTAATTACCAGTGCTTCTATTATTTAGAACTAATTGGATGCTAAAATAAACCCATCTTTGTTTTTGTAAATGTATACAATTCATGCTCTCTTTGTCCAAATATATAAAACTCAAATTTATATGTAATAAGCAGCACCAACTTTGTTTATTATGTACTTTGCATCTTAGAGTGTCAACAAAATTTTTCTAAACGATATGCATGGAGAGGCATGCAATAATGCAACAAACCAAGTATTTTTTATTCTTTTTCATTATGAGAGGCACGAAAAGGAGAAACTTCATCAACTAAAGGAGGTTTTGACCTGCAATGAAGCATTGAATCGTTCAACACCTTTATAAATTTTTCACATTGTGAAGAGGCTCATATATATATATATATATATATATATATTGCATCCATCTTCGCCTCCTCCAATGCTATATATCAACTCCATGTGGAGGATCTCCTTGAAGGGCTCACATTTGTACACTATGAGGCCCAACTATCGACCTTTGTCATCGACTAGGCCTCGTTGGAGGTTCAATGATTGATGGGTAGAGGAAAACAATTGTGTTGAGTAGTACTTGTGTGAAAGAAGACATATGCAGGGCAGAGATGTATGCAAGAAGCATGTGGAAGAGAGAACAACAACAAATTTAAAAAATGAAACATTCTCAAATAACGACAAAACATAGAATCTACTCTACCTTAATTGTGCCATCATATCAACAACTACCAAAAGTGGTAGGGACTGTGCTGATATGCAACTATCAATCTTTTTTTTTTTCCCTCAGTTTTTTTATTTTTTCAAGATTTTATTTGTAATAGTGATTTGTATTGGTAACTCTATTTTTCGTTCTAGTTAGAGGTTGATTTTAATTTTTTTATTTGTAATAGTATTAGTTATCAAGGTTTTAGTTTCAAACAAATTGCAATTTTAACCCTAAAATAGAATGAAATAGTAGCACTTTTTTATTCCGGAATTAGTTGTAAGGATTTTTCTTCTAACAAAATAGGTTGGAATTAGACAAACAAGTTGTAATTTGGATTAGAGAACAAAATGATGATATCGAGAGCATCATTTTTTCATTTACAATCTGATTTAAAGATTTTTTCCACAACATATTACACATCAAGAGCATAATTTTAATTTTAACTGCAAAAAAAATTGAAACAGGTGTAATTGCAATCATTAATATGATCTCCAAAAAAACATAATTGTGGAGGGTTTTCATATAGCTAATTTTTTGGGATCACAAGCTATAAAATTAAACCATATTCCTAGAAAAATGAATAAGTTGAGAGGATGAATTGAAATCTAATGGAGAATTCAAGGTGTATGATATCTAATGTAAAATTGAGTAGACATTTTTGTGCTGAAGCAATTGCAACAATTTGTTAATTTTTCACCTAGTTTAGCCTTTGGTGATAGAACACTAGTAGAAGCTTGGAGTGAGAATAAGTCATCTATTTCTCATTTGAGATTATTTTGTTGTGAATTTTATATGCATGTAACTAAGAATAATGCAGAAAATTCGGATGAGAATCCAAAAGTTTTATGTTCATTAGATATGTCAGAGAGCTTGTTTGAATTAAGGGATTCAAGTTAAATGGCTTCAATATGAGCATTTGAATCCTTATAGTTGAGACACCATATTTAGAGAAAAGAAACCATAAGAAGTTTAACAATAAAAGGATGAATCTAATGAAAGGCTAGTGCTACAAAAGTGGTGGAAAACCAAATTCCATCACTAAGGGAGTAAAATTAGGTTGAAAAACACTTAGAAATTTTTAGCATAGGTGACACTGCAACTGTTATTGTGAATTCTAATCGCACGCGTACGAAAAAATCTCACTTGAGCTGTGCATAACAAATAACCCTAACATCAAAGATGGTTATCAATTTCCTTAGATATACAGTTAGTGATCAGAATAAATGCTACATAAATCCAGATCTATGCAGTTAAAGACATTAAACAACAAATAATAAGCAAGAGTTGCTCCATGCATCCAATGAACAAGACAATAATTTTTAAAGACTTTTTTGTATTATGACACCTGGGAAGGGAACATAGAAAGATGTTACCAGTCCCCCTCATTGAGATGGGTTCTTTTATGTCCTCAGTGCTTCAGATCTAAGATCTCTCCCTCTTGATGGTGTAGAAAACACAAACAAAAATGGAACTCAAAGGGAGCTCACAAGCAAAAAGTAGAAAAATATGACAATGATGGGAGGATCAAAGTCAGACCAAAAGTATAGATCAAGAATGATCTTTAGGCAACAAAAGGTAGTGAATGAATAGAAAAACCCTAAAAAACCCTTCTATTTATAACAAAATATTGAGTTAGTCTAGATATTGGTGCATAATTAAAATATTATTAACCAAAACTAGATCCAACTTTTATGGAATATTTTATTATTTTTGTTGGAGGGAAAAATAATTTGAATTTGGTCAAATCCCTTTATTTGTAAATAATAAATAAATAAATGATTTATTTATTATTTTAAGAATGTGGTTGAGTAATAATTAAAAAAATAGTGATATATTCAATTATTTATAAATGATTTAGTCAAATTTAACAAGGAATATTATTTAAATAATGTTTTAAATAATTATTCCTAGAAAATAATAAGATAAATAATGATTTATCGAATTAATGTTTTGGGTTAAATATGACCAGGAATATTAATTAAATTGTGGTTTAATTAATTATCCCTTGAAGAAAATCAAACAAATAAGGTTTTATTCAATTATTCCTCATGGGGTTTCCTCCTTAGACTAGAAACAACTTAATAAATTATGGATTATTAAGTTATTTTTCATAGTGAAAGAAATTTTACTATGGTAAAATTGGTCTTACATGGTGTACTTTGGTCCATCTAATAGTAATAGGTTAGATGACCAACAATTGGTGTAACATCAACTAAATCAAATTCGACACATAGTTAAGACAAGAGCTTACGACATAAGATCCAATCCCATTGGAGAAAATAGAGTCCAATTCAACACCTATACAAGATATAGTTACATTGAAGAAAACCATAATACAAAACATGATTATACTAGTGGAGGATAATACAAGGGAGTTAGTGAGAACAAATCAACAACCTAAGATAATTCAAAGAGCTAGGAATCAACTTGGTATGGTTAAAAGTGTTTAAGAGGCTCTATTGCTGCAAAATATAGTAGATTTTGTAGAGGGGTACTCTACAAGGCAAACACTAGACAACAACAATAAGTTAGTGGCTTATTGTCACTAAATCCAATACCCCATGTTCTTTGTGGGTTTTCATTAATGGGAAGAGTCTCAGTATAAGGTCACCTACAAGAGATATTCTAGGGTTAAAAGTTTAAGGTGACACAATAAGCTTCCAAATGATGGCTCAACTTAAGTACAAGGTTCAAACAAGGATGAAGAGATAATTTGTATCCCTTTGATATGTCAATCTAGGGCACGTTAAACCTAGGGCTTGAATGATAACATTTAAATGGGATATCCTAAGGTCAAGGTACCAGGGAAAAGGTTTCAAACAATGTATTCTAACAAGACAATGACACATGAAACCATCAAGAAGCCCTCAAGTTGAAGCTTAGCCAAGCTAGGGTTTTTCTTAGGGAAAAATAAATCTTAGATGAAAATGGAGAGATTATCCACCAAAAGGAATGATTTTTAGGTAACCACTTCTACTCTTGATATTGAATCCTTCCAATGCCAAAAATTCCCCTCCTAGAAAAATTCACACGAAGCCATAGATGAGGTCGCTTGTCCTTAACAAGGTTGAATATAGAGAGATAAGGAGGGCACAAGTAAATTTATGGATAAGATAAAGGTTGATCACCTATTATACAAGGCGAGTGCCTAGTCCTTGGGTGGATGGAGTATATGGATGTTAAAGATTGACTAATATTTGCAAAGGAGTAAGGATATTTTGATGCCCTATTAACAAAATCCTAGCTATTACCTTTATGAGGGATAAATATTCACTTTGGACATCTAATTTAAAGATTCACCAAGGGGATTTTCATTCACATATTATACATGAGTAATAATGCAACAATGAGATCTATCTTCTATACAATTTATATTCAATAACAATGGTGCAACAGAAAAACCTAGATCGTTAATACATTACATACATTAGACATTAAAAAAAAAAAAAATATCAAGAAAGAGGCTCACTTACAAGATAACAAACTTGAACAATCCTTTCATTGATTCAAGATAACTTCTCCAAAGACAAGAATATAGCTCTAATAGACAGAATGCTCTATAGATCACACCTTCTCCAAGATACAAGGACGCTGAATTATTCCAAGTGATGATGAATGGAATGAAAATTCCTCTCCTCTATTTATATGAGGAGGATAAATCATAATACTTGCCCAAAAGCCCTTGCCAACAAAGTTAAATCACAAGAAACCCTTGGGTTACAAGCCAACCCACTAGCTTTTGATCAAAAGTGCAAAATAAACCCAACACATGTGAATTGCTAGCCTTCTAGGGTTGATGTCATGCACGATTTGAGGGTTGAACCTCAAATCTACCTCAATGGCTCCATGTGGTCAGGAAATCCAGTTGAGACACCACAAAGTGGTATCTATGGGTTTCCACTATGAAATGCCTATCTCTGCTCAAATAATTAAGAAAATTAGTTATTATAAAAATATTAATTACTTTATTATAATTACTTAATAGAAATATTAATTTAAGAATATTATTATAAATAACTTATAAATTATTATAACCATTTAATTTAATAATTAATTACATGGAACTTGTTCCTTTTTGAAATTGGTCACGCTAGGCATTGTCTACCTTTTTCATCTCCAATTGACATTTGTCTATTTGTTTTGACATGGGTCAACTTTAACTTAAGAAAATAAAATTACACATCTTATTGTAAAATAGACCATTTTGCTAAATAAAAGTTGTTTATATATAAATGAATGTTATAAATAATAATGAGGAACTTATCATGGAGGAATTTTTTAGACTTGAAATAATCTCAAATCCCTAGGAAATTGGTGGGTGGGGAGTGTGGCATGAGTTTAATTTTTTTAATCTATTATATAAATGAATGTTATAAATAATAATGAGGAACTTATCATGGAGGAACTTATTAGAATTGGAATAATCTCAAATCCCTAGGAAATTGGTGTGCGGGGAGTGGCACGAATATAATTTTTTAAACTTATTAAAAGTCAATGCAACCTAACAAACTCTGTAATACACTTAAACTTATTAAAATTCAATGCAACCTAACAAACTCTGTAATACACTACAAGTGTTGATAAACATTAAGACTAAGCATATGCTTAGCATATTCACTTGAGAATCAATCTAGGCCCTCAATTAAAAAAATAAAAATAAAATCAAGAGATCCTGGTCCACCTTAAGTTGAAATAAAAAGCCTTCCACAATTAAATTAAATTAAATTAATATATTTTTAAAAAATAAACATTTTATTACATGATTAGAAATTTAACAAAATTTTCATTAATTTTAAAAATTTAAAAATTAATTATTTAGATAAGTGTGTATATTTTGGAATGGTTTTCAAAATTTTAATTTAATTATCAATAATTACTAGGTGGATGGTAATGATTTAACCTCCATGAAGTATTTTAGAATTTTCATAATAATATACATAAATCAATGATTGAGATTGATTTCCAAAGTAGTTATGTCTTTTTTATACTTTTAATTAAATTAATCAATAAACAAAAAATGTTATATGAACCACTCTCATATGAAATGAATTATGGTTTTTTGGGCATGTAGTATTGATAAGCCATAGTAATGACCAATGATATTATAACAAAGCCTATTTACAAATTAAGAATCTCCACAATAAAGTAGGGATAAATATATTTCATTAATTTTTAGTATCTAAATTAGAATTAAGTTTCTTATTTATTTATTTTTAATGTTTTTGAAAAATAATAATAATAATAATCATTATAATTTAATTTGAATATTATGGCTAAATTAGATATTAAATTGATATATGAATTTTTTTTCATTTAAATTTTATAAAGGTATATATATTTTAATCCTCTTTGAATTTAATCCTCTTTGAATTTGAACCTATAACATTTTATTAAAGAAACCCATATTTTTAAAGTTGTTATATATATATATATATATATATATATATATATATATATATTAAATTTCTCTTCTTTATATTTATACTCTGTTAATATGAAATTGAAATTTATAATTTCTCCATTCCATATACAAAACAAATATATGTAAAATAAACAATTCAATAATGTGAATTTTTTTTATATTTAGTAGGTACTGTTTCAAATCAAAATTCTTAAGATAACTTTCACACAAAATTGCTTTAAATAATTATGATAAAGTCTCACCTTAATTTTTTTTGAGCTCAGATGTTATTGGGTAACTTTTTGTTTACTAATGGTCATCCTTGACATAAAGACTTCTTACATGGTCACTCGTTATTGTGGGACCGACCCGCAAGAGCTGTGCAAAAGCAACCATAATAACTTTTGGAAATATGAGAAAGAAAGAAAGAAAATTTTAATGTCCACGAGGCTAAATATAGCCTATGGAACCTCTTTTAGAGTGCAAAAATTGAAAAAGAGTATGCACCTCAAGTGATTTAATCCTCTTCAAAATGGATCTATATTAATTCTATATATGAATATAGCATGTACCTCAAGTGATTTAATCCTCTTTAAAATTGATCTATATTGGTTCTATATATGCATATAGCATGTGTAACTTTTCATTTTTTAAATTGTATTTTTGACTGCATAAATTGATACAATGCCTTGACAATTTACTTGGACACTTGGATTGTGTAAACTACACCACATAAATTTGCAATTCCAACAAATCTTTGCCAGAAAAAATTTAAATTTGAATTTAAAACAGGAAACTGGAATTAATGGCTCCAAATTAATTTTTTTTTTTTTTAAATGAGATAGCTAAAATTCTGAAACAAACCCCCTTCTTTATGTTGATTGCAGTGTTTCCTGGAATCTGAGGTCACTTGAGTGAAAGATGCTCTCTATTTAATATCATTATCAACACACATTGACTTTAGTCATTTCTTTTGTGCAATTACATTTTTTTTGGGCTAGTGTCCAAGAGGACCTATGGTAATGTTTATCCTCATTACCTTGCATGTTATAGAGTGGATATAATATTTTTTTCATAGGGGAAAAAACGTTGGCTCTGTTTATATATACATACATCACATTAAATCATTCAGCATGTTCTAAAACAAGACATACACATGTCCCCAAGGAGAAAACTATACATCCCAAACCTTGCGACAACCAGTTCTACAAAGAGCCAGTCCAAGTCCAGGGGAGCAGCGAAAAAAAAATAGAGAAATGATGTCCCAACTAAAACAATGCATGTGACAGATGAGTAATTAACAAACATGACACTAAGCCCATCCAAATACATGAGTACATCTCAAAGCATGACACATAGCCCGACCATTTTCATATTGGGTAGCATGAGGCCAGGAGGACCTCCAGTGAAACATTCAAGTTCAGTGATAACGAAATAGTGAGACCAATCATATGGGGGAGACATCTGATACGTACCGCCCTTGAAAATACAGAAAAGGTTTTAATAAGTGCCCAGTACCAAAATTAAGGAATCTAGAGGGAGAAAGAGTTCAGTTGCTGGCGACCCCGAAAATGTCGGACCTGCATGTGCTCGAATGGTTCAAGTAGACCCCTTCTTTATAGTCCATGTTTGTCGACAATTCTTGTCCCTCCTAGAGACAGCCTAGAGTTGCTATAGACCAGTGCCTAGGACATCTTAACATAGCAAGGAGCTCATAATATAGCTTGGGTTGTCAATCCAAAAGCTCTCTTACTATCTCTTGCAAAACAAGGAAATTAGTTTAAATGGAACCAAACTCTCTCAGAAGCTGATACAAAGATAAGAATAATGTAGGAACAACATACAAAACTCCAATACAAAAGCATCAGACAGTTAAGAGACAGCTTACTGCAAAGAGGGCCAGTTCAAATAATATGCCACAGAAATCAAATATCAGAAAGTGGATGCAGTGAAGAAACATGAAGAAGATACTAGTTAGCATGAGGCTGATACCCAGATACACAACAAAACCACATATGGGCTTATCCAAATAAGAATCCATACATGACAATGGCGTTTTAAAAGCACCCTCCTCAAGTAACTAATATAGCAGAAAATATGGATGAAATGAACATGGAACATTATATCATGACTAGGCCTATTTAAAGCGCTTGACTAATCCAAGTATGGGCACCAACTAGGATGAATCCTTACTTAAGACCAGTGAGCCACTCACATTCTAGAACATGATACAAGAAGATAAATAGCATGAAATGAGATATTATATTAACACATAAGAAAAGATTACATACTGTGGGATACCAAAGTCCAGAATCCTCATTCCAGTTATAACTCCTCCTCACTGAAACCCTACGGGCTCTGAGCCTTCATACAGAAACTTTACAAGATGTATACAAAAGCCCTTCACTGCACAGTTTGCTGATAGAAATCTGGAACCTCTACAATGTTTTTCTTTCTGGTTTTTATAGAAGAGATAGAAAGCCCTAGATAGGGAGGTAGGTGATACACATTTAATAGTCTGATTTGAAACAAAGTGGTGGAAAACATTCGCGCCCATGCTGTGAATGACTGAATATAATTATTTGTACTTTGTAATCTACCTCTAGAAATAAGTGAACTGGAAGAAAATCTCTTTAGGAACTGGGTATGAGGATAATTCTTCGTGAACATTCTGTACGTCCCTGAAGGGAACTCGACTGAAATATCACCTTGAGAATATTTCTTTCTGAGCACTGTACCTTCCAGCATTTGAATTTAAATCCAAAACCTTTAATGCAGGACGCTATATCTTCTGGATTTTACTGATATTTTATGCTGCAAAATTAATATCTTCAGCTACCAGAACCTACCCCTTGTATTGCTCTGAGGGGTTCGATGGATTTTATTTCTATTTCTATTAATGAGGTCATATTACAACAACTACCTTGAGCTTTCGGTCATAAAATCTTCCTTTGCAGGCAGATTTCTGGATGCGTCCTCGACCTTTGTGGTGAAGGCGGAGATTAATGGAGGGTTCCTATCGCTGCAACCTGCAAAAACACACAAACAGATTACAAGACTGGACATAGGGGTGGTGATTGTGGTGGCAGCCATGGCAACGGTGCTTTGGATCGAACAAAAAGGGTGATCAACCACGGGTGGCGAAGGAGGATGCAGGGGAACACGATGAATGAACGTGGAGAAAACCCGTAACTTAAACACTGAAATATGACTCCTGAATGGAGAACATGAATGGTGGAGGGTAATGACAGTGCCACGTGGGCGTACGAAAGGTCAAGTGGAAGGGGTGACGTGGAAACAAAATTGGTTGGTTGGAGGGGTGTGACAGTAGTTCCATGCCATGCGATTGAAAATGAAATCTACGGTTGAGAATGCATTGTGCAGCGGCGGAATGGTGGACCCGAGCATTATGTGCTTGTGTTAAATCTCGTGCGACTTTGGAGGACGACCACCGTTAGATGAAGGTTGACAGATCCAACGGAGCTAATGAATTCCACTACCCATCTTTGTTCTGATCTTTAATGCGCAAAATGGGCGGTTTCAATCATCGTACACTTGGACACTTGTCATGCGATCTATGGAATCACTGGCTCCATGGGAAATACCGCTCGCCCAGCAATGGTGGTGCGGAATGAAACCGCCGGTTTCGCAATGGATACGGGCATGGGGACCACCACGGTAAGCACGACTCCGCTCCGTCGATTGGTTTTTGGTCAGACGGTGGAGATGAACTGCGGGGGGCCAAGGTGTACAGACACGATACTTTTGGAGCAACCCCCCGTAGTGAATGGCAGCCGTTAGATTAAGTCTTCACCCATCACGAGGAGTCAACTACGGGGGCACCAAGGTTTGACCCTACGGATAGAGTAAAGCCCCCGCAGGGGAAACACTTCGGTCACGGCGTCGGGTCACATGGAGAGAAAAAGATGCAGGGCTGAGATCTCACGGGCTAGGCCCGATAAATTTTCAATTATGGATTTGAGCCTTTGGGTAAGGTATTTTTTAGGCGGAAAGAGCAATGATAGGCAGAATATGACTGTTTTCGGCCACATAAGGAGATTTTAAAGGATTCATGCAGGTCTGAAGGCTAGAAATTTGAATGGAAGGGTTAATATGTACAACATCGACTCCATCTGGGGATGGCATGTTCATCCTTGGACATGTCGAGAACTTGCAGACCATCTGATCATTTTGTGCGAATTCTGCACTTCGACACCTCTAGTTTTCATTTTATAATTCATCAGCACACACACATTATTAAAAGAATGATGAAAAAGAAAACTAATGTACAATATAATACACCAGGTTGTCTTTGCCTCCTGGGTCCCATACTTTGCTTTGCTGGTATCCATTAGTTGCATTATTCTTCAACTGTACCCTTCTATGTTTCCATATTTTGTTCTGCAACTTGCCTCCAGCTATGCTTTCACTTTATGTTCTTGTTCTTCCATTGCCAAATTTTCTCTGCTTTCTTGCTGCTATCTGCTGTTTCTGAGACACCTTCATCATCAGTCTTCTGATGCTGTCAATTTCCATGTCCAGCTTTTATTTTGTCTGGAACTTACTTTGCCCACTGTTGTCTTCAATATGGCTCTTGAAAGCCTGATCGCCTTCTTCTTGTATTTTGAAAGGCAGTGGGATCTCTTCTTTTTGTTCCACAATAGCAGCTTTGAAAATTTTTCTCTCTGCTGGCAACATGCTGCTAGAAAGGACCCTTGATCCTTCTTCAAATGTTTGCAGGAAATGCACATAAGGATCATGAAATGATACCTGGTTAAGAGTATCTGGCAAGCAGGCTTCAACCAGGATTTTATCTCCTTTCACTGGATCGAGAAGAAGACTCTCTTGAGAGAGAGAATCTCCTTCATTCTCTAAACTAGAGGACTCATCGTATACTGGAGCTGAGTCCTTTTGGAGCTCTGGTATATTCTGCTCTGCTGTGCTGAGCTCTGCAAAAAGATCCATGAATTCTTGAGCAGGGGCTTGCTCCATTATTTCCTCTTTTTCAAGAGAAATCTCGTTGTTTTCATCTTGCTCAAGAATCTCTTCTTTGCTCTCCTCCTCTTCTTCCTGTATTGAATCATATTTATTCAACATAATCTCCAACAACCTGATTTCTTCATTCCATGGGTTAAAATCTTCCACCGAATTTCCTTCCTCCTTTCTTTGACTATCAAATGGTGTCAAATTTCTTTCATCAGCATCAATCTCTATGTTGGAGAATTCACCTTCTATTTCTAGGAATCCCGTCATCTTCTCTTCATCCTCAAAGACCTGGCAGTGCTTGATATTATCTGGGGTGAGTGGTGCTTCTGGAGGAAGTATGAAAGAGGTGACCTGAGATTGATATGCTGGTTGTTTCAACAATTCAGTCAAGGGGACTGGAATTTTGATCTTCTCAAGTTCTTTTTGCAAATTAAAAGCAAAAGGGGACTTTTCTATTGAGACTTCTTTGGACTCTTCATTTCGATCTTGAGTTCTGGTCCGCTTCCTTGAAGATTTCAGATCGTATCTTCTATTGAAATGTGCTTGCATGAAATCATTAAATTGTTTACAATAATGGTCAATTTCTGCTTCTTCTTCTTCTTCTTGCAATGGGCATTCCATTTCATCATGGTTTGAGAAAGCAAGATTTGAATCTTCTAGTTCATAAGCAGCATCTTCAGTGGAGTCATCTGCTGGACCTTCCAGGTACAAGGGATGTGGTACCTGATCTTGCTGCTCCTTTGCTTCCCTTGGCAATATTTGCAATGGTGGTCTCTTATACTGGGGATTGTATCCTCTGTTTGGAGCATTATAGAAATTCTTGGGAGCTGCATTCTTAGCCTCCAACTCAAGCTTGATCATCTTCTTAACCATCTTACTTATTTCATTCATCTTATCTGCATCCTTATCTTGATTAGAGGTGGAAACCTCTTCTTTGCCTCTCCTCCTAGTTTCCTATTCAACTTTTCCTTTTAATTTCCCAGTGGAGGCAAAGTTTTCTTCTAATTCAAGAGCATCTGACTGAGCATCATCTAAAGTAGCAGGTTTCCTTTCCCTCAGAGAGAAGCCAAAATCTGAATCAAAGGCTGCTATGAAAACCACCTTAGCAGCAGTTTGGTGAGGCTTCATCTCAGGAGGCAGGCTCAAATACAACTTATTAAATATTTTGATAAACTCTGCCACTCCCTCATTATGTTTCTTCTTTAGAGTATTGAATTCAGTGAGGCACATTCCATGATCTTTCTTTTCTCCCCATTTCCTGAGAAAAACTTCTTCCATTCTTTCCCTAGTGGTGACTGAGCGGTCTGCCAATGTTTTAAACCATTTTCTGGCCTCACCATCCAGAGATTGAACAAAAAATCTTAAGACTACATCCAAATGTTCAACGTTTAAGTATTCTGCAAAAGCGCAGAAGACCTCAAGATGTTTCTGTGCATCAATCTCATTTTCTCCATTGAATCTGGGCAGAATCTTCAAATAATCCTGTGGCATATCATTTAGCACTTGTGGTAAGGCCAGTGGAGCATATTTATTCAGTAGGAAAGCTGGAACATTAGCCATTGGAGGAGGTGGGGGTTGTGCAACAATTTGATGTACAAATGAAGGAAGGGGAGGAGGAGGAAGTGGAGTATGTATAACAATGGGAATAAATTGCACAGAAGCCTGAGGTGTATATGGGAATAGTTCACGGTTAACAGCAGCTACTTCTGTGACTTCTTTAACTTCTTCAGCCTCAGGGGTAGGATGAGGGTTATCTTTGGTTCTAGCACTTCCCCTAGGTGGGCTATCTGAGTAATATTCAGGATTTTCCTCAGTGGAGTCGGGATTTTCCACTGGGATTTCCTGAGAAGAAGAGGATGGATGATCTTCTACAGAATATTCAGGGACTTCAGCACGGGCTGATTGTATTTCTTTCCAACTTCTTCTATGAATAATCTTCTCTGGGTCAGATACAGAGGATGTCTTTAACTTAGAGGAATATGACCTCAAATGTGGCTTACGAGGAGCCAGGACTACCAATAAATTTATCAAATAAAGAACGGTGGAGTCGCCAAGGTGAGAGATATGCAACTCTTCAACTCTCTGTGCTCACCTGATTAGAGAGTGAATATAATTTGTCGAGGCCCAGGGAAACTGATATTCTTGAATTCGTTCCCCGGCAACGGCGCCAGAAAGATGTTGTCGACAATTATTGTCTACCCTAGAGACAGCCTAGAGTTGCTATAGACCAGTGCCTAGGACATCTTAACATAGCAAGGAGCTCATAATATAGCTTGGGTTGTCAATCCAAAAGCTCTCTTACTATCTCTTGCAAAACAAGGAAATTAGTTTAAGTGGAACCAAACTCTCTCATAAGCTGATACAAAGATAAGAATAATGTAGGAACAACATGCAAAACTCCAATACAAAAGCATCAGACAGTTAAGAGACAACTTACTGCAAAGAGGGCCAGTTCAAATAATATGCCACAGAAATCAAATATCAGAAAGTGGATGCAGTGAAGAAACATGAAGAAGATACTAGTTAGCATGAGGCCGATACCCAGATACACAACAAAACCACATATGGGCTTATCCAACTAAGAATCCATACATGACAATGGCGTTTTAAAAGCACCCTCCTCAAGTAACTAATATAGCAAAAAATATGGATGAAATGAACATGGAACAATATATCATGACTAGGCCTATTTAAAGCGCTTGACTAATCCAAGTATGGGCACCAACTAGGATGAATCCTTACTTAAGACCAGTGAGCCACTCGCATTCTAGAACATGATACAAGAAGATAAATAGCATGAAATGAGATATTATATTAACACAAAAGAAAAGATTACATACTGTGGGATACTAAAGACCAGAATCCTCATTACAGTTATAACTCCTCCTCACTGAAACCCTACGGGCTCTGAGCCTTCATACAGAAACTTTACAAGATGTATACAAAAGCCTTTCACTGCACAGTTTGCTGATAGAAATCTGGAACCCTTACAATGTCTTTCTTTCTGGTTTTTATAGAGGAGATAGAAAGCTCTAGATAGTGAGGTAGGTGATATACATTTAATAGTCCTATTTGAAACAAAGTGGCGGAAAACATTTGCGCCCATACTGTGAATGAATGAATATAATTATTTGTACTTTACAATCTACTTCTAGAAATAAATGTACTGGAAGAAAATCTCTTCAGGAACAGGGCATGAGGATAATTCTTCGTGAACATTCTGTACATACCTAAAGGGAACTCGACTGAAATATCACCTTGAGAATATTGCTTTCTGATCACTGTACCTTCCAGCATTCGAACTTAAATCCAAAACCTTTAATGCAGGACGCTGTATCCCCTGGATTTTACTGATATTTTATGCTACGAAATTAATATCTTCAGCTCTCGGAACCTACCTTTTGTATTGCTCTGAGGGGTTCAATGGGTTTTCTTTCTATTTCCTTTAATGAGGTCATATCACCATCTGCCCCGCCTTCCTCTTAAATTCATCCTCTGCAGCCGATTGGTCGCGTCCCGTACTTCAAACGAGGCGAAATTAATGGTGACTCTCATCGCAACCTACAAAACACATAAACATATTGAAATACCGGACACAAAGTGGGTAAAGGTGGTATAGCCATGGCAACTAAGGGGACACAGATCGAACAAAAGGGTGATATGATGCGGGGTGGCGAAGGAGGATGCGTAGGAACATGATGAATGAACGTGGAGAAAACCCGCAACTTAAACACCGGAATATGACACCTAAATGGAGTACACGAATGGTGGAGGGTAATGACAGCTGCCACGTGGTCATTCGAAAGGTCACAATAGAATGGACGACATGGAGGCGGGCTCCGTCAACCAAGCAGTGTATACGAATAATCTCAGCCGTGTAATCCTTAAACAAAATTCATGTCTAAACTCTGGGACGGACGAGGTAGAAGGTGGGCCATGCGCCAAGAGTTTAGATTATACCTCAGGCAGCTTTAGGGAGTGACCACCATTGGATTAGCGTGTAAGATCGGATAGCGATGATTATACCATCATGGTCACTAATCGACAACTGAACGATAATGTGCGAAATGAAAGTGGTTTTGGGATCGCATGTGGGACACGCATCACGCGCCTTGTGGAATCGCCGCCATTTGATCGAAACGTCACCAGGAGGTGGTGCGTAAACCACCGGGTTTTGAGCAGCCGGGCCGGAGGTGCGGGACCACCAAGGTAAGCAAGACTCCGCTCCGTCGGCTGGGTTTTTGATCCGACGGTCCGTATGCGCCCTCGAAATTTGAGCGTCAAGCCCCTTCCCTCTCGGCAAGTACGCTTGCGCCGGGGTCACATGGAGAGAAAAAGGCGCGGGGCTAGCGGAGAAGGGGCTAGGCCCGATAAATTTTCAATTATGGATTTGAGCCTTTGGGTAAGGTATTTTCTAGGCGGAAAGAGCAACGAAAGGCAGAATAAGACTGTTCTCGGCCACATAAGGAGATTTTAAAGGATTCATGCGGGTCTGAAGGCTAGAAATTTGAATGGAAGGGTTAATATGTACAAGATTCCATATTCCCGAGTGTTTGTTCCTCAGATATGCTGTATGGGAGGAGAGTGAAGTCGCTGGAGAAGATAGGATACCGTTACACAACATTTTGTCACCATCCCCAATCCCCATATCCCGCACATTGGAGGGATTTTCCATGACTGTGAGAAGTGACATGACCCTCGAACCACTTTCTCATGACATTCCCTTTCATAAGGACAAACATTCCTCTCAAGGAAGTTCTCCGAAAACCCTAAAAACAGATCTTTTAGCCTTGGCGCGACTAGCCAGTTCAGCCCTCGCGCCAATGGGGGAAATCCACCATAGAGGGTGCACCAACTGGCGCTCTGTCCCTGTGTCTCACTCGCACCAAGCTTAATAAGGGATGTTTTAAAAAAATAAATGGCAGAAGTTTGATTCCAACAAACTCCTGAACGAGTCACTAAAAGGAGTTGGGTGGTTTGGCTCCGGATCTCCATGTATGGGAAGTGGTTTTCCACCTATCATGGAAGCTTCCTTAGAGATAGGGCCAATCCCATGATTATAGGGATCCCAACTCCCCTTCCTCCATCTATAAAAGCTTGCCTTCTCCCTTAGCAAGCTAGCTGAACTTGTAGGAAGGAAACTATAGCCAGATAACTGTTGAGAGCCAAACCGAAGAGAGAGAGCTTCATCCCGTTTCCGACAAGCTTTGTTGAGACGTGCTCCGCTGTCAGCCCCGCTGAAGGAAGATCAAGCGTCAAAACTTTGGGTTGTATCTTTCCTTTGTTATTTTAATGATAAGCGACTTTGATTATGGTTCCATTCATGTGTTTATTTCTTTATGCAATGAATTACATCCTCTCTGACTGATGTATGGTTACCATTTTTATATTTTATGTTGTGTATCGCTGTATCCTTTGCATGTGTGCAGGTGTTCAGACGTGTCAAGTAGAATAATTTTGATTTGCCAAGTGAGGGACGGAAAGCGTCATCCTTTCTTCAACGAATTGCGTAGGATTTGAGGTAGGCAATTCGTTATGATTTTTGTTGTTTTGTAACTAAGAACCTACGTCAGTGCGTGACTTGATTGTTGCTAGACTCGATC
The DNA here is from genome assembly GCA_034641835.2 of Pinus albicaulis. Classification (NCBI taxonomy): domain Eukaryota; kingdom Viridiplantae; phylum Streptophyta; class Pinopsida; order Pinales; family Pinaceae; genus Pinus; species Pinus albicaulis. The sequence goes on from CM076569.1 coordinate 963,631,006, forward strand.
TGGGCTAGTAGGGATCGCCTATTCGCAGAGGGGATTTACCTCCCTCAAGGTATACCTTGTCGATCCCGATGAGAGTAGTCCGGAGGGGGTCTGGGAAGTCACTCGAGTCCATTGAGCCCATCAATGACCGATTTGGCATCTCCATAAATGTTGATAAAAAGGGAGTTGTAAGTTATACATGATCCAGATTAAACTCCAAAGGGCTAGGAGTTTAGCCTTTGTATTGGTTCCCCGACCACTATTCCAAAATGTGGAGTAATTTTTCTCCATTTCCAAATTTGATCCATGTGCCATACCCATAGTCCCCCGTCTTGTGCAGCCCCATCAAAGTATCCTGCGGGTAGATGCATGGGGTGAGGGCGCGAGACGGAGAGACAGATCTGACGGCAATTTAGGAGGAGCATCATTGGGATTGAGCCATGCCGGTATTTCCCCCATAAATCTTGTGCACTTCCACTTGCAAGCCTTCGAAGATAATCTTGTTCAATGCTAGCCAAACTTCCCAAAATAAGAAAAAAGGGAGGGAGCGGGACTTCGTTCCTTATGCGCCCAGGAGAAGATGCATTGCATAACTCCTAGAGGTCGCCGATTAATATCCCTGCAAGAATTTAGTAAACAAAAAAACAAACATCTAGTATGACATAGCAATGAAGGAAAATGTGTGAGACAATCATTTCGATTTTCTACAAAAAAGGGAAGAGTCACGGTCCCCGAAAGCTCCTTTTTAGTCAATTTGTCCCATGTGAGTATTCCATTTTTGCGGAGTTATCCATACGAATAGAGGGATCTTCATAGGTATGTTATGCTTCCATAAACCAAAGTCATAGGTTTTTCCTCGGCTCGTGAGGAAGAGGATATGATGGTACTATATAAATCTGCCACTAAAATGGAGCCCCTATTCAACCTTCCAGTCCAACCAATGCGATCGCCAGATCGATTAATACAAAAACCCGCTTGTTTCGGTCCAATGGAAACCTCCCTCCACGGATCTACGTGAGCGTCCCCGAAGTCCAAGTTGTGAGGCCTCCTTCCCGACAGGGGGCACCCCCGTTGCTAGTGCGAGATCGGTTGGGATGGATGAAATATCCCACATTGAGCGAAGTGATGGGTGAGCAGCTTGAGGCCAAGAGAAATATAGAGCAAGTCCTTTGATGTTGTCCGCCCCCGGGACTATGTTGCGGCCATTTCCAAACTCCCACTAGAGACCGCCATGTAGGAAATGGAAAAGACAATTGAAACCGAGCTAGATGTGTGACCCTTTGTTGGGAGGGAGATAACCATTTTCGGAAGAACAACTTCGAGTCACACTCGAATGTTGTATTTGTTAGGAAAAAGGGAGGGCCAAAGCCCATTTCCCTTGAGAGCTTTCCGAAAGGATTTAACTAGTAGTGCCTCCGAAAATATACGAACCTCCAACAAAGCCCGATCGACGGATGCTTTGGAAGAGCAATAGAATTCGATCTACAAAGGCGAAATTTTTAGGGTCCCTGCTCCCCTATCCACAAGAAATGTGGGATGATGTTTTTAATGCACTAGATGATGAGAACAAGAATGTGGAATAGGTGTGCCCATTATACCATGATCTATTGTAAGACATCCCTGTATGAGGATGAACCTCCCCCTCGGGGACAACCGGCGATGCGACCAATTGTCCAACCTTTTTGTTGAACTTCTCGATCGGCCCGAACCGAGTCCTTGTTCCTATAATTACACGCCTTGAGACGTAAGCCAATATAAGAAAAACACTCTAAGAGGGGAACCAGTGACATGTTTAAGAGACCAACAATGATTTGAAAGTCCTCAAAATCCACCTGAGTGTGAAATAATCATAGATTTGTGTCCATTAATCGAGAGGCCGAAGTCGCCACTGAACCTAAGCGGGGTATAATGCATGACAACCCAATGTGTGCGAGATATTATCCCAAACAATGGATTATCATCCACGAAAAATGAATGAGTGACCTTGATGTCCTTAGATACTTGTATACCGAAGAAGGTCCCCCCGATTTCGCATATTTTTGATGTGGAGGCTCAAACTCGTCCATAATGAGAATGAAGATCGGGGGGTGATAGAGAGCATCCCCGACAAAGTCCTCGCCCCGCCCACGAAAAAATTTGAAGGGACGCCGTTTATAATGAATAAGAACCAAACCGAAAAGACGCATTCCAAAATCTAGTTTACATACTTGGGGGCCAAGCCAATCTTATGAAGTACAAGTCATATGAATACCCAATCAACACGGTGATATGCCTTTTGGAGATCGATTTTCATAATGGCAACATCCAATGTATGACGAGTGTATAGAATGAAAACACTCATGCGCCACTCGCAATGGAATTGTGTATGAGATGTTCGGGTAGAAATCCATATTTTTCTAGGGAGATATGTGCAGAGAGAGGACCAATGATACGTCGGGCAATCACCATGGAGATGGTTTTGTATACCACGTTACACAAAGAAATGGGCATGAATTCCCCAAAATATTTTGGACTAGAGGATTTGGGAATGAGGACGATGAAGGTTGAGTTGATATCCCGGGATGGTTCTCGTGCTATGTGATTCCTCCACGACCTTCGACGGATCATCCGCCATCATATCATAATAGTGAATAAATAGCTCTGCCGAGCCGACCATCGGGGTCGGGGCTTTTGTCTCTAGCAAAATATTTCGAGTGTCCGGAATCTCTTCTTTGTCCATAGGTCTATTTAATGTCGCGTTTGTTGCCTCATCAAATATGTTAGGATAATTATTTCTTGGATATAATATGTATATAAGATATTGAGATATTGGTATGATTGGAAAAAAATAATAGCCAGGGTGGTTCGAGCAACATTTGTGAGACAGACATTGGCACAAGTGTGAGGCTATTGCAAGCATGAACACATTTCCTCTCCTCCACACTTTAGGTTATTATCTTTCCTTTGCTGCAACATTTTTTGTAGTAACATCATAAGTATGTTCAATTCCTTCGGTGTATCTTTGCACCTTTAAAGAAAATTGCTAATTAATAATATTCTACGTTCTAAACAAAAAATTTACACGAAATTACATATCTATATGAATTAGGCTAATATGAACATAATGCTAAGGAATTAAATCGTGTGAAAAAAGGTCAACAAATCGCACCGAGATAAATGTCGGCTAAAAATAATGGATACAATGATACTATTATAGCCGGGCGGTTCGAGCAACATATGTACGTGCATTGGCACAAGTGTGAGATTATTGCAAGCATGAACATATTTCTTCCTCTCCATCCTCCACCCTAACATCATAAGTATGTTCAATTCCTTCGGTATATCTTTTTTTTTCTCGAGAAAAAATCAAACTTTTTATAAAAATAACAAAAAGTTACATCGTAGATGCCTTAGCATTCCATATGAGAGAAATCGCCCTCGTAGAGACGAGGGGCAAGGGCGAGTATAAACCCACGGTTACATATTGCCATAAACAATGGACTTATATTTTTTTTCCTTTTTTTCTTTTGTACTTTTTGCCAGTCGTCCGATGAAGGAGAAGAATGTATAATGGCCAACTCCAAGTTGGAGGAGAGTTGGACACCTTTTTCGGAGTCGAACTTTCGGATACATGTGCATGCTTGGTGCCAATCACACCATGATCACCGATCTTTTCGTCTCGTACGAGATCTATATTCGTAGGAAAAGATGTATTCACATCTTCCATCTTGCCTACATTTTTCTCATGTAACTCTTTCTATTTTTCTTGTTGTTTTTCTCGTGTGTTTGCCTTTGATTTTCTTCCGTTTCTTCTTCCTCTTCATATGACAATGATACATCCAGGGAAAATTCCATCCCTTTTGTGTCTTCTTGGTTGCTTTTTTCCCCTGGCTAAAGTGCAAGTGCTTTGTAAGTGCCCATTTTGGTGGCGGGACCACCGCACCTAAACGTTGTGTTTTGCGAAATCTAATGATTGAGACCACTTAAGGTCTTTCACGGATTAGATGTATGCAATATGGTAGTCCCTTTCTAAGGTCCATCTCCACGCGAGATGCATGCAAAGGTGAATATCCATTTGTTAATTCTCTCTCGATCAGACTTAATGAACCTTCCTATAGAGTTCCCAATGTTTTCTAGGACTCGATGATGCAAGAACGAGAGCGACGGGTTGTGTAATCGCACCCAAACAGGGAATTTTTGAAACCCCCATTGTATTTGCATCAAAACCCGGGAACCATGGGGCTACAAAGAGACCCTGCTCTTCCCCCAAAAACCATGGTCCATCGGTCGGGGGCAAAAGAGTAGTCCTCTATATTATCAAATTGAACCACAAAGAAACATTTTGCACAAAGTTAAATATCACGAGTTTTGGGTCCCGAGTTTTGGTGTATCCATGCGTGTAGCTCTTCCGGTTTTGGCCAAAAGCCATTAAAATGACAGATAACGGCTTTTGATTGCAAAGCATCAAACGTCCTTGTTACCTCACGGTATTTCTATTGCCATATTTGGAATGTTTTCTATTTTTACAACAATGTATGGTCCCTGGTAATGATAAATGCTGGATCCACCGTGTGAGGGGCTTTCCCTCTCGGGATGTCCTTGAAAGAGGGCATTCCTTTTCTTGTTGTTGTTGGTTTATTTTTACGATGTTGTTCCCTGGAGCGCCACCTCCGAGTCTAAGATTCGGGAAAATAGTAGGGTTTCTTTGAATCGATATTCAATTAGTTTAGTTATTTCCTATAATTCTCTTCTCGAAAATATCGGGCTTTGTTGTTGAGTCGGGATTCCCATGACAACTTGGATTTTATTTTTCAACTCGATATAGTCTAAGAGTCCCACACCCCGGAAGACCATGGTTTTCCCATTTATTGATTTAATGAAAATTTGAAACTCTAGTTGCGACATATAGCTCACACCGCCATTACCTCTGTAAGGAAAAATATGTGCTAGGCCCTCGAGGGAACGAGCAGCGGCATGGGCCAAGACTTGTCCGGTATAGCCACCAATCGGGGAGAGGCCGATATAGTGGCCTTATCCCTCGCCAAAGTAATGACGAGAGGACCGAAAAGAAGGTCCTGCGCCTCGTGCTACTGCCACATCAAATCAGTAGGAAGAGGGGGTCGTCTCCCCCGGCCCACCCTCCCCCCTCGTCAAAACCCCCAAGCTGCAATATTCCTATAAAGTGTATTTGAAAGTCTGGAAGGTGAGGGGGATTACCATTAAACTTAGTCGTAGCCCCGAGCGATGGGAGAAAAAAACCTTCGCGCCGAAATAGGGGAAGGCAAACAACGTTCGGGGGTAAGCATTAAAGGGAAAGAGCTCGCGACATCCAAGTTCCTAAGTCCTCCAACCGCGCGCACCGAGCGAGCGGTCCCCGGGAAAAAAGCCAAGCTCCCTCAATACCGGATTGATCAATCGGTCCCTCCCTTGCTGAGCCCTTTGTTCGCCCGCATCTCCATGAAAAACCACCAAACCTCCACCGTCGTCCCATCAAATACCACCAAAGCGACTTCCTCCGCACTCGCGAAAGTTGGGGGGCCATGACTCTCGAGAACAAAGCCGAGAGACCTCGTTCAACCTAGTCCAATTCCTAGTGGCGGCTCATCGCACTGGAAACCCAAGACCGGAAACTCTTCTTCCATTGCTCTCCATCTTTTTTCCCCTCGAAGGTAAGAATGAGTTAATGATTCTTTCGAGTATATCTTAAATGCACTTTTAATTGTTTTTTTTCACAAAAATTAGATCTCTATATGAATTACGCCGATATGAACATAAGGAGTAGTCTAAGGAGCCGTAGGAATTTCCCGGACTCGAGCCACCGACTACTCCTATTCTTTTCTCCAGACACCATCGGCGTCCCAACGTCGTCCAACGGTTTATGTTGCATGTGGCCATGGTTTTGATGACCATCCCATAGCCATCCAGTGCAAGTACCAATTCTAGCCGCACCCATTTCAAATTTTAGTTTTACTGCCCGTTTTTACTTTCGCCCTTCCACAGCTCATTCTTGGCTCATGATTTATGGTTAAAATCCACAAAGCTCTTACCTTTCCGTGCTCTTGGTTCCTACCTTCCATGGTTGTTCTGTATTGGTTCTTTGAGGAGCCGGAGCTCTTTTTCTGCTTCCAATTTGTGGTTTTCTAGAGGTATCTTTGGCATCCGTGTCCATGTCGTTTACATGAGAACGGCTGGCTTCTTTTAAAATTTTTGGATGAATGGCTGAAGATTTCTTTTCAAGAGTTCAGGCGTGGCTAAATTCTTGTATTTCCTCCAGTTTCCAATGGTTTTCCATAGGTGGGTTTTGTATTGTACATAATTTTTTATGTTGTGTTTCCATAGATCAAAAGTGTTCCTATTTTGGCCAGAAGTTCAAGTAGTTTCATTAAATTGTGATTTCAAGATTACAGTGTGGTTTTTTTTAAAAGAGAGGTTGGTTTCTTTGCAGCCACCAAGTATTGATCTTATCTTCACTGAATCAAGGTATAAAACAAACTATGTTATTGTTGGTGCTGGAATTGGATATGTTGTTACTGTTGTTGGATCTTTATGTACTACCTTTAGATTTGGTCAACTCTAGTGTTCATCGCAAATGAAACAGGAGATGAAGCTGGAAGTTGATCAGTGCCGATGTTGTCCCCGTGACCGAACATGGAACGTTGAGCATCTCCTTACACTGCAATTCATAAATATCCGAATGCCATCAGAGGAAAATGAACTCCCATGCCCGCTGAAGCCAAACATGGAAAAAGCCCAGCCACCTCAGAAGCCAGTGAAAGCATCAATGCCTAATTTTCCCCTGCCACTACCAAGGTCTGCAGTGGGTTGTTGGTCTTCTTGGTTGGATGTGTCGGAGTTTTCATGTTATAAGAAACCTAGCGTTGTTAATTGTCGGGAGGAGTCGATCTAATGGAGGAAGATCTTTGTTGTACATGCTAATTTGATTTGTTCATATTCTCAGTTTAGTTGTAGGTTGTTTGCCTTTATGAATTATTATTTCATGAAATTTTTATTATGACAGAGCTCGATACTGCCAGTGAGTTATTTTGGAGTGTCTACATCTCTAGATCTTGGGGTGTGGAGTAGTGCTTTTCAAATGAATTTTTATTCATTTTAATAAAATTAGCTCTTGATTAACTGATTTATTCATTTTCTCTTCTGTCACCATCCTTGAAGGAGCTGGATCAGCTGTGGGCACCATCAAACAGTACTCCAGACAATACTATTCTCATTCACTTCATTTCCATTTCTTCATCTAAGGAATTTTAGTTGAGCACTAGTCCTGAATTAATAGCCGAATAGCCAGAGCAAACTTTTTAAAGGAGATTATGTGAAGTTTGATCTCGAAAAAGACAATTGTGCAAAAGTAAAATTGTGATTGTCTGCCCATGTTGTGAAAAGCCTTTGAAAATCTATGAGACACATAATTTTTATCAAGAGAAATGAAAATAGCTTGAAAATTTTAAGAAATGTTTTTATTTTTAATATACTGGAGATCTAACAAATTGGAGGTTCCTCAAGATCAAGGTCAAGAAAATTTCAAAGAGCAAACTCGTTTATCCCTAAATTGATTTGGTTGCTATGCCCCAACTCAATGATGATGCTTATGATTACTCCTTTTATGGTGGTTGCACAAGGGTTTTGCTGGAATGTTTAAGGTTTTGTTGCTTTTTAGAGGGATACAAGTAGTTGACAAAAATCTTTTTTTTGATGATCCAAGAAGTTAAAACTCTATGTTTGATAGCAAGTTTTCTGGTTATCAAATATGATATTTTTTTATAGTCTATTATTATTATTATTATTGACTGATTTTGCAATTTCACAATTGTTTATGGTCATAGATTTGTTAATATAATCTCTTTGTATTTTATAATATTCTTATTTTAACTTATTCTCATTTTGGTTAGGTGAAGGTGTTTTAATGAATAAAATATTTGGTAATTCATTTGCTTCAAAGAAACCACATCTAGTTTAAGTGGGTTAATTAACTTTTTCTTTTTTCAATTTGAATTTGAAGTTAATATTTATGACTAGATTTTTCCTTTTTCGGATTATATATTCAAGGTTTAGTTCAATTTTTAAGTAATAATAGTTTTTAATATTTTTCAATCATAATTCTATGTGGAGAATGAGTGAAGAATATGGGTAAAGAACATAGTTAGTTATAGTTATAAAATACTATTAAAAAAAAAGCAATTTACAACAATGTTCAAATATGAAAATGAAACACTACCCAAAATAAAATAGAAAAAAATATTTATAAATATAATATTATATATATAATTAATAATGATAATTTTTTTTTTAAATGTATAAAGTTTGAATGAGTTTGATAATGAGCAATATATGTTATTTTTTAAATGATGAAAAGTTTGAATTTATTGAGTCGTCTTTTTAAATGTTAACATCGAAATAATTTAAAAAAAAAATAATATAATAATAATATATATTTTGTATTATTTAAATATGATTTGAGTATATTTTAATTGGTTATATCATATGGCATTATAATTATTTTTATAATTCTTGGAATTGAAATATCAATGTGGAGTAAAAATCATTTTTATTCTTATAAACATATTTTATAATATTTATTTAATACATGTTGGATTTTGAGTAATGTTATTTATATATACACATTTTTATAATATTTATTTAATAAATGTTAAGTTTTATTAGCATAACTACTTGAATATGGGTCTAGTTAGCAAGGTGACCCTCGATTAAACTTCATAGAGGTTGTTGCACCCATGCTAGGGGGAGGAGACACAAAAATCCAATGGACTTAGGGCCCAAGCAACGTGCTATCCCGGGTAAGTCAAGCCTAGATAAACACAATATCACTTCACAAAAAAAAAATTATTTAATATATGTTGGACATTTAACTCAATCAAGTATATTGTGTTATTTAATTAAAATTGGTTTTTAAAATATTTATTTTGTAGGCGTTAAAAAAAATCAATAAATATATAATATTTTTTTCAAATAAAATTTATTATTTTTTATATGTAAAATATAGATTAGAAACATATAGTGTATAATATTAGATATTTATGTTTTTAAAAAGTTTTATGCTCAAAATGTAATGTTAGAAATATATAATCAACATAGATATAGGTTAGAAAATTAAATAATGTGCAAAATCATTTATTCTTAAAGAAATTTTATGATAAAAATGTAATCTTGTAAATACAAATTCAATTTTGTTGAGCATGAGATAAAAATAAATAAAGTTTGCTAAACCATGTTAAAATTATATTATAGCTCTAAACATTTCCCATGTTTATTTCAAGGAATATTTTGGGTGTACTTTTATTTGGGGAATATATGCTTAAATCTAGCGATATGTTTATTATAGATTATAAGAAACCTAAGTAGTTGACCTGTTGGTGGAGGAAGTTATGGAAACTGCGTTCCCCATCTATAGCATGGTTATTTCAAAGGTGCATTTTGAAAAATAAAATTTTCATTAGACAATTAAAAAAAAATGCTTGGTTGGGCCTAGCTAGTGTGCTCTTTGTAAAAATGGTGATGAGATCGTGGAATATATTTTTCTTTTTGGCCCATTTTCTTTGAGAGTGTGAAACTCAGTAGGAAATTATCTATGTATTCACACAAATTGGCAAGGTGTGTGTCGATGATTTCTAGAAATCTTTCAACCAAGGGGGTCTCCCTAACATGTGGTCCCAGTTAGACCTCACACCATTTGGGATAGGAGCCTCATCTTGAATATGACTTGGTTACCATTTTCTTAGAGGTTTTCCTTGGCTCTAGCATTTAGCAAGAGAGAGGAATGCATATGTGCCTTCGAAAGGCAAGTGGGTGTGCCTAGTGAGTGTTAAGTTGTAGGTGTGTCAAGGTTCTTCTACTGTGGAGGGGAAGAAAAGTGAGCCTCTAAGAGAGAGGTAATAATATCAGCTTAGTAGAGACACACTCAAACAAGAATTATTTGTCTAATATCTAGTGGAATAGTCCACAAAGATGTGACGGTCATTACAATGAACAAAAACAAGGAATATTTGCCTAACATGCAATAGAATAATCCACAAGGATGCAACAGTCATAGCAACCATTACAACCCGTTATCAATATGATAAACACTAAAATAACTGAAATAGTTCAACTACTTTAGCACAGATGGAAGAAAACATGAACAATTGGCTATGATAAGGTTACAACAAGCTATTTCGTAGAGCATAAAAAAATTTTGGAACGCTGGAAGCTATCAATCACAGTAGAAATGTCAGCCATTTTCAAAGTTTATCCAATATTCTTTCCTTCTCCATAAGCATCAAAGAACATGCAACCTTTACACACTCACAAGCCAGTACAAAGGAAGTCATAATTACTCCTTGTTTGAGCTTTTGCATGCCTCCAACAATGTAGGAGGTTGCATGTTGAAAATTGAATCCATTAACATTGAGCTATTTACCGCATTTTTGGGATAGAGCAACCATGTTAGGAAATATTTGTTGGAATTCCAACAAGTTCTTCTCCATCTTTTAGAAATGTCACGTCTCTCTTAAATCTAATGGATCACTTCAATAATTTGTCCTTTTCCCTTGTCCTTGAGTAGCCCCCTACAACATGTTTTCGTTAAGACAAAAAACACATCCTCTAGGTTAGGGTTCTCGATGATTATGAAGGAAATCCCTCTAGTTAGAGTATGCATCTAATATTTTTTATTTTATTGGCCAAAATGTGTTTTGAAACCAGCTCCAAAAAGAGAAGAAAAGAGATATCAACGCCTTAGAAATAAGCCACCTCAAGGGGGAAACCTCCAATACATTACATGAATGAACAATTCTTGGATGATTCAAATTACAAAACCTCCTTTCTATATATAGGAGTCCATGGGGCCACAATGTAATCCTAGCCGACCTAACAATAATAATTTAAGGGCACAATAATAACAATATGGGGGTTACAAGGGTACAATAATAATAATAAAGGGGTTACACTAACAACAATAAGGGACTATACTAGTAATATAGGGACCTAACATGCCCCTGTCATTCAAAAAAGTGTTGTCCTCAACGCTTGAGTAGCTCTGGGTGCTTCTGTATAAAATTATCATCCTCCCATGTAGAATATTCAGTGGGTAAGCTCTTCCACTTGATGAGATACTCTGAAATTGATCGATTCCGTAGCTGTCAAGTTCTTGTTTCTGTGAACGCTTCAGGTTCCAATATGATTTTTCCTTCCTCATCAAGTTCTGGAAATATTGTTTGAACTGGAAGATTTTCACCTATAACCTTCTTTAAGCATGCAACATGGAAACTTAGATGCACTTGTGAAGAAGAAGGAAGCTCCAATTTGTATGCCATAATACCAATATTTTGCAACACCTTGTAAGGACCATAGTACTTTGGCGATAATTTATTATCCTTCTTAGCTTGCTTGAGGGACATTTGTTTATATGGTTATAGCCATAAAAATGCCCAGTCTCCTACATCAAAACTTCTCTCGTTGCGATGTTGATCTGCCTGTTGTTTCATTTAATTTTTTGCCAAATTCAGGTTGTCCTTTAAGAGTTGGAGAACTTCTTGTTGATGCTCGATGTCATCTTCCACTGCTTGAACCTTCAAATTTTCTCTTAAAGATGATGTGATGAATGGTGGATGATATCCATAGAGTGCCATAAATGGGGTCATTTTTACTGCAATATGGAAGGAAGTGTTATACCACCATTCAGCTAGAGGTAACCACTTGACCCATTGTGTTTGATCAGATACAAAACAACGAAGATATCCTTCCAAAATTTTATTTACTATCTCAGTTTGACCATCAGATTAAGGATGATAAGATGAGCTATGAGCTAATTGAGTACCCAAACAAGAAAATAACTCCGTCCAAAAATTTCCAGTAAAAATGGTATCCCTGTCGCTCAAAATAACCATTGGGTTTCCATGTAGCTTTTGAATTGTGTCCATAAATGTAGTAGCAATTGTACTTGATTTAAATGGATGAGATAATGCACAAAAGTGTGCATACTTGGTAGGTCTATCAATTACCACCATGGTGACACTCTTTCCTTTGGACTTCGATAAACCTGTCATAAAATCCATTGAAATCTCGTCCCAACGTTGACATGGAATGGATAAAGGTTGTATAAGACCTAGGGTCTTAATTGTCTCAACTTTATTCTACTGGAAAACCAAACATTCTGCCATAAAATTTTGAATATTAGATTTAAGGCCATCCCAAAAAAAATCTTTCTTCACCCTGTGGTAATTTTCTAAAAATACTGAGTGTCCTCCTAAAGGAGAAGTGTGAAATTCCAAAAGAATATTTTGTTTTAGTTGGGATTTTTTACAAAGATATAAGCGATCTTTATACCATAAGGAATCATTTTTCCAACTAAATGTATCAGATGTACTAGGATCTTGCTGCAAATTTTGAATGAGTGTCCACACATCTTCGTCCTTCTTCCATTCATCTCTAGCTTCAGTTATCCAATCTGGTTGGATAATAAAAATTGCACAAAGCAATGCTTCCACCTCTTCATTATTTCTTGAGAGTGCATCTGCAACAACATTTAGCTTCCATTTTTTGTATATTATTTCAAAGTCATAAACCAACATCTTTGTGACCCATTTTGCTGCTCTTCTGTAGATAGTCTTTGTTCCAAAAAGTTTTTACGACTATCATGATTAGTTTTTACCTTGAAGTGTCTTCCCATTAGGTAAGTTCTCCATTTCTTTAGTCCATGCAGTATTGCTAACATTTCCTTTTCGTAAATAGGTTTCTGTAAATACATTCCTTTGATTGGAAGACATTCAAAAGCAATGGGTCTTCCTTCTTGCATTAAAACATCACCAATTCCATTTCCTGAGGCATCACATTCCACAGTAAAGGTTTTTGTGAAGTCTAGTGTAGCTAAGACTGGTGCTAGGGACATTGCCTCTTTAAGATGTTCAAAGGCCTTAGTTGCTTTAAGAGTCCATGAAAATGCATCTTTCTTCAATAATGTTGTTAGAGGTGTTGCTATTCTCCCATAATTCTTAACAAACTTTCGATAATACCCTTTTAACCCGAGAAATTCTCGCAACTGCTTTATGGTTGTGGGGAATTTCCATTCCTTAATGGCTTTGATTTTTTTAGGGTCTACCTTAACACCCTCATGAGATACAATATGACCCAGATATTCCACCTCTTGTACTCCAAAGAAACATTTGGATGTTTTTACATATAATTGTTTCTCCTACAATAGTTTGAGCACCCTATCAACATGTTGAACATAATCCTTCCAAGACCTGTTGTAGATTAGTATATCATCAAAAGATACTAGCACAAATTTTCTAAGGAAGGGTTTGAAAATGGAATTCATCAACCCTTGAAATGCAGAAGGTGCATTGGTAAGGCCAAAAGGCATGACAAAAAATTCATAGTGACCCTCATGAGTTTGAAATGTTGTTTTCGGAATATCTTCAGTCTTCATTCTAATTTGATGATACCCTGAAGGAAGATCCAACTTGGTAAAATAAATTGATCCATGTAATTCATACAATAATTCATCAATCGCAGGAATGGGAAATTTATCTTTAATGGTGAGCTTATTGAGCTCCCTATAATCTGGACACATGCGCCATGATCCATCTTTCTTGTGTACCAATACTACAGAAGCAGAGAAAGAAATTTGAATAGGTTGAATTATACCCGCCTCTAACATTTCTGCAATCATACGTTCAATTTCGCTCTTTTGGACATAAGGATATCTGTAAGGCCTGATGTTTGGAGGAACACTTCCTAGAATCAAATGAATAGCATGATCATGATCACGAATAGGTGAGAGTCATTTTGGAGTTTCAAAAACCTTGGAATGATTGTCCAAGACTTTTTGGATATCTACAGAAATAGATGATTTTGATGTTGGAACTTCTAGTGAGCATAATTGTGCAATTATGCCTCATGTTTATTTATTTAGAAGCTTTTTCATGACATTAGAGCTTAATATCTTTCCCGACTTCCCTACAAAACCCCGTAATTTGACTTCCTTTCCATTTGAAAAAAATTTCAAGAAAATTTCTTGAAAATTAAAAGCTACCATCGCCAAATATTGTAACCATTGTAGTCCTAGTACAACATCAACACCTCCCATAGGAATGGAAAGCATTGGAATATTCAATACATATTCCCCCATGGTTAACTTGATATTATGGCATTTTCCAAAGAAATTTATAGTTCCTCCATTTGCAACCATCACTTGACATTCTGATGCTAGGTATAGGAAACAATTCAATTCCTTGGCTACCTTATAATGATTAAAATTATGGTTACTGCCTGAATAAATCAACACTATTACCTTTTTCTTCTTGATATGTCCTTCTAACTTGAGAGTTTGAGGAGTGGTAATTCCTTCCAATGCATTACACGATATGGTCAGACTCATTTCTTCCTCTTCTTGGGTTGGTTCCTGGTGTATATCCTCTTCTTGTTCATTTTCTTCTTCCTCTTCACAATCTATGTAAAATAATTTCTTCTCAACACACTTAGGATCTTTAGTGTATTTGCTATAACAACTTTAGCAAAGCCCTTTTTCTCTTTTTCCTTCCAATTGTTGTGGTGTCAACCTTGTAGGTTGTGGAAATATAGGAGTAGCAATAGTTCCTCTTTATAGAAGTAAGTGGTAGGCTTCCTTGTCGCCATAATTTTACATTCAATTTTTCTTTCCAACCTGAATGCCTTCTCCAATGAATTAGGTTCCAAAACATGAACTTCATGTTGGATGTTATCCTTTAAAGTACCTATGAAGAGATCAATCCTGTGTTCCTCTGGAATATCAGTTACCCTTATATTCAATTTTTGGAAGTCCTCAATGTGCTCCCCCACTAAGCCTTTTTGTTTGAGATTTATCAATTGGCTAAAGAAGGTGTTGCTCTTTGTATCCTCATAATGTGCTATCATTTCCTCCGTAAAAATTGACCAAGTGACAATTTTTTTACGGGAGCAAAGCCATCGATACCATAAAAATGTATTTTGTTCTACAGGTAAAGTTGTAATGCGTACCTTTTGTGTGTTTTTCACATTATGGAGATCAAAATATTGCTCCATTTGTTGTATCCATGTTACAGGATCCTTTCCATAAAAAATCGTCATATCCATTTTTGGAATGTGGTGGTTCTTCCCACCAGCATTAGATTTTATGAAATCATGATTAAAATTTATTTTGTTCTCATCATGAGTTTCCTCTACTATCTTTTCACCATTAGGAAACATTTCTTGTATCAACTTTGTCAAACCTTCCATGTCTGCTTTAAGATCATTCTTCATGTTTTTAATTTTCTCATCAATCTTAGCTTCCATGTCATCCATCTTTGATTCCATACCATCCATCTTAGATTCCATGCCAGCTTCCATGCCATATATCTTAGATTCCATGCCATTATTCAAACCATCCATTTTAGATTCCACACCTTTCTTCAAACCATCCATCTTAGTTTCCACGCCTTTCTTCAAAACTTCCATGTCATTTTTTGTTGCTCTTTGCGAGAGCAAAATTTGTTGCACTTGCTCTTGTAATTTTGATATGTCATGTTGTCATTCTTCGTCTTCATGAGTCATAGTAGAGCTTTCTAAAGGCCTAATTGGAGTTGAATTATTTTTATGGGCCATTTTAGAATCCAATACTGATATCTATCTTACAATATGCCCTTGGAATCAATTCAACTTGATTCTTCAAACAAGACTTATGCAGTTCGGAAAACAAAATACACACCTTTTACTTTCTTTTGAGGACCTCGATATTGAAATTCAATTATCTCTATAATTTCATATCCTCAATATTTGAAATTCAGCCCTGTAGTAGCCCTCTGAAGCTTCTTTCAAATTCCATAGGTCTGATTTGATTTGGATTCCTCAAGGAAAAGTTATGTCCAATCTCCCACAATGACCCAATTTTGGACTGGTTTAGTAGAGTGAACTTGTATGACTTGTCACGTGTCATTGTTTCCTCCTTTGGCTCTGAAATTGATAGAACGAAAACTATAGTCCGTTTACTTGCGACCACTTTTTACATCATTCCAATCTGATGCTCAGAGAGAGAGCTATGAAGACTTTCCCACGATCACCTCTTTGAGATGAAATTCAGAAGCCTAAAAAATCCCTAACTTCCACAGATCATATCTCCGAAAATATTGTGAACCAATATCTAAAATTTTGCGACGATGTTCCTTAGGATTGCGGCTTCGTACTCTAAATATTTCAGCTTCTAAGCCTTCGTATAAAAACGTTATTATGAAAATACCACGATGACCTGTTTAGGTTAAATTCAGGAGCCTGCAAAATGACCTAACTTTAACAGATCATATCTCTGAAATATTGCGAACCAAGCTCTAAAATTTTGCGACAATGTTCCTCAGGATTTTTTCTTCACACTCTAAAAATTTCAGATTATGAACCTTCATAGAAAAAAGGTTATAGCGAAAATGCCACAATGACCTGTTTGGAGCAGCGAAACCCTAGAATATCAAAGCTTTGATACCAAATGTTGTGAAACCAGCTCCAAAAAGAGAAGAAAATAGATATCAACACCTTAGAAATAAGCCACTTCGAGGGGGCAACCTCCAATACATTACATGAATGAACAATTCTTGGATGATTCAAATTACAAAACCTCCTTTCTATATATAGGAGTCCCTGGGGCCACAATGTAATCCTAGCCGACCTAACAATAATAATTTAAGGGCACAATAATAACAATATGGGGGTTACAAGGGTACAATAATAACAATAAAGGGGTTACACTAACAACAATAAGGGACTATACTAGCAATATAGGGACCTAACACAATGAATATGTACATGTTCCATTCTCGGGTTATCCCCATGTGAAGAGGAACATTATTATTTATAGGTTGCATCTAAGATATGAACTCGACTCATCTCCCTTGACCATTGCTACAAAAAATAAATTATTTCCCTACATAATGAAACATACTATGTATTCCCTATTTCCATTACCTTGTGAAACTTTGGTTCATTATAGCTTGGAAAGTTCTTACTCAATCTATTTTTATGGCCTAAGAGCCCCTATTCTTTCGTTGGTTGATTTGAATCATAAGATACATAAATATGTTGGTTTTTTCCTATAGGATTTTTTTTTACCTACCAACAAGCATTATTGTGGGGTTGGTAAATCCAACATAATTTAAGCTAATATTTACAAGATTTTGATGCAAAAAAATATGCGGATTTAATCATGTACTTTGAAGTGCTACAAAGGCATTATGATCTTGAGTTTAGTTGAGGAAATTGTACAAGTAGTGGATTCTAATAATTTGATCAATAGATGGAGATACCACAGTAAAAAGAAATGACTGTGAAAAACCACTTTAAAGAATTCCAAGACAATACTTTTTCCCATAGCTTCTCCAATGCTTTGGAAAGAGAGATAAAAATCATGAGTATAAAAAGTGCATCTAGAATAACAACTAGAAGGACATGGAACAATCTTGTCTTCCCTCAAATATCGTCAATTGTTCCAATATTCTCTACCACAAAATGAAACTTAGAAGTCGGGAAATACGTTGCACCAAGAAGAAGCACCTTTGAAGTAAGACCACCAAGACTAGGCCTAACCCCACCACAACCCATTAAAATAACTAAAAGAATAAGATGAGATATAAATTTTTTCACATCCCCAAATGTAATAGCCCATAACATAATTCCCATGGCTTGATTAAAATTTCCATAGTCGGAGTACCACAATGTCATTTATGTTGGCATTATGGATTTCATGGTTGCAATTAGCTTGTGTTGACATTGAGTTCATGATTGCAGCTACCTTGTGTTGGAATTGATGTCAACCTTGTATCATGGTAACATGTGTTGTAAATTTTAGTCATGCATATATTTGATTGATTGCAGTTGGTTGTGTTGCCATTGAGCTAGTTATGTTTGCATTGATGTAGACATTACGATGGTTTATATGCTGACGTTGACCTAGGATGATGGCATTGATCTGGTTTGATGCTTGGACATGTGTAAGTGATGTCTATGATCCATGTTTGATGAGCTTGGCATATTAGGTCTTCATGTTATGTCCATGCTCATGACTTGTTATAGAGGATTTTTGGCCTGATGATGAGGTTGCAAAGGTGTTACAAGTTTGTGTGTAGGTGTTGTAGCTTGTGTAGGTGTCAGAGGAGAGTAGAGGACATTTTGGTACTCATGTCAACCCTTTTTTTTTGGATTCTAGGTAAACTTGGTAGTGGCACTTGGTAGACATATTTAACCCACTTTCAAAAGTGTCACGGAGCTTGGAAAATGATTGGAGGAATGTGTAAGAGCTGGTGAAGGTGTGAAAATAGGTGGCAGTGGTTATGAGATGAAGGTTTATGATTTTATCCTATACTTTTCCTTGGTTGCTGGGAAAAAGGCTCATGTGTGTTGTTGGAAGGATTTAGCTGAAAATATTGAGTTCAGTGTTCACCAATGTAGTTTATATTTGGCCTAGTTGTGCATGCAGTCAAGCCTCTTCCTTTACATCCCTCGCACACATCAGGTGAATTTCGACTTAGTTATTTATGGAAGATTCCAAATTAACGAGATAAGGTATAAATTGGTTAAGTCCGTCCTACAAGGGGTGTGGAATCCTTTAGTGCACAAGTAGTGATGGTTATGGTTGGATTTTGTCAACTTTTTGCACCTTTGATCCTTGTACAAAAGAGAATTTCGCCCAACACATTGCATATACTCCATTTTTTAATCTGAGATCTAGTTTGTTTAGTGATATTGTGGGAGAGAAAATAGTCTAGAGAGGTGGAATGCTTCAGACCTAGTTGTGAGCAAAGATAGATAATGCACATGTGCAAATGGCATTGAATTGAGAAAATTCTTGAAGCAGAGATATCAGTTTTCAATGCAAAGTTGATGGATTTGTAGCAAAGTCTAATTTTTCGTACATGAAGAAGAATATTATGGCAGATAAGATACCGAGTATACAATGTCTCACATTTTTTGAGAGATCCATTTTTTTGTAGAGTTACTATAACATATGGAAAATTGTTTTTATTTTGTAAATATATTGAGGGTTTGATTTTATGGTTGAGTGTGAGATGCATTTTTACTATGGGATAACTGTGTTGTTGTAGATTTTATTGTTACATTTTAGTCACTATTTTTCTTGAGTAAAGAGAATTTTTTTGTGATGTTTTGATTTGATTTTTTGAGACTGTATCGTTGCTAAGATTTGGGTTCCAGAGATGAATCTTGTTGAGCATAGTGTCTTGGATCTAGTTTGAAAATGAATGAAATCAATATTCTCATAGGGTAAAGGAGTAGTGGCCTTCAACAAATGGGTGTTTGATAATTTCAATAGTGAATTGATGGTGTCAGTATATTAGAAGCAGTTTCTCCATCCAATGGTGGTTAGATAGTTCAATCGTAATTAGGCAAGTCTAGTTCGTCATGGCGGCTTACAGTGTATGGGAATTTGTAGAGTTGGGTGAGAAGATACTTCCTAGATGATCATTAGGATCGAGTCTCATGGCTTCTGGGTTTCAGCTAATTGTATATGACGTCAAGTCTCGTGTTTTATGGGTGGAAACTAATCTATGTAAAATATATTTTCTTGACATAATATATATTCAAAGCAACGCAACAAAAATAAGGGTGGTTTTTTGTCCCAAAGGGGTTTCCCACTAGATATCTTGTGTCCTCACGTGTGATGTTGTGATTGTGCATTGATGTGTTGTTTAGTTTTTCTCTCATGGTTTTTTTATTTTAGCTACTTGCATGGTTATATGTTTATGTTATGACTTATTAATGTATTTTTGATTAGTTAATCGATGAATCGGTTGAGAAGTTTAATTTGGTAAAAATAGTATATAGATCACACTATTGATTCACCCCCCCTCTCAGTAGTTCTCAAAGTTTCTAAAAATTGTTATCAGAGTGGGGCTCTTGGTTGCAACTTGATTGCTGGAGATTATGTCTTGGTTTTTGTTGGTGTATATATATATATATATTATTATTATTATTATTATTATTATTATTATTATTATTATTTTATAATGACTTTTCAGGGATTGTCTGCCCTCACTACTACAAATTTCAAAGTATGGCATATAAATATTAAATCCTAGTTATTTTCTTATGGATCTAACATTTGGAGATTGGTATGTGAAGGATGTGGAAAGGATCCACTTGCACTTGAATTTTTATGGCAGGGTGCTCAAGTTAGATGCGTAATCTATGAGAATATTCATGATAATTAATTGAAGAAGTTAGTAGGTTTTAATACGCTAGAGAAATGTTGGACATGCTAAAGACCATATTTCAAGATGGAAGTAGTAGCAATAGAGAGTATGAGAAAAAGAACAACAAGAAGAAAAAGAAGAAGGACCTTCAAAAATAAGAACCTCAGCCACAAGAGTCTCATATTCCTAGTCCTAGTGGTTCAACCAATAATGTGCAAAAATCAGACGATCAAGAATCCAAAGGTATACATACTAATGATTTACTTTTCAGTTATACTTTGGATAGATCAGATTCTAGTCATGCTATATTACCTTGTGAATATGAGGATGATATTAAGGTTATTAGAGCTAAGATTAGGTCATAATCGCATGGAGGTAAGCATGTGAGTGTGGTTATAGCCTCATAACCACAATGAATTAGTGTCAAGGGTATGGTTGGGGATATAAGTTAGTGAAACAAAGTTCCAACTCAGGGGTTGACCACATAGGGTGTTTCTTCAGCTCCTAGATGATTTGTAGTCCCTGTAAGATGTCAATTTGTGGTTAGTAAGTCTCAATCGTAGGTCCCACTTCCTTAACTGGAACAAGGAGGTTGAGTCATGTCATAGTGGCACTCGCTTCACGTTTACCTGGAGAGTTTGTAAAAGCAAGTAAATGCAGGGGTGGGGGTGTTACAAAAGAAAACTATATTTTCTCTTTCATCCATAGAGGAATAAAATATTGCACTCTCACAGGTACAAGTTCATGAACATGTATTTTAATCAAGATTGAACAAGAATAGCATGGTCCATCAAGACAGTTCCTGTGCAATGTTCAAATCATGTCGACAGTCAGTGCACAATGTAATTGACAATCACTCACTTTTGGCTGCATTTGTACTTCTATTTCGGTGAGTTTTTCAAATTATCGCTTTTTCACGCCTTCACTTTTGTGAGTATCATTTTCATGCTTTTGATTGTCACTTTTACTTGCTTTCACTTTAATTAGTGTTTTTTTCTTGTTATCTTCATGCTGCCAAGTTTCACTTTCATTGTCATTCATGTATGCAAGTGTCATTCACCCTATTCTCTTCATATATTAAATGTCATCTTTTAGCATGTGGAGGGTCGCATAATGTACAAAATCTAGTTTTAGTTTATTTTAAGAGGTAATATTTGCATTAATGAGTTGTACTTACCATGTAAACATGTATTACACTTTACTAAAGTTTCAAGCATTGTCGCACAAGTGTTTTCATGGTCGTCGCAAAGTGTATCTTTGGTGTCACACTGAGGGAATTATGTTGTTCATGTGTTCTAGATGACCTATATTATGTCGTCAAGTGTTCTAAGTGCGTGATAACTATAAATTCTTGTCACTGATATAATGGATTCCAAACATAGTCAAATTTGGAAAAATTATCAACCGAACAATCTAGCCTCATCCAACCCTTCTGAACTACACAATGCGTAGTCTCAGTCCTCAAGATGCAACCCTACCTCTTGGAAATCTGCAATGCAAATTTCCTACCTTCCAAGATTGTGCACTGTGAAATCACTATTCTTAAGCCCGACCCCTAACCTCCAAAACTACACAATCCATCTCTCCAGTCAAGCCTGAATTGTGCATTGCGCAGTCTCAATCCTCAAGCCCAAACCTTGCGCTCTTAAACTGTGCAATTTCATAATCACCTGGCCTCCTCTCCCTTCCAGAATTGCGCAATGGTAAAAATTAGTGCTCAAGCCCTCATCCTAGCTCCCTAAGCTCCCCAATTGCAATATTTTTACTCAATCTAAGCCTGAAATACGCATTGCATAGTCTCAAGGCTCAGTCTAAGATCTTAAGCCCTTGAGTCCATCAATTGCAATTTCCTTCTGTCTATGCCTCCAAAGCTATGCATTGCGCAATATCAAGTCTCAATCCTCCAGCTTGAGTGCTTGAGTCTCTCAATTACGCAATCATCTAACCCTGGAAATCTTGAACAACACATTGTGCAGTCTCTAAACTCAGTCCCAGACCTTGGCCTCTAGAACTGTGTAATCCCTGAGTCAGTCACTCAGCCAGTCCCCAGTTCCAGCCCTAACAAGTGATTTCATGAAACATATTAGGCTTGGGATTTATCGAATTGATGTCCTCTTGTCATGGGTGGATTCCAGTCATAGGTATTCTATTATGTCATGAAAGGATGATGATGAAGGGTATGGAGAAGGAAACCATGTTATAAGACAACTAAGGAAATGGGGAGATAAAATGATCATCAGGCAAGATGATGAAGGAATATTGGATTACAATAGAAGACCAAAGATCGTGATCACATGAAAACTCCATCTGGTTCACAACCCTTTAGAGGGCAGATATGGAGAACAAAGCTTATCTCTAATTAAGAGAAAGCAGCAAGAAGGACAACTTGGCACTGCCACATAATCATGAAGTCCATGTCGGATCATGAGTCGCCATATGACACATAATTTTTGTGAATTATGTAAATTATATTTGAAATTGTATTGTAAAATATAAGTCTAAAGGACATGTACAAATATGAAGAGTCATGTCAAGTAAAAAATTCATAGGAAGTCAAACAATCATGAGGGTAGTCAAAGAGTCACAAAGAAAGAGAAGCGTCAACTCCCCATTGGTTATATATACACCCTCATTGTATGAGCAGAGGAATTTCACCTCGGCTCCTCCCACAAAGCATTAGAAAGACAAGATATTTTGGGGAGAAAGGAGTGGCTCCAACACTCCACTATTGGAGTTAGTGGTGTTCATTGTATACATGTGTTTTGAGACTTTTACTTAACACCATAAGCCTCACAGCTAACACATTCTTCATGCATAGATCATGAATATTTGTAAAAATATTCTATGAATATATGTAATTTATGTTTTCTTCCATTTATGCTAAATTAGTTAAAATATTTCGGTTATTTTAGTGCTTATCATATTGAGAATGTGTTGTAAGGGTTGTTATGATTGTTGCATCCTTATGGAATATTCTGATAATTGTTAAAGGAATTTTCCGTGTTTGTCTTTGTTGTAATGATCATCGCATATTTGTGGACTATTCCGCTAGATATTAGACTGATCCTTCTTGTTTGTGTGTGTCTCTACAAGTGTGGTATTATTACCTCTCTCTTAGAGTCTCACGTTTCTTCATCTACGCAGTAGAATAACCTTGACACACCTACAACCGAACACTCACTAGGCACCCCCACTTTATTTTCATAGGCAAATATGCATTCCTCTCTCTTGTTGACAGGTAGAGCCAAGGTAAGCCTCTAAGAAAATGGTAATAGGTTGGAATACCTTGGGACCACATATCAGGGAAACCCCCTTGGTTGAAGGATTTTCAACACCCGTTGACACTCCCTGCCAATTTGTATGAATACCTAGTCAATTTCTTACTGAGTTTCACACTCTCAAAGAAAAGTGGCCAAAAAGAAAAAGATGTTCCATGATCTTGTCACCATTTTTACAAAGAGCACACTAGCTATGCCCAACCAAGCATTTTTTTTCTAAAATTTTCTGATGAAAATTTTGTCAAAATGCACCTTTGAAATAACCATGCTATATATGGGAAACGTAGTTTCCATAACTTCCTCCACCACCAAGCCAACTACTTAGGTTTCTTATCATCTAGATTCAAGCATATATTCCCCAAATAAAAAATACACCCAAAATATTCCTTGAAATGAACATGGGAAATGTTTAGAGCTATAATATAATTTTACCATGGTTTAACAAACTTTATTTATTTTTATCTCATGCTCAACATAATTGAATTTGTATTTACAAGATTACTTTTTTATCATAAAAATTCTTAGAATAAATATTTTTGCACAATGTCTAATTTTCTAACCTATATCTATGTTGAATATATATTCCTAACATTACATTTTGAACATAAAACTTTTTAAAAACATAAATATCTAATATTATACACTATATGTTTCTAATATTTATTTTACATATCAAAAATAATAAATTTATTTGAAAACAAATATTATATATTTATTGATTTTTTTTAACATCAACAAAATAAATATTTTAAAAACCAATTTTAATTAAATAAACATTATACTTGATTGAGTTAAATATCCAACATATATTAAATAATTTTTTTTTTCAAGTGATATTGTGTCTATCCAAGCTTGACCTACCTAGGATAGGTTGGGTCACACAAGCCCTAAGTTGATTGGATTTTTGTGTCTCCTCCTAGCATGGGTGCAACAACCTCTATGAAGTTTAATCTAGGGTCACCTTGCTAACTACACCCATACTCAAGTAGTCATGCTAATAAAACTTAACATATATTAAATAAATATTATAAAAATGTGTGTATATAAATAACATTACTCAAATCCAACATATATTAAATAAATATTATAAAAATATGTTTATAAGAATAACAACGATTTTTACTCCACATTGGTATTTCAATTCTAAGAATTAGAAAAATAATTATAATGCCATATGATATAACCAATTAGAATATACTCAAATCATATTTAAATAATACAAAATATATATTATTATTATATTAATTTTTTTGTGTAATTATTGGGATGTTAACATTTAAAAAGACGACTCAATAAATTCAAACTTTTCATCATTTAAAAAATAACATATGTTGCTCATTATCAAACTCATTTAAACTTTATACATTTAAAAAAAAAAAATTATCAATATTAATTATATATAATATTATATTTATAAATATTTTTTCTATTTTATTTTGGGTAGTGTTGCATTTTTATATTTAAACATTGTTGTAAATTTCTTGTTTTGGATAGTATCTTCTAACTATAACTAACTATGTTCTTTAGCCATATTCTTCACTCATTCTCCACACAGAATTATGATTGAAACATATTAAAAACTATTACTACTTAAAAATTGAACTAAATTTTGATTATATAGAAAAAAGGAAAACTTAATCATAAATAATAACTTCAAATTCAAATTGCAAAAAAAAAAAAAACTTAGTCATAAATATTAACTTCAAATTCAAATTGAAAAAAAAAAGCTAATTATGTAGAAAATAATTTTTCAATAGACAAAAAATAACCCACTTAAACTAGATGTGGTTTCTCTAAAAGCAAATGAATTACCAAATATTTTATTCATTAAAACACCTTCACCTATAGTCAAAATGAAAATAAGTTAAAATAAAAAAAATACAAAGAGATTATATTAATGAAGCTATATGACCAAACAATTGTGAAATTGAATAATAATAATAATAATAATAATAATAATAATAATAATAATAATAATAATTAATAATTAATAAATAAATAAATAAATAATAAGGCTTTACCGCTTTCGCTGGCTTATAGGCGGCTGGGCTTTTTCCATGTTTGGCTTTAGCAGACGTGGGAATTCATTTTCCTCTGATGGCACTCAGATATTTATGAAGTGCAGTGTAAGGAAATGCTCAGCGTTCCATATTGGGTCACGAGGACGGCACGGGCACTGATCAACTTACAACTTCATCCTCTGTTTCATTTGCGATGAAAACTAGAGTTGACCAAATCCAAAGGCAGCACATAAACATCCAACAATAGTAGCAGCATATCCAATTCCAGCATCAACAATAGCATAGTCTGTTTTATACCTTGATTCAGTGAAGATAAGATCAAGACTTGGTGGCTGGCAAGAAGCTAACCTCTCTCTTAAAAAAAACCACACTGTAATCTTGAAATCACATTTTAATGAAATTACTTGAACTTCCGGCCAAAATAGGCACACTTTCGATCTATGGAAACGCAACATAAAAAATGAGATTCTTAAATCCATTCAAGAAGTCTCCTGTAATTGAGTTCCATCCATTTCACTGTGGAGGACGACAGAATTCCACATCCATAAAATTCTATACAATTCAAAACCCGCCTATGGAGAACCCTTGGAAACTAGAGGAAATACAAGAATTTATCCAGGCTTGAACGCTTGAAAACAAATATTCAACCATTCATCAGAAAATTTAAAAAGAATCCAACCTCTTTCATGTAAACGACATGGACACAAATGCTGACGATACCTCCAGAAAACCACAACGCAGAAGCAGAAAGAGAGCTCTTGCTCCTCAAAGAACCAATACAGAACAACCATGGAAGGCAAGAACCAAGAAAACGGAAAGGTAGGAGCTTTGTGGATTTTAACCATAAATCATGAACCTAGAATGAGCTGTGGGAGGGAAGAAATAAAAACAGGCGGTAAAACTAAAATTTGAAATGGGTGCGGCGGGAATTGGTACTTGCACCAGATGGCTATGGGATGGTCATCAAAACCATGGCCACATGCAAGCATAAACTTGGACGACGTTGAACGTGATTGTGGGAGGAGACGAATAGGAGTGGCCGTGTGGTCGGGTCAGAGCAATTCCTACGGCTTGTTAGACTGCACAAGCTTTTCTTGATTTCATTTTAATTAGTCTCATTTCAATGTTATCTAAGTTGTGGCATCTGTCTCTTTAACTATCATTCACGTATCACAAGTGTCCTTCCCCCTTTTCTTTTCATATAGTAAGTGTCGTGTTTTTGCATGTGGAGTGTCGCACAACACGTGAAAGCTAGTTTTAGTGTGTTTCAAAGGGAAATTTTTATGTTAATGAGTTGTAATTACCAAGTAAAAATGTATCAGAAACATTTCCAAAGTTTTAAGCATTGTCACGGAAGTGTGGTCACAATCGTCACAAAGTGTATGTTTCGTGTCACACTTGTTGTTGCAAAGTTCTCGCACTAAGGGAAATTTGTTGTTCATGTGTTCTGGCTGATCTACATTGTGTCATCAAGTGTTCTAAGTGTGTGATCAAATTCAAGTCCTATTACTGTTCACATAAAGCTCAAAGAGTGACATTCCCTTTAGCTTTGGTGATTATGACATAATTCACTCCTTTATTAAGATTTTAGTGTAATTAGCTCTCTGGGTTGGCTTATCAATAATTAGTTTCTCATATAGATCAAATTACTCGTAAGTGACAGTGAGAAAGAAAATGTCATTATTTCAGTTGTTATCTCTTAATTCAATGGTAATCTTGTTAAATTAATGATTATGTAATGGATGCATAGTATTTTAATATGAAAACTTGATAACCGATTTTTTTTAAAGAAAAAAACAGGAGATTTTTATTTGTAAAATACAAAAGTTGTTACATATTTCAAAGTTCAATAGTGACCAATCACAGTAATCACATCTTGGAAGCCAAAAACTGGGGTCCAAAGAACTGAGTACATACATACCTCCAAACATGGAGGAGAATACCCCCAAAAGTGAAAACATTCCGAATAAAGACAACATGAAAAAGATAGAATGCAGAAATCAGAAATAAAAACCATCATTGCATCCCATAAGAGAGAAAGGAAAACAAATTAAACCATTTTAGTGCCCTATCTGCTAGACCAAAAGAAGTGATAATACCTCAAGGGGGAAATAGAGATGATTGCTCCACATCCACACACACCACCCACTGAGGCACCATCCAAAAAACAAATAGGAAAGATATGTTCAAGAGATTTGAAATACCAACAACACCTAAAGCTAATAGATTTTTGAGGGCCAATCTCCATAAAGTAACCAATGATTCTGACAGTAGTTCCTCTATAATATGGGACAAAATTTTCAAATATGCATGCATTTGGCAGTCCCAAACCTCCTAGAAAATGTATAGTAGAATAGTTTTGCACTCCATATGCTGAGAAAACCAGCATCGAAGACATGAGAACATAGATACTTTGTCCACTGATCTATTGATATTGAGGAATGTTGTTACTTCCTCCCTCATGGATAGAGCAAAGAGGCAGTCCATGAAAATGTGTGTTGCATTCTCATTAGCATATCTACAGAAAGGGCATATAGTCCAGCCCATGAACCCTCGCTTAGCAAGGTTGACCCAGGTTAGTATGTGGTTGTATACTACCATCCATGTAAAGCATTTCAGTTTTGTCAGAACCTCCCACTTCCACATCGAGGCCAGCCAAATGGAGAGAGGGTCTAGCTGAGGCCTAGTCAATATGTATAAGTATGCCACCCTTGAAGAAATATCTCTTCCCTGTGAAATGCCACCCAAGTGATCATGTTCGCCTTCTATCTAAGAACAGTGTACACCAACATAAGATGTGAGCGGTAGGTCTTGGAAAACCTAGAGACAAGGAGGATCTATATATGGAAACTTGATAACCAACTTAATTTTTCACTATTTGTTTTAAATTAGATTATGTTTCGTTAATTAACATATACTATTATTGAAAAAAATTCCAAATTTAATACGATAATTTAGAAATCATAAAAACTTTCTGATTTGATATGCTTCTCTATACTCCATAATAAACAAAAGCCAAAAATAACGATAAACCCAATATTCAAATGGAGATAAAGGTATTATGAATAGTAATCCCAACCATAATTACCTAATTCGGCCGTACTGGCCAAAAAAAATCGTAAATACGACAATACGGTTCGGTACGGCGGATAGTTCGAAGGAATTCGGTATGGTTCGCCTAGTGTGTATCTGCCTTGAAATTCTCATGCACCGTGCCTCGTTCCTCCACCTGAGTACAGAAAATGGGAATTAAAAAATTAAATTACGGTAAATTATAAACATAATGGCAAGCTCAATGGAAATTTACTATTTTGTAAATTTTTTTGAGGTACAAGTAATAGGGATAACCCAGCGAAAAAAAACCAAGTAATAGAAATAAGCCATAATAAATAGAAAATATAATCTCATTATCTTGTTAGATGATTGAATGTAGATAATTAATTTTGATAAAATGTTATTAAAATTATTTATTTAGAATTCCGCAACAATAAATTTCCATAATAAAATTTCAGAAATTGATAATATGAATTTATTATTTCATTTCAAGAATATTTAAAACTAAATAATAATATGGATATAAGGTATTTAAAGCAAAATAACAATAAATATAGATATAAAATGGAGTTTCGTGTTTGTGTGCAAAAAATAATGTTAAATGAAAAATAAGTTAATGCAAAGATTAATTCGTTTTTATAAGTTAATGGAACAATCAATTAGTTTTTATAATTTTTCTTCAATGGAAAAAGAAGGTTATTTTTATATGAAGACCTATTATAAAGTTTGTAATTTTTATTTTATTTTTATATAGAAACAACTAAAAAATTATAATTCTTAAAAATAAAAGAAAATAAAAAACAGTGATTTTTATATTGAAAAAAAATATAAAATAGTAAATTGCAATTAAAAAATATAATTCTTATTTTGAAAAAATTGTAAAAAAAGTAAATTAGTTGTAAATGAGAAATTTCTATATATAAAAATAAAAAATCATAACTTTTATATTAAAAAAAAACATAAAATGTAATTTCTATATAGAAAATTAAGAAAATCAAAACTTCCATATTGGAAAAAATGTTAAAATGAAAAACTTCAATTTCATAATGGATAACTTTTATAAAAATAGAAAAATGATAAATTCAATATTAGGAAAAAGTATAAAATGATAACTATGATACAAAAGGATAGAAAAACAATAAATTCTATATTACAAATAATTACAAAATGGAAAATTTCATTTTTTTGTAACCTTAGGTAGATCCTTCCCATTTTCTATTAATTTAAAAACCGGGCAACATAGATACAAAAATTAGACCTCAACCTGCCTGAAGGAAACTTGGCCTGTTGGCCATCTGAGTGCAATGTATGTCAACCAAAACATGAACAACCTTAATAACCTATACAGAGTTTGACGATACTTGATATCTAAGTCTATTAATAATAACATTTACGTAAAATAAAATTACCTGCTAAAAAAAGAAGCACTGATCTCACTAATTATCTTATGATATTTAGCACAGGAAGCACGGATTTCAACCTGCTGCAATGCTTTTATATCCTTCTCCATTCTACCTAGTTTAGCATATTGATGCAGTTGACGAAGGTTGATTTCCTGAATATTTTTCTTTATATCTACCATGGTGGACCCTAACTTCGATTCGCCTTTTTCCTGAGTCGACATAATAAATTTTTCCAGCAAAAATTTCATCAGCCAATAGGTTTGAATTGAGTGCTTGAATAGAGAAATACACCCACGGGTATGCCCTAGATCACCAATTACATTATGCAGATCTTCTAATGCCATATCATCCTCTTCATTCATATTGTTTATGGCTTATATTTCCCATCCATAAATACGAGATTTAATAGAACATGGAATTTCTTCTGTGAAGGTTTGAATTATTAGTTCCATGAGTTGTTTCGTTGACTTCCTACATATTTTTGCTGGCTGAGGAGAGATAGGTTGCTTTCCTTGATCTCCCTTAGGATTCCCGTCTCCAGTTTTCTTCACCATATTATCAAAAGAAATAAGAGGCACTCTTGATACCATCATCCAAGAAACAGTTCAATGACATATACATATTAGAAAACTAGAAAGAAAAAGAGTTGGTAAGAAGACAGAGAAACCTTTCCCCTTATCCATTCTAACAACAGTACCAACTATCGTTACCGGAAGCAAAAGCATTAGAACGAAATAGAGAAACCCATATATATAACTGTGCAGACCTGGGACAACCCAAATGTTCAACCCACAAAGAACCCTCTTCCAGTCAGAGCCCATAACAACCCAAAGCTAGATAATTAAATCACTAGCATGTAACCAAGGCCAGAACCAAAAGAAAAAAAAACCAACCATGCCCAATTCCAAGATTTTTCCAACCCATGAAATTGGTAAACCATTATAGAAAAAGCAACAAAAAGCCCTAATCAAATGCCTACTAAGATAAAAAACACTCACAATCATAGGAAAATGCGTGACAGCCTTATAATTATCCTGCATTCTCTTCTTATAATTGTCCTGCATTCTCTCCAAATTCTGAACAAAGTCACGTGCAATTTCTTCCAGGCTCATAACATAAATAGATTCAAGACTATCCCATGAACACATTCCAATGCTTACAGAACTGCA